>VXBI01007471.1:742762-761787 GCA_013397375.1 Toxostoma redivivum
TTTTTCATGGCTTAAGAATCAAAAAGGTAATCGTTGAGAGAATACAAGAATATCCAATTTTTGCAGTCCAAGTTCATACATCAGGGGCAGAGACAGAAATAGTGCAGATTTTTCTAAATAACATTCAATAACCCATATTGGTGTTCTGAAAGTTGCTTCTAAGTATCTAGAACCTTATGCTCATGGTAGCACAACCATATTGTAACCAGGGTAGCAGTACTGTTGACAAAAGTGATTTTGATGGGATTGATAAGATGAAAATATAATTACTTAATTTTTTAGCAATTCTCTAATGTAAACTTTTTTGGAAATGGAACATTTAAGTACTGAAGTGAAATGTTAGTAATTTTTAATAGTGTTTTTCCCATTTAAAACTCATCTTTCAGTCTGATTTTGAAGGGTTTTCTTTTGTTCTTGTTTGGGTTTTTTTTTAGTATTTGAAGACTTATAAATTTTCTTGGTATTTCAAAGCATTTCTATAGCAATGACTTCAAACTGTTCAATTGTAATACAGTCAGAAAACATTTTGGAAAGAAGCAAAAATGTCTCAAACAGTAGTGAAGAAAATCTATGTTTCAGTGGCTTTAAGGGCGAAATGGAAACAATAAACAGTTCCAGTTAATGCATCGTAATACAGCAGCAGTAGGAAGTAGTAATGAATTACTATTAAGTAAGGGAAACATGATACAGCAAACTAAAAATTGGAAACTATTTTCCTGAAATATAAAAATAGTTTTAAAAAATGTTCTCCCTTTATAAAAGTACAAAAAAAAAGAGAGATTGCTGATATTTAAAGTTCATACCACTCACAGAGTTATATTGGTGCTCTGCATCTGTTACACAGATGTATGTATGTGCATATATACATATATATGTAGTCTAGATATGTCTTTTGTCCTTTTTCTTTTCCCCTTGATTAAATTAGATAATAAGAATTGCTTCAGGTTGCTGAAGGATTCTATACATGGAAATCTTGTGTGTAGAAAGAAAAATAAGAAAATGAAGTTTTTGAACTTGCTTAAATCATTCAAATATCTACAAACTCCTGAACATTTAAATATTAAGTACAAAAAGGCAAAAAATATCCTTCTAAAGCTGGCAATAACCACATAAACACTTAATTTCTGAAGAAGATTCTACGCAACGGTCTAGTTACTAAAATTTTTCTTACTTTAATGATGGTCACAGCATCAGACAGGCCTTAGGTCAGGCATTTTTTTGTTTGTTTATTTATTTGCATGATTCAAGTTTTAGCCTTTTGTGACTGCAAGTGAACTTTTTATTGGCTTTCTTTCATGTCCAAAATCACAGCAATGAGTATTCTTAAAGTTTAGTTTAAGAAAGACATGAATTTTTATGGCGTTTTCCAATTCTAAGCTTTTGTAATATTTTTAAGAAAGCTTTGTTTCTTGATATTTTTGGAAAGAGGAAATGGGCCTTATTTATTTTGAGGTTTTAGATAGGCTTAATTGTGAGAATTTGGGTTTTGTTTTTTTTCCTATTGGAAAACAATTGCATGTTTTGTGATTCTCATTTACTGGATTCTGCAGTGTTTGTTTTGTTGCTTTTAAATTACCTACTTGGTCTTGGCAGGGTGAGTCAAATCATCTGGATAACTGGGATTTGACCCTGAAGGTACTTCTGGCTAGCACATGCTGATATTAATGTTGAAGATGCATTAGAAATTACCAAACCAGAAAGAGCAAACAGAAGGAGACCTGACAATATGACATCAGTGTGTTGAGGTGCACTGGAATTGTGGCAGGAATCAAAGAATTAAGCAAGAAAACAAGTTGGAATCTACTGGATGGGAATGTTGGTTACTCAGGAAGAAAACCTGAGTCCTGGCCCTGAAATTTCTCTCCCATTTAAGCATTTTCTACAAGAAATTAATTGGATAAGAAACAAATAATCTAGAAATTGTGGGCTGGCTCCCCTTTTATAACTAGCAGAGGCATATATAAATTTATAATAATTTCAGGGTTGCTCTCGGTTTTTTGATCGTGCAAACTTAAAATTCTTACGTGGTAGCCTATCTTCAGTCAAAATTGAAAATTGCCTTATATATAAGTGTGCTGTCTGCTGTTAGGACATCATTCTGAACACTGTGCATAATGGATTTTACTTTCTGCTTTATAGGTAAGTGTTTTAACAAGTTTGCTTGAAAAAGATGAATAATCACATAATCACAAGCAGGACATTTTCTTGAAGATGTCTTTCTATGTAAGCTTCACATTTAGCTTTTACTGATTGTCTTTTGACTTCTTTGAAGTTTAAGCCCTTTTCTGTTTCATCTTTAGATGCTGAGAGATCCAAGCATGAACTTCTTATAATGCAGCATAAGACGTATAATCTCTACCTGCTTGGATATCTTTAGTTCCTGGAAAACCTTTCTGTTTTCAAGGAATTTTGAAGTGATTTCCGGTAACTGTTGAACCATGATCTCTGTGAATTTCTACCGAGAAATTAGATAAGTGACTTTTCTAAGCTCTGCTTGAAAGATTGTGGCAAAATTTGATATTTTTTCCTGACTCTTGTTTACCTTGTTAAAGCAAAACTGGAAAAAATCCCTAAACCCAGAAAACACAAAACCCCAAACCAAAACAAAACATCCCCACATTTTTCTCTAGCTTTTGCATATGAACATATTAGTATAATATAGTGTACTATATAATACTAATACAATATTGTATATTATACAATATTGTAGGAGTTAAGCTCAAAATACATTTATTTTTAAAATGTTAACTTATTTCTTATAAGTGAGTCACTTTTATTTTAAAATCAAGTGAAAATCTGAACACAATTTTCTTTGTTGTCTGTGTATGGTTTGGCCTCTCAAATGAGATTCCAGACACAAACTAACATTTAAGAAGACAAACAGCATGCAGCATAATGAAAAATAAAAATTCTGGCCTGGATGCAATATTATTAGCATTTTTCTATGATCTTTATGATGAGGTTAGAGAACTGGTTGTGTCAGTGTTCTAATACATTTTATGACTCTTTCTGGAATGAAATTAAATGGTTTATGATTTGCATATCTTTAGACCTATAAGTAGGGAAGTTAGAAGATGGCAACTGCCCAGGAAGTAGCCTATAAACAGATGTGAAACTTTCATGAGGACCACTGTAAGACTGTTTCTGTAAAATTTAGGCATTTAAATTTGCATACTATCTTCTTTAAAGAAGTTTTGGAGAAAAAAACTTGCATGGATATTGAGAAGCTTTTCATCTGGGTATTGACTGTCTCTAGAAGAAAACAAGGGAAAGAAACAAACAAGTTATTTTAAGGCATGACCCAATGGAAGGAAAAACACGTTTTAACAAAATCTCCTGAGGCCATTTTTGTAGTCAGACTTAATTTATTACTTTGTTTCCTTTTGTTACTGTGAATCATGAGAGGCTAATTATTATGTGAGTGTGATAATTGCATTGATATTATCAAGTGTATTCTGTAATACATTGCTTAGCATGTAAGAGAAAGGTAATGTATATTCCTTTAAAGTGGGAAGAAATCTTATGGATAGTACATTCTCACACTGTAGATGAATGTGTTCTGGTATTGTTATTTTATTTATCATCTTTACTCATGCTCTATTGATATTCTGACTGAAAGGAGTAATATTTGTAGAGATACTATCAAAAGCAATATTTTATATGTATACTGCATATTTCAGCCTACTAATATTTTTAAGCTGTATTTAATTTATTACATTTCAAAGCATATTTATGCTGATGAAAGGGACGATTCTGATGTGTGTTGTTTGTCACATCTGACTTAAAGATGTGAGAATTCATCCAGTCACATTTAAAACATCTTTGAAGATACTTATCACTTGTATGCACTTAACTTTTAAAACAGTTTTTTATCAGTTTTCTAAGGTAAGGAAAATTTTGTTCAAATGAAATCCACAGTTATTATTTCCTCATAATATTCCTTATTATTTTCCTACATTTAAGAAAAAACAACCAAATTCTTTCTCTTTTGATATTTAACATTTACAATATAAACATAACATTGACTATTTAGCCTGTTCCTTATTATGGGATCAGAAAATATACAGTTTTATTTGCCTGAAATCAGTGGATAATTCAAATCCTTTTGGGATTTGAACACGACTGAAACTTGTCAGTTTCATGCAACTACACAAAAATGTCAATTCAAATATAACTTAGATGCTGAAGCTAATAGCTCTATGCATTTTAGACAGCAAAATTTGCAGGATCCTGTGTTCATGGCTTCATACACTGATTCCATGGATGCCTTTAACAGAAATTATATCTCATCTCAAAACATGTTAGATTTTCCAGTAATTGTGCCTGTATGGCAATGTCGAGATGTTTTGGGATGAAATATTTATTTTTAAGATAATCTTCTTGTCCAATATTGTGCGGGAAATCAGTAGGAATGAAAGTAAACTCCTGAAATTCCAGATCCTGCTTCCTTCCTCCAAACCATATGTGCACTCAGAATGGATGAAAGTTTCTGCTGAAGTGTGCTATCTTTTTCTGCAGTGCTGTATCCACATAAAACCAGCTTCAAAGTCAAATAAGCAGCATTCTCTTTGTCAAGTAATCCTTTTCAACTTTTTCCTGTTGTGAGATTCAGAAAGCTTTCAATATAATTTTGAAAAAAAGTAATAAAAATGTGATATTGTTCACATTCACACAACTGTATTCAAAGCCTATAATTCCATAAACTACATTACTTTATGGAAAACGTTGTAAAGAAAATTTTCATTCATTTTTTATATCTTGTTTGAAAGTGATTCAATTTCTTAAATCCTGTTCCAGACAGAAATAAGTGACTAACATGTAATTTCGCTCTGTATTTTTAGGAAGCACAAGTCTAAGCTGTCAACCTTTAAGGAGTTCTTTGAACTACCTCTGTAGATTTCAAATCCATAACAGGACCTAAAAGAGGATTATCAGCACAGTGCATAGCACACTTGATTAAGCCTAAAATGCCTTCAGCCAGCTGCCTCTATCAGTCACTCAGTAACTCAGCACCTAATGTGCCTCTTCCTCTCAGTACCATACATACATGTCAGTGATATTGAATTTTTGGGATGAGCCTCTTCAGTGCCTTCTGGCTATACCTCTACTGAAGAAGAATAGTCCATTCACACTTCCAAAAAGCCATCATTTCCATCTCTGTAAATGTCTATGGTGTAGTACCCTTCTCTGAAATCTCAATAATGTGCATTTGACTCCTTATCTTCTCCATGTGGTACCTCCTTGCACAATCATTGGCTCCAATTACCAAATGGACAATTTCAAAACTGGAATATGTCAGATATAAGCATATTTTTAATATTATAATACCTGACAGAATTGCTTGCATTCTGTCTTGAAACACGTCCTAGAAAAGTTTTTTATCACAGATACCAATTACACCTTTCTCCCAAATTTTGCGGCTAATTAAACAAATCCTGTCTGAGAGTTCATGTTTTCTGAACATGAAATACTGAATCAAAAAAAGAGATTTCTATTTGTCACATCAGGATTAGATCTGGGCAGCATAATTATCTTAGATTTAAAGTACTGATCTGAGGCAAGGAAAAAGAAAAAAAATCATGCCTAGGGAATTTCATATAAATTTCATAGTAAAATTTAAATATATTTGTATGCTATCAAAGTAAAGTGGTGGGAAGAAATGTTACTGGGCTTTAAAATAAGTTTTCTTCAGGCTCTCAGTCCCATTTTTAACGTTACTTAAGAAAGAGGTTTATACTGCTATATTTAAAAAGTTACTGTACCATTAAAAAGATAGTGTTCATGTCACATGTGACTGATGCTGGTTTTTATAACATATTAATAAAGATCTTCATAACTGTCAGTAAATTTGTGCAGATTGGTGCATGTTGATAAAATAGTGCATGATGGCTAAAATGTTAAAAAATGTATAGCTATTGAAAACTAGTGTATATGTGCAAGACCTCTATCCAGTTAGTTTGATATTATATATAAAAAAAATAATTTTATATCTTCAATCAAGGAAATCACAGTTAAGATTAGAGTTAGTTTTTCATAACTTTGTTAATGTGAAAAATGTTTTGTGTGAATGATTTTTGAATTTTTGTATCCTGATTTCACATTTAAAAACCATGGAAGTTTTAATTCTGTGTATATAGTTCATACATTTGCAATATCATTAGAGCCAGTTATTTTAAGCTAGGTAATTTCAAGTAGTCTGCAAGCTTCATTTTGACTGACTTGATAGACTCTGATCTTAGGTAATGTGGCCTTCTGTTACATGTTTAAGGGTTTCATTTTTCAGAGGGCACAGATTGCAAAATAGCCTGTAGCTGTAATTAGATGACATTCATTTCTCATGAAACAAACAGGTGACTGTAGTAGAAACAAAGGAGAAATACTTTGATTTAATATTAGCCAGATTTGCTGTTAGCTTGTTTGGAGTGCTACTTGGATACTTTTGAAGCTTGCTTGAATGAGATTTTTTTCAAGTAGGGAACAGTAGCTCAGATTTCATGATATGCTGCTATTTCAAAAGTTGTCTACATTTAAGAGGAGAGAATTCCTAATAATTCATTCTGGAACTTCTAGTTATCTAGTGATTCATGCAGTTAAGCAGCTTTGTTCTTTCTGCTGGGTTTTGTCAGGTGTTATGGAGATGATAATACAAAATACACAAGATAGTGATCTTCAAAGGGGACTCTGCTGCGGAGTGGAAACGGAAAATTGAATCATTCAGAGGGTTAATCTATTATTTGTGAAATTATGTACTTTAGAGTAGGAAAATTTTTCTGGGGGGATAATTTTTGCCAAGATGTGTAGCAAGCTGACTTTTTTTTTTCTTTCCTCTGGATTTTGTGCTGAAGAAAATTATTTGAAAAATGGGGAAAACAGGATGACTTGTAAACAACAAATGTCAATTCTACTACAGATTTTGGATAGAGAATGCAGACTTTTTCATTTGAACAATTTCAGGACAAATTTTTTTGGACTTGTATAATTATAAACTATTTTAAATTTTCTTTTTCCTTGGAAGATAGTAAGGATATCTACATTATATCCTTTCTGGTAAAATATTGCTATCTTTTTTTTCAATGGTTTGTGTTTCTGAAGAAACAGTTATTCCATCAGTATTACATTAATGATTGTTTTTTTCCTATTTTTTATGGTAAAAGAACTTGGTCATATAAAGGTTTTTTCAATAGAGAAAATTGATGTCATATCAACATTAATAGGAAATTTGAATTATCCCAGATGTTACTTCAAAGATGGAGTATTTAAAGAATATTTTTTAATTGCTCTGGCTTATCTGGCTTAGATTGGCATGTCTGAAATAATCCTCATCACTATGATTCTTCTGGTGTTGATCACTCCTAAAATCTTGTGAGCTTTGTCTAAGTGGTTACTGTGACAGTAAAAACTGGAAGTGCTCAGCAATGCAGCTATCACCTACTGTACACAGCCTATAAAACTTCATGGGCTGTAGATTGAGCTGTAGATACGTGATCCCATATTCCCTGGTGTCACTATTACAGGGCAGAGACAACCTGCTTTGTCATTAACACTGTAAATGAAGAAGCCATGTATGAGACCACTGAAGCAAGTTAAGAATAACATACACATTTTTTTACTGCTTTTAAGTTTTCTCTCTCTGCTTTGAGGTAGTAGTGGAATTTCAGGTTATTCCTCCAGGATGTGCTGCTGTTGCATTTGAGAACTAATGTTTTTGCCTACCATGGGTCTATAAACTTTGTTTAAAAAAAACCCCAAATACTAACACCTACATTTTTCAAGCTGTTAGACAGAGATAGGCGTTGGTTTGGCTGCTTGTCCACATACGAATGGCAAGATTTATGACTCTTCTGTCTGCTTATCTGAAGGCTTGCAATGCATTTCTCAATTTGATTATTAATAAGGCTATCCTGAATACAAAGTAAAGCAGCAGTAAAGAAAAGCCTGCTGGGAGGGAGCAACATGAGACAATATGCTATGACAGCTTCTGGATACCACCATCATAATTGAGTATATCTGAACTGGAAAAACAATTATTTTATTTTCCTTTCCATTTGATAAAAAAATGCAATGTAATTAATGGCTTGTCTCCCAGTATTAAGCTAATGGATTTTCATGACAGAGTCTTTAAAAATACTCAAAGTATTTTTTTTTGCTATTATTTACATACTCAGTGACAAATATAGGAACATAATAGTAATTTTAAAGTTACTGAATAAGTTTCTGTTTCTTATGCAGCGATGGAAAAGCACCATTTAAAACTTCTCATTCTTGTCAATACTGGAACTCTTTTATGTCTCTGCTGAGCATCCTGGAAACATCTAATGCATAGTTTTCCAAGCAAAATGACAAGGTTTTTCCATCTGGAGAATGAGGATCTGTTTTTTAATGTATTCTCATATTCAGAATTCAGACATGTGTCTGTCTGAGCTCCTGGTCTTCTTAGCAGTTGAGTTCAATTTAAGCTATTTAGATGTTGAATTAAACGATGGTTTTGCCCTGTGTGCTCTATCAGCTTAGCTGTATTAATTACTGAGGAACCTGGCATTTTCAGTCATTTTGCATATTAGTAGGACGTGGAGCACTTTTGAGAACCAGATGATTTAGGCTGCTTAGTGTGAAGGTTACAATGAACACCTGCTAGCATCCAAAATATTTACTATATATTTTACTAAACTGAAATGAAAGGACTCTAGTGGATTTTTGACAACCTACAGCTTACAAAATAGCTGAGAATCTTCAAATACATAGTCTACTTTATATTCCTCTAGGGTTCTTATTTTTAATTTCAGTGTCTACCTAGTGCAAGATGCGAAAATATTCAGGAGCAGAAAATAAGTTTTCCTTCCTCCTAGCAAAATATCCTCATCATAGAACAACAGAAACAGGTTATTCTGCTTCTCATTTTCTTAGGAGTGGAAATATACCCTGAAGTGGACAGACCATATGATGCCAGGTTTGTGGGGGGTTTTTGTCACAGTGATAGAGAATAACTCAGTGAGTGAGTGAAGAAAACACTGAATGGTGTATGTGGGTAATTACACATCATGGCCACTCAGAGGAGATAGGTAAGGTTAAAATAAAATCTCTTGCTCTCTTCTTTTTAGTTTTTTATATATGCTGAGAGTAGTGGCTGGATCTTTGACAGGGAATTCCCCGTCTCAAGGATTTAGAAATCAGCATAATGAAAAATGCAAGAATAAAGAAGGAAGGTAGGAAGGTTGTACTGAGATTCAGACATGGAAATTAGAGAAGAAATCTTCCAATGTAAAAACTTCAGGAGAACAAAGAAACTGTAATGTTTATTTCTTTTAATTAATCCATTTAGCTTAGGATATAATTAGGATTCCATAATTTTTGTGTGATACTGGTTTATTCAAATATATTTTAATATCTGCCTTCCAGATGCCTTAGGAAAGCCTATGAAATCTATCTTAATTTTTATTTTGTTTATGGAAATGTCTTTTTATTTTCTCTGAATATCTATACTTATCATTTAACTAATTTTCAAATTTCTGCAATAAAGGCACAATATCTAGGTTGTAATTGGTGATCCTGTGATAATGGCCATTGTCTGCCCATGGTATTGACAGGTCTCTGTTAAAATGAAGGCTGAAGGGACCATAAGGATGCTGTCACTTTTCTGAGGCATTCCATGTCCCCACAGTAAGGACACATTCTCAAATTACTTTTAATGTGACAGTGTCCTTGGCCTTTCCAGATCCAAGAATAAATTATATTACTTCAAAGTATGTATAAATCTACATTATATGGAAATGATATCTCATTAATGAGAGAAGCTGAAGCACAACACTGTCTCACAAATATCTTTGCTTCATTTAAGATGAAGATTGCCTCAAAAGTGTTTTAGAAATTGTTTATTATTTGAGGCATGTCCTACTCTGGTAGCATGCCTTATTTGGGGATGCTTTCATTCCTGGATAGAGGTTATGCAGAGTGTAGTCTCTTGGATTCCTATATTTACTGAGAATGAAGTTAGCATCTACACGTAGTTCAGGGCAAAAGAGCAAAATCTAAACTTTTGCTCAACCTATTTATCAGTTCAGGCAAACATTCGTGCTGAAGTATCTCTACATTTTAATTTCTGGAGGCAATTTGAGGCATCCCAGTTCTGTGCTCCTTTGTATGTTGTATTTTCATTGAACTGTCAAGTTCATTATTCATGTATTGTAAGTATACAGCAAGAATCCATGTCTCCCTTCCACCTGCTACACACACAGAGGTCTTGGAAGATCTGGAAGGAACAAATGTATTGATTTCAAGTTTAACTATATAAAATAATAACTATATAAAATAGTGGTAATAGCTATGTAATAATGAAATATACTTCATCCCTCTCCTATTTTGCTTCTAAATTGTGTGGTTAATATGTAATGCTACACTTTTTTTAAAATTCGCAATACCAAAATGAGTATTGAATGGAAAACACCAACAGGTTTTCCTTAAGGTGAGTTCTAATTGTTGCTGGTTTGTTTATTGCCTGACTCAAAGCTCATAAAAATCAGGAGTTGCACTGTATCTGGTTTATGAAATTAAATATTTCAGGCTGATTAGTCTTTTCCAAAAGGATGATTAAAGGTGTTATTTTATGCCCTTTTTGCTTACTAGTGGTTTTTGTTCTTTTGTCTTTGTCCCTCTACCAGGAGGCATTTTTGAGTGTGTGGAATCTGGTCCAATGGGAGCAGAAGAATTAGCCTTCAGATTTGCTGTGAACACAATCAACAGAAACAGAACTCTTCTGCCCAACACCACATTAACATACGACACGCAAAAGATAAATCTCTATGACAGTTTTGAAGCATCCAAAAAAGGTAACCTTTTGCATATTTAGTTTTTTAAATTAAGAGCTAAGGCTCTCTTAGTTTACTTACCTGAAAAACTCTCTATCTGGTGAAACCTTATGCAACAAGACTGACATTTTTGTCACTGACATTAAAGAGCTGCTCTATTAAAGGTTGTAATGGTAACTGCTTGGCAATTACATTGCCACCTTTGCTCCCACTAATCCATCTAAAAGTTATTCCTTTAAATATTTAAAATCTGAAATAAATTGCTGAACACTGTGACTAGGGAGTTTCTGAGACCAGCTCCTTTGGATTGAGAAATCTCACTATCTTCAAAATTTATCCAGCAAACTGCCAAGTTCCCCCAAATTCTACTGAACCTGGGATTCGATTTTAAGTATTCAATCACTTCAAGCACATTTTCACAAATGCCTTTATATGGTTAATCATGGACTTCAAAAGGGAAGTAGTAATTGTAATTTTGTGCATCTTATACCATCATGACATGAAAATAAGCCTACATATTAAGTCTGTGCTTAAGATTATCACTTATCAGATACATGTCTCGGCCTGAGTTAAGCTCTTTTCTCCTAACTATAAATGATATGTTTACAGAAGAATTAAGAGTAAAAATTAATTTTGAACATTTTTCCTAAATAAAAAAAAAAATTCGAATTTTCAGATTGCTTTACATTTAAGTCAGGGACAACAGGCACAAGTTTCTGCATCATTGGTGTTTCCTAGGAAGTGCAAACACCAAAAATTTCGATAAGTATTTACGGAAGAAAGTACAAAGCCTCATGTCAAAACTCAGTAAGACTGAATTTTGCACTGTGTTACACATTCTTTAAAAACACTTTTTTATAAATTGAAGAGGAAATTTCATATGAATGCTATATGTAACAAGACAATAAGAAGGGGGAAAGAATTGGAGGTCAGCCCGTGCTTCTTATGGCATAAATCTGCTAAGTGATCTGGTCCCAGCATATCTCTCCCAATCATTAAAGGGAAAAAGCTACATACAGTAAGGGAATTTTGGTGTCATAGTGGGCTAAGAAGAGTGAAAACACTTGATACAGTATTAGAAATTATACATAAGGAAAAGCTCCTTTGTCATGATTAATATACCTGAAGAACATCATAAAAGTGGAATTATAATGAGATCAAATGTTCAGTTTAGAACTGAGAGGAAATTTTTACCACTTTTACTGTAACAGATTAACAGAGTTAGTCTTGCTAGCCTGTTTTATATGTTTATTTGATAAATAAATAATTCAAATATAGAATATTGTTTGTACCTTTATTTGTACAGAAATACATACAGTTTGATCACTGAAAGATGGTTAAAAAAATTTTCATGAAAATTGGTCATTTTTCATTTATGAAAAATTATGAGCTACATATTTATGCCTAGCAAGATGATTTCTTTACAGAATAGCATGTATGGTACAAGAAAGAGGCAAAAATACACTTTTAATAGGGTATTTTTGTGTTATTATTCTAGTGTTTTGGATGGTGGATTAAAGCAGATTTTGAGAGACTACTCTTTTCTTTCCATCTGAGCCAATAGTTAATAAAAAGGCTGAATCTTAATTCTGTTTCTTTCATTCTCCTTTCCTTCTCACCTTCAAATTCAACTGCTTCCTGACTCCTGCACATGCTGACCTGTGAAATCTAATGGGACAGTTTCTCCCCATTCCTGAGGGATGATGTAGACAGCAGAGAAATTTCTCCTGAGATCTTTAATTCTTTCCTGAGAAAATGTGACTACTTTTACCCCTTACCTGGGGTTTGCTAGTCTGAATATTTTGTTGCTAATTCTTGTTAGACTATAATAGCTGAAGTTAGAATGGCAACATGGTATTGATTAGACATACTGAATAGATGGCATATATTCTTTTTTCCCACTTGCATCTTGGATGAGAATGCAACATTTTATTTGTAACTGCTCATGTTATATCAAAATCTGTGTAATCTTCTAGTACTGATAGCTTTTTGCATCATCAATTCACAACACAAACAACTGCATTTGTGCTCACAGTGCTTTAGTTCAGAATCGAAAGCTAAAGGTTAACACAAAATGGTTCATTTTATTATGATGGATCCAAAGCAGAATTTTAACAATGGAATTAAAGCATTTGACTCATTTTTGTGGTTCGTTATCATGTCCATTAGTGAGTAGGCAGGCACTGCATCAAAAATAGCGTGTTTAGACCTCTTATTAACACATACTTTTGAAGTTCAAAATAGATGAAATATTAATGGCTTTTTAGAGGTACTATACAAATAAGCAACCTGAAGGCAAGATGATATTTTCAAGCTGCTGTTTCAGTGAAGAATAATGTAAATGCGACAAAATATCCCTCAATGTTCTAGGAAAATTGGTATGCGTCTGATAGAGCCAGTGCCATATTAAATCACGTGTGAGAGCATTGCATTATTCAAATCTCAGAAAGAGGAAAAAAAAAAGTCCATTGAAAAGCCATCTGGTAGCTATTGCTGTTGTTAGTGATCCCATTTACTGACATTTGCATAAAGCTTGTTGATTACTCTTAGGAAGGGCAATATTAGCATAAATGTTTTTTTATTGAGCTAGTCATTTAGGCAACATGTCGAATAGCAATGAAGATCCTGTGTGTCTGACAAGTTTATTTAAACCACCGGTGTTCTGCAGCAATAAAAAAGTGTGCCAGCATAGTTTCTGGAATGCACTTGAAGGACTTGGCAATATTTTCATCAAGTTGAAAAGAGTGTGCACAACAATTAATTTTGAATTGATGAGAAATGCAATGCAGCAAGATGTGTTTCTACTGCTTGTTTCCTCAGCTGTCAGGAACATTGATGGTAGAGTAACAGAATTAATCAAACCCCATATAAATACTCATGTGTAGTTTGGTTTGCATTACTTCTCTATACCAAATGAGTTGTTTTCCTAGAAAACAGTCCATTTTTCATAGCTGCATACTTGTAAAAATTGTGCCTGTGATAGTGAATGAGATAGGAGCAGGGCATTTGTTGAAACTCTGGTCTTCAGTATTGACTATTTTTTCCTGCCTTCCTTTTGGCATGTCCTAACTAATATTCAACAAGATGATACTGGAGTATGCTATGGGAGATGATATAGACCAAAGACTGCTAATGAAGAGTACAGGTAGGGCCACCCTGTATCACAAAACAAGGAGCTGACCCACTTGAATACAGCAGTACCATGCCAGTGACTCTCAGGGCCAGTTTTATATAATCATACAAGTATAGCAGAACTGTTCCAGTTTTTCAGAAGGGACACTTAATTTTTTTTCACTAACAGACTGCAATTGAATTTTAAGAAAAATGGTGGTTCTTAAATTGTACTAGCCAATATGCCTATTTCAGATACAGAAATTCAAATATTCATTTTAATGAAATAAACTCTGTGTCCGATAATTAACTGTGAGCTACTTCACACTTAAAATTTCTGAGTAATTAGGACCTCAGTAGAAATTGTGTTGATTGATCGAGGAGGAAGTTATCACTTAAACAACCTAGATTAGGATACTGTCCTATTTGACCCTTTTCCAGATGTAAGACGCAGCTAAGTACAAACCTGCTTTATTTGTCTGTACTTTTAAAAAGACACACAATTGCTGGCCTTGGTCACTTCCACTGACATAGAAATGTTTAATAAACATAGGTGAGTGCTATTTAGATGTTAAGAGTCAATATTCATCAGTTTGTAATGAAAGCTTGGAAGCATAATCTGAAGTTGAAATGTGTAAGTGAAAGTGTTACACAAGAAGGGAGCTCTGTCAGTAAGGCAGTCATATTTCATGGAGTGCCTTTTGTTTAATATGAATTGTGCAATACCTTCTGGCACACTGCCTTTTTTCCTCTCATCATTGACAGACTTCTGTCTCCTCTTCAGCCTGCGATCAGCTGTCCCTTGGGGTGGCAGCCATCTTTGGACCATCCCACAGCTCCTCGGCTAACGCCGTGCAATCCATCTGCAACGCTCTGGGAGTTCCCCATATCCAGACCCGTTGGAAACATCAGGTGTCAGACAACAAGGACTCCTTCTATGTCAGCCTCTATCCGGATTTCTCTTCACTCAGCCGTGCCATCCTTGACCTTGTGCAGTTCTTCAAGTGGAAAACAGTTACTGTTGTTTATGATGACAGCACTGGTAAGGCCAGAACATCAGACTATGTGCAGATCTATTCACATACACAAAGAGAGGGAGGAAAGGGTGTCGCTACTCATATTTCATAATGCAAGAAATCTTTAATAATTTGCAAGAATCTACTGCTGAGGCAGTGTACAACAAATAACGCGGACTTATTAGCATAAGTATTCTCATAAGTATGCTTCAGTTGCTGAATTCTGTGTGTTTGAGCTCACAGCTCTCAATAAATTGGTCACACTCTATCTGTGTTTTCCGCAGAGTCTTAACAGTTGCTAACAGCTATGTCTTTTGATTTTACTTGAAACTTAAACTTGGAAAAAAGTACAGTAACTTGAAAGATACACTAGTGTGCCTGGTGAAGTAGAAAGCCTACATTCTGGTTCTGCTTCTGGTGTTGGTTGAGTTCAAAAACAGATGCCATATTTGTTTGGAATTTTAGTATCTGTTTTTTCAGGTAGAAGTGAGGAAGGAGCCCTGGTTTCAGCTCCTAGCAATTGAAACAAGGAAATTTGGAAGCTTGTTGTGCAGATGAATTAAAAGAGTCAAAAAATGAATCTTGACTTCCCAGCTGAAATATACGGGGTTACTATCTTTCCCTTAGTCACCCCGAAATTTGTTTTGTCTTGAGAGTATCATCTTTGAAAAATGCTGTACTTAACATTCAAAATACTGAAACTTGCATTCCATTTGAGGTCTAGTGGTGGTCAGAAAATAAGACCTTCGTTAAGAGGAAAATATCACTGCAATGGAAGACACAAGGAAGGTACTTGGCCAAAGAAGATATATTAAATCTTATTGGAAATGCTGCTAGGTTCTTCCATGCTGGTTGATCTGTCATTGGCAGGGGAAGAGCATAGTGAGCCTCAAATTCTTCTTGTGGTTCATCGAACCAGAAGGCTGTTGGTGTGCTCATTACATTATGCTATTCTCTATCCAAATCTGAAATTAAAAAAAATAAGATGAAGAAACAACGTGAAGCTACGTGTAAGGAAGGCTTACTCTGCTAGATAGACAGCAGTTACTACAGCAGGAGAGAACACCTGCTTGCTATTCACAGATAAGATGAATGTATAGCTACCAAAAGGTGAGGAGGGAGCAGAGAAAATGATGTGTAAAAGTCTTTATAACTGATATTTTTCTTTATGTATTTTAATAAAAATGCAAGGCAATGATGTTTAGAGGCTACCTCATGCCAAGTTTGTTGGTGATGTTATCAAAAGTCTCAGGCAATCAAATTTTTGGATTTAAGCTTGAAAATAAAACTTTAGCATTATAGATTTAAGGCAAGCAATATGTAGCTTGTTTCTTTTATTTTCCTCTCTCTTTTTTTTTTTTTAATTTTTTGTATTATTGTTCCGAAATAGGAAAGGAAGCTAAAGCCTCAAATTTTAACCATGTGATGATGGAAAGAAGTAAGTTTTGGTGACAGAGTTATTGATTTAGGTTTGTGCAAATTGGAAATATTTCACCTTGATTAAAATCATTTAGAGCCTAACAGCTTTTTCAAGAACAGGTTAACTCTTAAAACAGTCAATTCAGTTAGAGAATTCATATGTTTTAATACTTAGAAACTGCTTTGCTCAATAGTTTCAAGTAATTTTCTTCTGTCCAAAGAGACAGTTAACAAAAAAAAATATTTCATGTGTAATGATCTCTCCATATTCAGAGATATGTTGTTGACAGCCTTGATAGACCTGATCTCAATAAAGCATGCTTTGAAGCCAGGGCATAAAAAGAAATGGGAATGAAATTGAAAAATAAGGTTTTCTTGTATATATTGTGATCTACTTGTTCTACTTATTATTACCGTTAATATTTAAAAGAGGAAAAACCACAAACATAAACTCTTTTATAGTAATTTTAAAATAAATTTCACAATGAATTAGTAGATTGAGTTATTTAGGCTATTTGAAAAGCATAAAGAATTATTCCAGCATATAATATTTTAAAAATTATATTCTTTCTGGAATGGTCAGGACCTTCATATTATGATGATGGTTGTTCCCATGGATGAACATTACAACATTTTTTTTTTCCTTGAAATTGATTTGAAAATTAATCAGTTTTTAAAAGTTTATCCTCTCTTTTTTTTTTTTTTTTTTTTTTGTGTTTTCTGTAAGTGAATTTAAATTCTACTTTTTAAAGGCTGTCAACTTCTCTTTGTTAGTAGCATCTCCTATGGATAATTCCAGAACTTCAAAAGCAAATGACATTGCTGAGAAGTCCACTTGATGCCACAAAGACATCTCTTGCCTTTGAAGTACATACAGGAACAACTCTTAGCTATGAGAAACTATCAGTCTTAAAGACTCAGATTTTATATGTACTGGAGTTCAAGGGGAAACTGGTGGGTTTTGAGGCAGCAGGAGAGGAACCTTTTGAAAGGAAGTGGTTGCTTGACCTTAGGAAGAGGTTCTCTCCTGTCATAGGATGAGGCAAATATTCAGTTGTGAGTCTAAGACTGGAGCTGAATATCAATTTTCAACTAAGATTTAGAAATTGTGTCGTATGACTTGTGCCATTTAAGACTTAATTTCAAATCATTAAAATGAAGGCAATGAAGACAAAATATTTATCACTATTTATGTCTGTTTCTTCCATTTGATTAGTGAACCCTTAGTGTAAAATGAATATAATTCTTAATTCCTTTCTCCTTTGTTTTTCTTTTATTCACTCACATTTTACACTCCTTTATTGAATAGTTGTTTAGGATGATAATGTATGCCTTTTTTTATTATGATTTTAGAGCTATATATTTCCTTTATCTGAATGGACAATTCCCCAAAGGGCATCCTGGTCAAGACATATGTTGGTATAGCAATTACAGTGATAATTTAAGTGCTAAAACTAATATTTTTTGGGAGATTCATATTTGCTTTGTGTATTTTTATTATTATTGTAAACATGGATGCAAAAGGAGTTAATACTTTTATTACAGAGAGGAAGGAAAGGTATAAAGCATGCATAAACTAGGTCTAGATATTTCTCCAATAAGTTATGAGGGCTTTCCCCTTTGTTAAAGTCTTGCAAGATTGTAAGTTGACTTTGAAGGAAAGCATGATTTCATGTATCTACTTAACTCTTTATATTTCTAAAAATGTGTTTATGTCCTTAAATGTTAAGACTAAGTTTTATGATTTTTGTTAAAGTTTTTTAATTATGAAGGAGAGATATCTCACCTGCTTCAGAGCTAAAAAAAACATAGTGTCCATGCTCTTCAGCTCCTCAGTGTGGGATATATCTTCTAGAGTAAAAGCAAATGGTAAAGGCTGTGTGGTTATTTGATGCTCTGCAGCCACTAAAAGCCCACTCCCAGAGGTATGCAAGAGACCAATACTCCAAGTGCACAGTTCAACTGCCCCTGGACAGCACCATTATGTCCAATTCTATTCAATCCCCCATGTTTCTACCTTGTATGAAGGAAAACCATCTATGTGACTAATCCATGGAAGTGTAGATGTAGTTTTCCATACCGTTTTTTGTGTCTTTCAATCCATAGAGTAACAGTCTTCAAAAAATTAATATGAGGATACCTCTGATGATAGGATTGTAACTACATGATGTTTAAGGTTCTTTCCAACCCAAATTATTTTATGATTCCATAAGATCTATAAAATAGATACTTGTATTTGGTCTGGATCTAATTTGATTTGAGCTTGGGTGGTATGAAGGTAGTACAAGGGAAGTCAGTGCTTATTTAGAGCCCAGTTCAAAATAAGAGAAAATTTGGAATCCCAGTCTCTCTTTGTGATAATCTAACAGATTACTACTAAGAAGAGCCATTAGTTTGTTGTCTCCCTCATTGAAGCATTCTCCCTATATTCTCAGAGAATGAATAGCTATACATCTTGTTCCTAATTTGAGAAAAAGCATAAGTTGTTTTTAATACACTATGGGTAGCAATTAGAGCCTGCTCCATGCTTTATGATGCAGAAGTGGCTAAATCAGAGAAGATATGCATCATATGCAGTCCAGCTATTGCTCCTCATGTCAGCCTGAACCTCAGAATACTGGTTTGTTCTGTGCTGATCAGACCTGCCTCGTGTTTAGGAGTCTGTAATGAGGAATGC
>VXBI01007471.1:762037-818430 GCA_013397375.1 Toxostoma redivivum
GGTTTTAATATTATAATATAATACCCTGGTGGTATTTTATGGAGTAGATATTGTGGCACTAAGTAGATGAGTTTTTTCTTTCAGAGAATTAGAAATATGTGAGTCTTTTTTATGTGGATCTCTGTTTTAATAGTCCTGCACTCACTTTCATAGTTTTAATTTTTTTTTTTTTTCATTAAATAATAATAACTACTTTTTGCTTCCTTCTGTGATTTAATTTCCTTTTTTTTTTTTATCTTTCAAGACGTTTTTAAAATACAGCTCACTGTTTTACAGGCAAAAAATTATAATGGGGCTCTAAAACATTTTTCTTGCTGAAAAAGATAAATATTGCTCCCTTTGATAATTTTAAATGGAAAAGTATATTCCTTTCAACTAATATTTCACATTAAAAAACAGATGCAGGAACAAACAAAACCCCAGCAACAATCNAGGCTGTGTGGTTATTTGATGCTCTGCAGCCACTAAAAGCCCACTCCCAGAGGTATGCAAGAGACCAATACTCCAAGTGCACAGTTCAACTGCCCCTGGACAGCACCATTATGTCCAATTCTATTCAATCCCCCATGTTTCTACCTTGTATGAAGGAAAACCATCTATGTGACTAATCCATGGAAGTGTAGATGTAGTTTTCCATACCGTTTTTTGTGTCTTTCAATCCATAGAGTAACAGTCTTCAAAAAATTAATATGAGGATACCTCTGATGATAGGATTGTAACTACATGATGTTTAAGGTTCTTTCCAACCCAAATTATTTTATGATTCCATAAGATCTATAAAATAGATACTTGTATTTGGTCTGGATCTAATTTGATTTGAGCTTGGGTGGTATGAAGGTAGTACAAGGGAAGTCAGTGCTTATTTAGAGCCCAGTTCAAAATAAGAGAAAATTTGGAATCCCAGTCTCTCTTTGTGATAATCTAACAGATTACTACTAAGAAGAGCCATTAGTTTGTTGTCTCCCTCATTGAAGCATTCTCCCTATATTCTCAGAGAATGAATAGCTATACATCTTGTTCCTAATTTGAGAAAAAGCATAAGTTGTTTTTAATACACTATGGGTAGCAATTAGAGCCTGCTCCATGCTTTATGATGCAGAAGTGGCTAAATCAGAGAAGATATGCATCATATGCAGTCCAGCTATTGCTCCTCATGTCAGCCTGAACCTCAGAATACTGGTTTGTTCTGTGCTGATCAGACCTGCCTCGTGTTTAGGAGTCTGTAATGAGGAATGCAAGATAGCTTGCCACAGGAGAAAATAGAGGTTGTGCCATGCTGAAATAGGTACAGAGAAGCTTCCAGAGGGATATGATCAATAACAGTGGAATGAGCAAAGATCAGGTTGGGTACAGTGTAATAAGGAAGACTCAAGACTGTACAAATAAGATGAAATAGATGAATGAACTGTAAAGGTTAATTCTACCTGGACTTGGTAAGAAGAGATGCTGTTTTTTACAGTGAAGGTATGGTAATAGAAATAAAAATGAACATAGAATGGACAAAGGTTTTAATATTNATAATAATAACTACTTTTTGCTTCCTTCTGTGATTTAATTTCCTTTTTTTTTTCTATCTTGCAAGACGTTTTTAAAATACAGCTCACTGTTTTACAGGCAAAAAATTATAATGGGGCTCTAAAACATTTTTCTTGCTGAAAAAGATAAATATTGCTCCCTTTGATAATTTTAAATGGAAAAGTATATTCCTTTCAACTAATATTTCACATTAAAAAACAGATGCAGGAACAAACAAAACCCCAGCAACAATCTCCCCTCACCAAAAAAAACTCCAAACAAACAAACCCAAAAACCTAAATCCAAAAAAACCTCCTAGCAAGATGTGATGGCGGGCTAGTTACTTTTTTTTCTCCTTAAAGTAATTTTGGTCTCTTTGTTAATTAAATTCCACTAAACTGTCCCTGGACACTAATTAAGTCCTTTCAGATTTACAGATTTGCTACAGTCAATTGTCTTTAAGAAAAAAAAAAAGAAAAAATGACAATATGTTCATCAGCTGCATGTCCTAATGGATTTAATTGGTCTCAAAACCGTAACCTAATTTCAAGTACATATTCTAATCTCTGTGCTAAAGCAAACAGACTAGACAAACTGTAAATAAGTTTGTGAATCTCAGGCAATTAAAAAAAAGAGGAAAAAATACATGAATATTTAGATGATGACTTTTAAATTATAGTGGAACTTGTATAGATATCAATATATTGATACTTTTATATATCAACAGAATAAGTTGATATAAACAGGGTTCTGGATGTTTTTTTCTTAATTAACTTTTGTTTTGGTCTTGAGTGAATGAGTATAGACACCAAAAATCTGTTACATCTGTGAACACAAGCCAAAGTAAATGCTGAAAAATTATTTCAGAAATAAAAATGTTTTGTCTTCAGTACTGAATCGTGTGCTTTAACTGAAATGAAGGAAATTGAAAGATGCCATTTTGTTGATATATTTACTCTAGTATGCAGGTCAAATTGATTTATAATAAAATGACAATTTATTTCTGGAGACCAGTATTAAAATTCCCATTATCTAATTCCTACTGTATTTGATGTTATTTTGGCCTCCCCTTGATTTTGAGTGAAGTTCTGGCCCCCACAGTTTAAAAATATTAAGGTATTTGAATGTGTCCTGAGTAGGCCAACAAAGCTGTTCAAAGGGCTGGAAGGCATGATGTCCTATGAGGGCAGCCTCCTGAGAATGGGAAGGAGAGAGACAGAGAGATGGTAATCTCTCCTTCCTGATATCCAGTCACGGCACATGTGGGAATGGCTCAAGGTTTCATCAGGGGAGGTTCAGACTTGCAATTAGGAAAAATTTACTAATTCATTTATGAAGAGGTTGTTCAAACATTATAACAGACTTCCTAGAGAGGTGGTTGATGACCCCAAGTCTGTCTGTGTTTAAGAGGCATTTGGACAATGACTTCAACTCACTTTAACTTGTTCAGCCCTTAAATGGTCAGGTATTTGGACAAGATGATGGTTGTATGTCCCTTCCAATTGGATTATTCTATTCTATTTTTCTAAATAAGAAATATTATCTTATTTCCAGATATCTTACATCTTGTGGTTTGTTATGGTTGAGGTTTTTTCTTTTACCCTGTACTATGGTTGCTGAAGGACTGAATTTTGACTGAATTTTTGACTGCTGAATTTTTGCAGTTAATATAATTTTAAATTAAGAGGAATGAAATATCTTGTGGTTGACATGGATGTGGGATGATGGCAGGTGGGCAATGTTACTAAAGGATTAAGGAGAAAAAGCTTCTAAGTGATTAAAAGTAAATTTTGGCCAGGGGCCAAAATTTCTCTTTAAGGATACACATAGTGCACTGTAAAGATGAGAAAAAGTTTCTAAGATACTTGAGAGAGCTGGCAACTGAGAAGACAAAGAAAATGAGTTGGTGTGAAAAGGACTGGTGGTCTTTGCTTCTAGATAAATGAATTAAGCAACATGTCAATTTACGTGAAAAGTTGTTCTCCTTTATAAACAAATCTATATAACAGTGGTCTATGAGTGAGAATTGAGAATGCTGTATTTGAAGGTTTGAAACTGGTGTAATGATAGTGCATTTCACCCCAATTTAGAACACAAGACTTAAATTCTGGTGATGTATAACAGAAACCTATAAAGTGACATGGCTGGCATGAAGTATAATATATTTCACATTTGAAATTTTGATATTTTTGAAAGGCAAAGTTTGTTCAAGAATAGATGACAGGCAGAAATAAGATGAAATTTCTTGAAGATAATCTGGGGTGCTCCTTCCACAGTACAGTAGGAGTCATCTGCTGGGAGCAGATGAAAGAAAGCACAAAGGAATCCTATTATTGTGATTCGTATTGCTGTGGACCAAGATTCAAAATAATTGCCAAGCCATTAATAATTGCCAAGGCTTTTACTTCCCATCCTTCTAGAATCATCTAACAAAATTAACCACAGGTAGTATTTTAATATCAATAAATATCTCAAACTAGGTGTTTGCTGGGAAAGGAAGTATAGAAGGACACAGCTGTTAAAACAGTCTTAGAAAGAAGTTATAATATATGTTGACTTTTTTAATATTGAAAATATTTGTGATATATCTGATACTGGCTCAATGCTTTGGAATGAAAAGTAATGGTTTATAATTAGGAAAGTGCAAAGCAGCAAAATGTGCTAAACAGAATCAAGAAAGTGGTGAGATTTTTAGGGTTGTACTGTGTAGGGCCAGAAGTTGTATTTGAATGGTACTTGTGGGTCCCTTCCAAGAGGGGGAAATGATTCTATGATTCTATAATGAGTAAGTGAATATTGTAAAAACTGTAGTTTATCCCAACAGAATTAGTCAGATTCTAAAATGGTAAATAATTTGGTAAATATTTGGTAAATAATACCAAACTTGGTTAAAAAGAAGCAACAATTGTCAAGGAACCTAAGTTTACAAATCATTAGAGCAAGAGACTTCTAAAAAACTTTAAAATGAAGTGATCTTCAGTTAATAATTACCTTTGAGAATATGGATAGTAGATAAAGTTTGAGAAGTTTGGGTAAGGTAGGCAAGCTCAGGTTCATCCCAACTTTGATATTTGTCCAGATTTTGAAGTACACTTATCCTGGTTCCTTATGTTTAATTAGCATCTAAATCATCCACCTATTCCAAACAACTTTCTTCCCGATTGGAACCTGTTTTAAATTGGATAGAAATTGTAGTATGAATTTGTTGGTCGGGTTTTGTTTTGTTGGTTTTGTTTTTTTTTTTTTTTTGTTATTACTGTTTTAGGGGTTTTTGTTTTGCTCTGTTTTGTTTGGGCTTCTTTGGTTCGTTGGGTTGGGGGTTTTTGTTGTTGATTTTTTTGGTATTGTTTTGATTGTTGTTGTTGCTTTAAATAGAGCAGTTAACTGAATTTCTGTTTCTGGCAAAAAAGAATCCTGTTTACTTGTAAGCACTAAAAAAGTTTCAAAGTGTTAAGTTTGCTGAAACTGTGAGGTTTCCTTTATCAGGAGCAAATAATGTAAAATTTCCTTCTTTTCCAAGTCAGCGTGTCTTGTGGGCAAGTAAAAAACAAAACAGTTGATGTGATACATATTGAGTTAAGGAAGCCAAATTGTTCAAGTTGACATTCATACATGCAAATTAGGACCATAGGTGCTTTATGCAAGTGTCAAATGGATGCAAACGAAGAGTAATAAACGTAAACAGCTTATTGAAAAGATGGACTTGCAAGGTTAATTTTCTGGTGTGAAGACCATTAAATTACATATGCAGGTGGCAATCTCAGAAGTTACAATACTCAAGGAAATATAATTTATGCTAAAGTACTCTAAAAGATCTCTCTCAAGTATAAGACTTGCTCATGTTGTGGATAAGCCAACAATGGCATTATGAGAAAGTAAACATAACGCTGAACTCAGATTTCTGATCTGAAATTCCATGCGTAAGAAATTCCTAGGTAATTTCACCTACATACAAAAAAATGTGTCACATTTTATTACATTGCTCTTTGCTGCATATCTAAAGAAAGATGAGGACTCTCGAGACTGAAGGTTAAGGAAAATATGACCTGGAAGGAGAAGACTCTTAAGAACCTTACTTTTCTGTAGTGGAAGTGGACAAAAAAGTCTTGCAAGAAGAAACAAAAAAAAATATACTTTATGTTAGAGAATAGTTAGACATGTGTTTAAAACTGTAGCAGAAAGACTTCAGCTAGTAACATTTAGGTTAGAACAAAATAACAGGTGTCCTTGAAAGGCTAGGGAAAATCCACCTCAGGAGTTTGGTGGTTTGTTGGTGTTTTTTTTCTGGGTAGTGTTTTTGGTTTTGTGTGTTTGTTTGTTTGTCTGTTTGTTTTTGTTTGGTTGGTTGGTTGGTTTAATTATTATTAGTTTTTATTCTTTAATTTTTTTTCAACATCATTGTTTTCATACTGATCTTTCCAGACAGAACAGAAAAAGAAAAGACAGGTAAGGGTGAGCTTCAAAGGTCTCTATCAGAACTATTAACTACCACTGGTGCTGACTAACGCCCCTATCAAATGTGCAGAAACATTAAATTATAAATGAGTGTTAAGGTACTCCACTGTCATTGATAATGATTTCTCAAATTTGATTTATATTTATATTATGTATAGATGAAAACTACATCTCTGTGTACTTTTGTATATTTATAATGTTTTGACTTGTGCAGTTTTAGCTAGCATTTATTCTGGTTCTATAAAGCAGATGCAGAATTCAGACTACTGGTTGCTGATGAAGGGCTAGGTGGGTACCTTTTCTGCAAATAAATAAATAAATTTGTGTATAAATAGTATCGAAGATAGAGATTGGGGTAGTATAGCTTAGCACAGGATGTTAAATGGAACTATGCTTGTTGATTTCTAATTTGTGCATTATCAATTAATAGTTATTTTGTGTTGCTTTAGTGGAAAGAATGAGTATCTAGAGAAGGGTTATATTTGTCAATATGAACAAAGCAGACTTGAAGCTTCCCATGCATTTAAGCTAAAATAGCATGTAGTTCTGTTCAACATCTTTTCAGTCACCAGTTCAGAGATGTTACAGCATTTGTAACCCTTTTATGGAATATTTTTATTGAAGAAAATAGACTTTTAAGCCTTTTTTAATAAGTTCAAATTTGGTAAAATTATAATCAATAACACTAAAAATTTGGACAGTGAAGGAATATTACATATCGAATGATTGCATATTCCATAGTGTCTGTTAAATACAGAGTGTTTCAAGTGCTGTGCACAGTAGTTTTAAGTGAAGATTCAATCAGTAGTTATGCACTAAATCTAATTGTATTGGGATGTAGCTGGTTGGTGTATTCCTTTCCTAAGACAGTTGTTGCACATTTATTCTGTAAAGTTCAGAGGTATTCTTCCAGTGTTATATGAATATATCTGCAGCATGGAGGATGTTGTGAAGTTAAAGTTTCACTTTCAAACACTTTTAGTCTTTATGCACATGTTAGCAATTAATTTATCTAGTTGTCTGAAGAAAAAGAGTTAAATTCTGTTATTCTTTTCTGGTGAATGGGCCTGCAATTGTTCTGTGAGAATAATTCTATACAGATTTTAATTAATTTTTTGAAAAGAAAAGTAAATATTAACAATTAACAAAATGCATTATTCTAACCCATCTTTCAGGAAAACACGTTGCTAAAGCTCTCACCCATATTTTGGCCAATAATTGAATTTGGACTTATTGCAACAAGACTCAGTATTACAAAAAAACCTATGGATTTAAATAAATTTTAAGTCTATAAGGTACTTTATAGTATTTTTCTATAAGCCTAAGGAACAGAAGTGGGGGTAGTATTTCCATAAATTATTACAATGAACATATTCCAAATAGTGCTTTAAATTGTTTTGCTTTTCTGGGTTTGAATAAACTTAAGAATTCAAATCTTACAGAAAATTGCCTAGGGAACTTCTGATCAAAAGAATTGCTTCTTTCATGAAGACTGGAAATTTCTTTATTATGTCCAAATACAGAAGTATGTGATAGGAAAACTAAGAGAAAAATGAAAAGAGGAAAACTGAGACAAGATCAGTTTCATATTCTTGTATGGGGCATACATTTAGGATTTATCCAAACTGAAGTGCAGTTTTATTTCATTATTTATTTAATCTTTTTTCCTCTGTTTGGGAGAACACTGTGAAATATACTTGTGATGTCAGTCACTTTGTGAATTGCTCTGCATCACTCTCAATTAAAGTATTACTGTCTTAATTAATTGCAGCTTCAATTGCACAGTGTTCATTTCTCGCACTCTTACCAATTCCTTTTCTTTTTTTAAGCAAAAATGAAGCTGCTTTTGCTTCCAAGAATAAATGTGCTAAGATGGTGTAAATTCCATCTGAGTATGTTCATTTGTGTGTCTTTTCAAGCTAAGTCCACTTTGATTTATAGCAGAGAGTGGTTTTTATTTAGCTTTGTATATTTTGATACAATACTAATACTTCTGTTGTATGTCTAGGAATTGCTAACTTGTTCTACGGCTTCTTTTATCATTGATTCTGATATCTTTGACAAAATCTTTTATCCTTTGGCTATAATATAGCTCCTTTTTTTCACTCTTCACCCTCATTAACCTGCACTGCTCATAGATCAGCCACTTGAGAGACCATATTTCATACAATTATGATAATTACTTTGAAATGCCCAGGACTGTTAATTCATATTGCTGTAACCGTCATAATACTGAATTAATGATAAAACTTTATAAAAATGTTCAAAAAAGCATGTTTAGAAAATAGAATAACATTTCAAATCAAGCATATCATAATTGAACATTTGACATATAAAAATGTAAAATGTAGCCAGAGACTAGAAAAAGATGGCAAATCTAATATATTAATATGGCAGAATGTTGTCTAACTTTTCAGATTTCCTTCAATTATGTTTTTTTTTCTTACATTTTCACACATTAGATGCAAAGGTGAGGAAAGGATAGAGAGGACTCTGAGTTTGATATTTTAATTTTTTTCCTAGCTGCTGTATGGTGCATCTGATAAGTACTCAGGTGGCATTGAAAAAGGTTTTCTTCCTCTTGGTATGGTGATCTCCAAGATCAAAACTGTTCCATGAACTGGAGGTCTTTTCTGAGCTTTAGCTTTTTTTGATTCTCTCTTGTGGAACTGTGTGGGATGGGGTAGAGGGCTTTTTTCACTGCAGTACTGCAAAGCCTTTATTAGAAAAGAGTTGTTACTGGAAATAAGCTGAATTGGGACTGGCTATTTGCAACTATAAAAGATATTCACACCCATGCTCTGCTGTGCTTGCTTAGCATATTTAAGGAAAACAATAAAGCTGATGATTGCCTTGCTCTTCAGTTACAGCTGGTTATGCTGAAACAGCAGTACAATGGATTTAGCATTCTGATGCTAAGACCCAAGACACAGAAAAATTAAACGATATGCACAGTATTGGAATAGAAATCTTGACTGTAGAGTTAAACCTGGATCCATGATTTTCTTGTTCAGTGATTTTTTTTTTTACTCTAGTCTGTTCTATATATGGTATTTTAGTAATTGGAGCTTCAATATTAGTCATGAATATGATTTTAAACACTTCTTTTTTCCTGTACTAAGTAAATGTATAAAAATTATTATTCCTTTTAGTCTAAAAGCAAGGGGGATTGGGACTTAGGGTTGTTTGTTTTTTACTGGCCTAGTCCAGACACATAAATTTTTCACAATAATAAGGTTTATATTTCAAATGCATATACATACCTGCACAAATAAGTGTAATTAAAAATATAGTTCTTCCTTTTTTTGTTGTTTGCATTAGAAGGGAGAATTTTCTCAGATATTGAGAATTGGAAGAGGCTGCCCAGGTAGGTGGTGAAGTCATCTTTCCTGGAAGTTTTCAAAGAAATGACTTAGCACTTAGTGCTATGCTTGAGTTGGCATGGTGGTCTTCGGTCAAAGGTTGGGCTCTTGGATAATGTTTCTATGATCCTATTCTATTACACAGTCTAGGAAAAAAAAATCAGAAGAAAACTGCCTAGACTGAAATGTTTTCTCTGATTACTGGCATGGCTATCATCCAAGAGATAGTTTTTGAAAATATTTTCAGTAGGAAATAATGTAACTTTTGTTTGCACTCTCATACTCAGTTGTCCAGAGCTGGCTTTTCAGGGCGACTAAAACTTTTAGTTAGTGATATGCTCTAAAGAACTATATTACCTAAACCCCCCACCCTTTCCTTTCCCTTCCCTCTCCTCAAGAATCCCAAATTGATGATCAAATTATTTTTTTCTAAAGCATAAACTGCTCCAGTGTAAATTCCTTAAATGTGTTTGTACAGCCGAAAGGCTTCATATGGGCAATGTGGAACTTGGAATGGATTCCTTAAGATATGATAGAATATGTCAATATAGTCTTAGTTTGTTCTGATTTATAAATTGTGGTTCTTTTGTATCTTTGAGGAATCGTTTGGAGAGTAGTCACCCTGTATTGTTTGATAAGGAGAGAGGGACATAGTATAGGTAATTGGACATTGTCCAACTCACTTTATACATCTGCACTTTTCCCCCAGAAGGAAGGTATGTCATACAAATACACCTCCACAATTCATTTGAGCAAATACTACTATTGTCATGGATGACTCTTGTGTATTGGCTTGCCCTCATGAATTTAATTTTTAAATTTTCAGCTAAAGACATTTGAAATAGAACAGCTATATTTTTGACAAAGGACTTGTTAAATAGCATTTTCTTTGGCAAAAATTCTTTTGAGGTCAGTTGCCTGACACTTTTCCTCCTTTTTACTGATTTAGTACTATCATTCCCCTTGTAGAAGTTCTGTTTAACAGCAAAATAAGTCAACATAAAACTAGATATCCTTGAACTCCTTTTCATGTCACTGCCACTAATCATAGTAAATTTTAAATATTGCAAGCTGCAAATGGCATCAGACTCTAATGCATTAATATTTGTAAAATATATACATGCATACACATGTACTATTCTGATTGGTTTCCAATCCTTTAACTGCAAGATTGAAAAGTCTTGCTAAAATTGTAGACTCTAAAGATACTAATAAGAAGCTTCGTTAATTACGTTTACAGTGAAAAGACAATTTTTTTCTTGGACTATATATCTTAGAACTTTTTTCATTAAAGATACCATTGCTACTGTATCTAATTGGAATTAAATATAACTGGTGATCATTTTAAGGATACTTTATTCTGCTGGAATTGAGTGAAATTATCTCAATGTAGCAAAAAAAGGCTAATAAAAATAAATATGAAAGGTCCATCAAGCTGTCCTTTTTCTTTATCTCTATTTCCTCTGTGCTTTTCTTAATGGTGTTGCTCTATCAGATATAACAGCACAAAGGACACAGAACACAGAACAGCCCAGTGTTCAAGAACCCTTCCTAGCTAGTACAATTTCTTTTTAATCCTTTCACTCAAGGTGTTTTTTCTTTTTGTTGAAGGTGATAAAACTAAACTTTAGAGTTCATGGGTAATCTCTGTGAGTCATTTTGCAGCAATTAACAGTTTCAGTTGATGTGAAACATTCTATCAATAACAATAAACCAGTATTCTCCTCCCTTCTACCCATATCCCTTTCAAAGTCCAATACATAATCTGATTTTTCTGAGACATAACCAAAAAAACTGGCAGGGGGCTGCCAGGGAAGGAGAAGAGTACAAAGAGCTGTGAGAAGAAACAACTTGCTAAAAATAGACAGACTGCTTTCTGGTGGTTCTGCAAAGCAGTATATTATTGGTTTGGAAATTTTTGATGTGGTAAAGATAAGGACTAGCCTTTAAAAGAGGATTAGTGTTTTCTTACAGAAAAAGGTTGATGTGTTCAGTCTATTGCAAAGTGCATTTGCTTACATTCTTCCTGTGCAGCACAAAGGCAGCATTAATGGAAATGATGAATAGTTTGATGAGCAGGCCAGGTGGCGTAGCAATGGCCTGCAAGACCGCTGAGCTGGAGACAGGTTTTAAAACAAACTTGGGGCTCTTGCTTCCTGGACTGGTTGAAGTTGAACATGTCGAGGAGGTAATGTGATTGATCTCTTTGGAGGAAGATGCCAGCTGGAGAGCTCACAAACTGCTCCTTCAGGATTCTCCTTAACGATGAATTGATGGCAGCTTCTGAAAAGAGTTACTCACACCGCACTCTTCCCAGCCATTCAGAGGTAGGGCTCTATCACAGTGGCTGCTAAAAGAAGGAATTGAGAGTTTAAGGGGACAGGAAAAAGGTGTCCCTGGTGAAAGAAAATGCAGGAAGTACATTCCAAAATGCAGCTATTATTTCTATGCTGTTGTAAAATAGATTTTTTTTTTTAGGGGCTTATACACACAAATGGTTGTATTCTGTTTGCTTTGGGGGTTTATTTGTTGATTTGTTTTTTGCTTTTTGTTTGGTTTCTTTTTGCAGTACGCTTGGATCTTTTAAATCTTAATAAAATAAGAGGTCACCTTTTCATCTGAGGTCTGCAATTCATATTATATTTTAAATCAATTATTTAAAAATTATTCTAGATATGTTCAATAAAAATATTCTAGATCTCAAAATCATGGTGAAGAAAGGACTTGTTTTGTTCTTAGTTCATAGTCCTTGTAGTTCTTGAATTATATTCCTCCCTTCATTGGAGCTTCTGATACTTCTTCTTCTGATAAGCTACATACATGTCCTTTTGAAACCGTCCCTTGCTGATTCAGAAACTTTTATTTCTCAGTACATGACAGCTTGTTACTTTTATCCTACATAACCAGTTTATGACGACATTTCCTCTAATGTAAGACAACAGCAATGAAAATTACTTTGGTATTAATATTAGCTCAAAAATCTTAGCCAATATGAAAATATGTTTGTTCGACCTAAAATGACCAATATACAGGATACAAAGGATAGAAGAGTAGAAATTGAGTCCCACAGACAAACTGCATGCAGTAGGAACAAGCTATCTTCTTTGAATCTTAGGAATCCAAATAATCCAAATGGAAAAATTGAAAAAATAGAACAAATTTTGGTGACATCTAAAAATGAAAGCAAACAATTAAGTTGTCTGACTTCAACTTATATATTCAGGACTAAATGTTAAAAAGACTAAATAAGGTAGAGCTCATTTTTTGTTACTCCAAGACATTAGTTTTACTGTAAAAAGCCTTAAACATATGATGTCTGATAGCTGTGAAAAACTGGACTCCAAACAGATTGTTACTGTAAGGATAGGAGCACAATTTATTCATATCCTTTGTGTATTGCCTGGTTAGTCCTCAACTGTATAATGTTCTGATCCCCTGGAACTTTTTTTGCCCTTGCTACTGCAGAAGCTACTTCTGCAGAAGCCAGGAAGTTAGGGTGTTCAGGGGAAGAGAAAATCAGTGACAGCCAGGAGTTGGGAAGCTGATATTGTCCACAGATGAACTCGATGCTGCAGTTTACATGCAGGACCTTGTTCTTTTGGTTTATATCTTTCCAGTGCTTAATTTTTAATTTGGTTACAAATAATGACTCACTGTTCAATATTTAATCTAGAAAAGGTTTTGTTTCTGTATGGTGGTGGTTTTGTTTGTTTGTTTTTAGATGAATTTTTCTGTTCTTCTTCAGGAAATTATTTTGGTGGGTTTTATTTTTCAATAAAATAAATTCATTTTTGCACACTTTTAAAAACACAAATGCTGCATCCTGAATAGTAGATACAGTGTAGAAGGAAACCTCTAGCCTTTAATTAGTGTTTTAAAAGCCAGCTTTTGAAGTGTGATGCAGAACTGGAAAGCCTTTACTTGCTCTCAGTTCCCACTAATGCCTAAATGGGGAAATCATGCTTCTCAACATTTTACCAGAGAAATAAAACATATCAGAGTAAGGTATGCTCAACACTGTCTGATATTTTTTTGTTCTGTGAAGTGTTTCTCTGAAACAAGGAGCTATAGGGTGACTGTGGCAGTGATACTTGCCACCCTTGACACACTTTCACAGTAGCACCTTTCACCATGAACTCTCCGCCACGTCTTCATTCCCTTGCAAGTGAGGGGTTTTTATTTTCCAAAATCATGCTGCTGAGAGCCCAGCAAGCTGGAAGCTGTTGAACATACGCCAGTAAAGAATTTATTCCTTATAGTGGGTGGCCAAGTGGACCACTGAAGTGAGTCATTTAGTAGACTGGAACATGTTTTGTTCCCTGCCATAAACCATCACAACTTTTCAACTTTACTGATGGCTGGAAACATGGGGAAATATATATGTTAAAATCTTAAAAATGGAAGTATGTACTCACTGAAACTATTACTAAAATTAAATATTCTGTTACATGTAGAAGTTATAAAAAATATTACACATTAAAAGTTTAAGGTTGCTTTTAATTTCACATTGACAGGAGAAAAAACAGCTTTGAAAACCCTGGAATTTGCTTATGTCTAAGATTTAATTTATCTTCAAATACATTTTGAGAACTCTCACTGGTTACTATATATAATTGACAGTTGTTGAAAGCACAAATACTTCTTCATGTGCTTGCCTGCACAGTGTACTGCCCCAGCACTGAGGTCCAGTTGGTGCGTTGAAGAGATATGCATTCACAAGTTTTCTTCCCCATATGCTCACACTCAGGTCTCTTTGATAGCTTTCTACATTTTGTACTGCCTTCCAATGCAATACTTTATTTATTGCTCATCACCTCTCTATCAGATACATAGGTAACCCAGAAGGCAGACACTGTCTTAGCATTCTCCTTGTCTGCCTTTAATTGCTCTTGTTCCTGCATCTGTAAATCTTCTGTTTCAAATTTTGGTGTGATTTTTTTTCTTTCTTGGAGGTAGTACGACAATGATAAGGTTTATGAAGAATTTATTTATTTATTTATTTATTTAATTCATTCTTGAACAGCCCAGTTAGGACTTTTAAGGACTGATTTTCTTGGGTAATGCTCTGGACCAGAGGAAAGTTTGGAAGTTTCTGAATACTTGGGTTTCATCCAGTGCTGTTTCTTGAAGTTATCTTGGTTAGGGAATGGAGCTAATAGCACCAAGGTTGTGGGTTCAGTCCCTGAATCCCTGTATAGGCCATTCAGTTAAGAGATGGACTTTATGGTCTTTGTGGGCTCCTTCCAACTCAGTAATCTGTGATTCTCAAACTAATTAAACTATATGTTTAATTCATTGGGTATTGGGAAACATTTACTTCAAAAACTCCTGTAGGCAAGAAAACACTTCTTGCCATTCTTAACAAATCTGGGACCTACAGTAAAAAAAACAGAACCGTATTGTATTGGTGCAAGCAATGGGGATAGCTTAAGGGACCTATCAATTTGTAGTTTCTTAAATTTGTTTATGAAAATTTTGTAATTTAAACTTGATGCAGAACATCTCTTTTCCCCTTCTTTGTATCCCATTTCCAAGTTCATTGACAGCTTAACTGCCCATCCCCTCTCCAAAAGTGTAGCAAAGGTGATTGGTGTAACACCTGAAAATAAGCATAAAGCATGCATATTAGGGTCTGCCCTTTTGAGTAAGAATGCTTTGAAAGGACAGTTTGCAGTCAAGAAAGAACAGTCAGTCTTCCCTTTAACACTTATTATATTAAAAATACTCAGTACTTGTGCAGAAAACTTGAACATTGTAGTGTTTCATACAATCAAATTAATTTGAAAGTCACTTCCACAAGCATAGTAAGTTTTGTTCTGTAGTGATTTTAATTCCAAAACTGACAGAGTAGTGTAAAGCTCCTTTTGTCTCTTGCTGCTCTTGAAAAGTGGTTCAGTACAGAAATAAGAGAACAGATTCATGTGAGAATGTTCTACAGTGCTAAAATGATTCACAGCTTTGTATGTAAACTTGATTTATTATTTGGGAGACTGTCTAGTCAGATTAAAAACTATTAGTCTGGGAAATGGCTTTAATTGAATTAGAGTAATATGTTCTTCGAAGAGGAATGTCATAGTTGCATGATAATGATAGAGAAAGATTTGTCTGTCTTAAGGTAATCCTAAATGAGGCTGCTTACTCTCCATTAATATTAAGGGAAAAGAGACTTGTGCTAAAGTGTTGGGAGTACAGATACTTAATTTTGTTTTAAATAACATTTTTGTGTATCAGTTCCAACCAACTGAGAAGGGAAAAAAAACACAGGAAACTTTAAATTCTTATAGTATGTTCTCCTGCCAGCAGTCCAGATTCTTGTTTTGATAATTTTCTCCTGATTCCTGTTTTCTTTAAGGTCTCATTCGATTACAAGAGCTCATCAAGGCCCCATCACGATACAACCTAAGACTAAAAATTCGTCAGTTACCAGCTGACACAAAAGATGCAAAGCCATTGCTAAAGGAGATGAAAAGAGGCAAAGAATTCCATGTAATCTTTGACTGCAGCCATGAAATGGCAGCAGGCATCTTGAAACAGGTAATCCTCATTTTGTTTTAGATGTCTTAATCTTTTTCATCCCTAATAAATAAAAGTATTATCCTGACCTAATGGTATTTAACAAGGAGGGAAATTGTATGTCAGTTTTACTGAGGCCCAACTGAAAATCAACCAAGGATTTTAGAGGTAGTTTTATTGGTGACACAAATGGTAGGTGTTTTAATTAGGCTTCTACAGAGAAAGAGTTTAATTAATTTATGTTCAGGGGGAACATGAAAGTGTATTAGTCTTTCAACTATGAAGAACTGGTACTTTGGAGAATTGATGCTTTAAGCATGGTTTTAAATGCTTGCTTAATATTTTTTATATATCAAACCTTTATGTATGTATGCATGTAAGTATATATTTATGTATTTGTTTTTATTTGAAACATCTAAGATATATATTCCTAATCAGATAGTGATATCTGAATAGTATGTTACCAACAGACCACATTAAAGTCTTCCATTGAGAGGACAGAATTGATATCCTAGAGCCACATTCTCTTTGACTAATAATGGAACTGCAGAGCACCCAAGTACATTTGTGCTGATGCTTTGAAAATATTGTGTGCAAGTGAGATGAGTAGGTGTGATACAGCAAAATTCTAAATACTTAACTGGCTCAGAGACCTTCTTCCCCATTTTATTTAAGTTAAGCTTTTTATTTAAGTTATGACTTCCAATAAATAGGATAGGAAGAATACTTAAACTGAAACAGTATTCTATGCTTCTACTGCATAACTTTTGGTGACTTGAATTCATGTTTATATTATGTTTGCTAGAAAACTGTAGGGTCTAAATTGAAAATAAAATGTATTTAAGAGTTGAAAATATGCATCTCGTTAGAGATACTTACAGGTATTATTGTGGGCATAGTTAAAATTGCTAGTAAGCCTACATGTATAATATAATTTATTTTCTTTATTGTTCATTGATTGAGAAACTTTTATTAGTTCCTAGTAATTTTAAACCTCTACTGGTGCTTTTTTCTAAATGTTATCCAGCCTAGTTATTCTAGTTGTTTAGGCCAAATCATTGAATGTACATTTAATTTGTAGTGATGGCAATATTAAGCTGCAATGCTAACAATAATTCCATTGAGATATTTTACTTATACACTACCTAAAAGTTTTTCAGTGAAAAAACAGTTTTGTTTCAGTTACAACATAGTGAAAAATGTATGAATAGAGGGAAATGTGAAAAAAATTAACATCACTGTATTTTTAATCATGCCTCATGATCCAAGAGTGAGCAACCAGCATCTTTAAATCAAATTGTGAACTGTTTCATCAAAGTACACTGCTCACCCTAATACAGAGGGAAGATACAGAAAAAATTATTTTATGAGTATTGAGATCTTTATACAGATTCTGTAGATTTTTACTTTTCTGTTCAGATCCTATACTGAAATGCTTTAAATATGTCCAAAATTTGTAGTTTTTAAGCTGAATGTAAGCACTTGCTGTTGAAATTGACACAAGGGGTGTTGAGAATTTATTTATTATTTAATATTAATATTCCAAATATAGTGTTTATGAATGATTATTAAAAAAAAAAACAACAACACTTTATATATCCATTTCTGAATTATTGACTGATCAGTTTTCTTTTCCTGGTAATGGGGGGATAAATCTTGGGAGACATGACAAGGAGTTGCAGTTTGATGATTGGAAAGATTAACAGTGAAGATGGTGGAAGACAGCACAAGTTGAAAATAAAGAGAATAAAGTACCTTAAGAGCCTAGTGAAATGACAACTACTCTTTACTGGCCAAAAATACCCAATAAAAAGTAAAAATAAAGAAAAATCCCATCCATCAGACAAGCATACTTAAATTAAGGTAAATCTCATTGTTATCTACATCACCAGGGAAACCATGCATAATTTAAAAGGTTAGGGAAGCACTGTAATAATGAGACCAGAGAAATTGCAAAGTTTGAAGAGGAAAAAGAAGTGAGATCTTTAGAGAAGTGAGAAGGTGAAAGAAAGAAGGCCTGGAAAAGAGACAGCACCATCGTATAGCAGAATAAGGAACATGTGTGGGATGTTGTGTAGGTATCCTTTGGAGTATGAAAGATTTGATTAGAAACAGTTATGATATAGGTGACTGCAAATGTGGTACATATATAGAGGAAGATACTTTGGTTTTATTAAAAAAAAGCTCTTATAAAAACTAAGAATGTTTGTAGTTGTAGAGTTCATAATGAAGATGTAATTTTTTTTACAGGAATGTGGTTTTCCTGTGTTTAAGGGAATTTAATTGCTACTGGAACATTATACTTTAGTTCTAAGTATTGTTGTGGAATTCTAAGTACACAAGTATAGGCATTCTCTGGAAAAGTGGTATTTTTTTTTCAAAATCTTGTTTAAAATATAAAATCTGATTTACAACTGATTTTCGATTAGTTTTAGATCTTTTTTCTTTGGAAAAGATCATATAGATCATTAATTCATCATTTTTTGGACAATGTCACAAGTAAAAAGGCTCCCACAGCATTCAGAATGCTGACAATTCTTTTTAATACAAATTCTGGTATTGTCACAGTAGTATAATTGTGGCCTTCAGTGTCTTGAAGGAATCCATCTGGTAGCAACTTGGCAAAGAATTACTTTGATAGTTCCTGGAAAGGAAGAAAATACTAAGGCAACTTTTGTGCAAAGCATGAAGACACACACTTTTCAGGAGAAAATGCCCTTAATGAATAAACATAATGAAACATAGGTTTTTATCTACAAATATTTTTTAATGGAGTTGAGAGGAAAGCACGAACTTTTAGAATGCACAGTTTATCAAAAACTACTTGGTATTACATAGTGAGCAAGAGCGATGAAAGTACTTGAGAGATACCTGAATTTATAAAGTAATTCTATGAATATTTGTTTTTAATTTTAATTTAAGTAGTATCTCTCGCTGTTCAAAATTTAACTTGAGAATTTTCTTCCATGGTTGGAAAAATGTGCACATGTATAATATAAGCTTGGGTCCTTCTTTTAAGTGCATGGTGTTGTTCATCAAAATAAAAAAAAAATATCCTATTAGGTAATTCATTTTAAAGGAAGGGTCCAATAATGAATGAAAATATTGTTGACTCAAATAATGTGTTGTAACTTAATGTATCCATTAGTATGTAAAAATACAAGCCTCTTACACATTTACTGCACTAAACAGCCTAATAATATTCTTTCTATCAGAAGATCTGGTTCATAAATTCCTTTAATAGTCAGTAATCTTCTCTAACTGCTAAGAAATGACTTGCTTGACCTAATTTTAGCATAATTCCAACCCTACAATCTGATCTTAGTAGTGTTCTTTTGCAGTGTTTCATTTGCCATGTGAGTGTGATAAAAATGTGTTATGTGGCCTCAGAAACATTAATCTTTTGTTTATTTTTTTTTTCAAGGCTTTAGCTATGGGGATGATGACAGAATACTATCACTATATCTTTACCACACTGGTAAGTGGCTTGTGAAAACATAATGATGACATCCAACAAAGACGTTACTCTCCTAATTCTATTATTTAACAAAGTGGAAAAGGTCTCTCTGGAATAGGGTGTGAGTGCAAGATGTTTTCTTTGCTGAGTTCTCTTACTTTCAGTGAAAACGCATCGGGATGGTTTAATTATTGTTCAACAGTGTGCCCTGGAAACTGATAGACCTGAAAAAAGCATCTGGCTGTAGCACTGCAGATTTTAACTGTCAAGGAAGGATAAATGTATAATTCATAACTCATTGTTTATTTTATGCATTTTGTCCTTTTTGTCTTTTAGCTGTTTGTATGTGAAGATTAAGACATTTTAAAATGTACTCGTATATTCCATATTTTTAATCCAACACTTTACAAGGTAGTTCTTCTCTGTCATATGATTCATGAATAATTTTGTGTGAATCTTAACAGCATTTCATTTAACAATTCATATGAGCCTTTTAGGCCCATGAATTATGCAATATTCTTTGGTGTCCACTGTAAATGTAACTTAGAAGGAAGTTGATCATTCTTGGATCTATCATTTGCAATAAATGAACATTTAAAATGTGAATGCTCTTACAAAACAAACATGTATGTGAAATCCTTTTTCCTGCTCATCACAGCCAAACTAAGAAGCAGTTTAAAATTTAGTAAAATATTGTTCTAAAGAACTACAGAGTCACCACAGTTGTGCACATTTATCTGTCTTGAATTTGCATTCAATTTTGTCTAATTAGATTGGTGTTCATTATGTTTTTTAAAAGAAAAGTATGAGACAAACGTGCGACAGATGTGCCTTGGCAAAGTCATGCTTGAAATGACCCATACTTAAAGTCACATACATGTTTAAGTTTTTATGAAAATGAGTCCTTTGTGGTAGGGTAGGAGTCCACTTCAGATTTACAAAACAAAAGTTCATGGAAAGTATTAACATGAAATAGCTAATTGGATAGAAAGCGCAACAATTTATCAAGGTCAAACACACACACTGCATCAATACCTATCTTATTTCAGAAGGGTAAAGTATTCTGTCACTTATAGATTTAGGACTGCATGCAATAGTATTTTTTCACTAAATAGATTTCCCTCCATAAAAATAGATTATAGGTGTTTTGAAGGTTTTTTTCTTATTTTTAAAAATTTTATTTTGATATTGATGAAAATTGTTTCTTTGAGTACTATGCTATCTTTCGGCATTGAATTTTCACTCTTAAAGCTGTTTCAAAATCAGAATTTTCTGTCATTCTTGTTTACCTGTTAAAACCTTAGATTTTCTATGGAGACAAGACTATTACATTGACTTGGAACTATCAAGAGATAATTTACTGTGCACAAACATATCACAGATTTTGATTTTGCAATGTAGCTCTGGAACTAGCATCAGAATTTAGTTGTTTTTATATATTAATTGCTTCTTACCTGACATGGTGAAAGTCTTGTCAAATAAATTTTCCAGTCATGGTGTTTACAACAGTCTTCTGTGTAATCTCCTCTTGATTGATTCAGGATGCAATGCACTGGCTCATTAATACACTGACCTGTGTGCATTTGTAAAATATGCATAATAATATTGTGTATATTTATTACATTCCAGTGTAAACATGAATATGTTTGGATTAAAAAATTGCATTCAAGATTCTGACTTCTTGGACAGTAAAAAATGAGAGAATTTTTTAAAGACAAAGATGTAACATAGTTCTAGTTATGTCCAACATTTCCTTTGCAATAAAATGATTTATTTCTTTGCAAAGAGGATGCGAGTTAGGTAATTTAAAATGAATTTTTAATCCTGCATATCTTAAATCTTGTGTATAGGAAAACATATCATGTTACTAGCTACAGAATTAAAAATGGGTAGTGATTGATAACTGGTTGATATTTGGTGGGCTTTGTGATGTTAACAATGGGTGTTATATTTGGGTTTTCTGTGGTACAATATTTAATCTTCAGCTCTAGCCAGTAAACAAAATGGATTCAAGCAAGTGTTGCACCTAAAGCTACCTGACAACAAAAATTAAATTAAAAATTAGATTAATGACTACCTGTGAATCATGGGGAAAATTTCTATGTTAAATAAATTAAAATTATGTTATAGGGAAATAATATATTGTGTATAACCTTGATTACATTTTTTCTCCCTGTTCAAAACTTGATCTTAGACCTGAGTTTCCTGAAGTCAAGTATTATTTCTACATTGCTTCTTAGGATTTGATCAAAGCACTAGGATAATCTTGAATTTACTTTATTGAGCTAAAATTTGAATTGTTTTACTTTTTATTATTTGTATTTCCTCCTGTGTGTGTTTGAGGGCTAACTGTACACACACACACATACAGGTATACTGAAAACATATAAATTGGCAAAAGTTATTCTTGCAAAGATGAATTCCTAATCAAAGATATGTCCATATTTGGAAGTATGTTGATGAATGTGAAAAATGCTTTTGATTAAATTTAGACCCATGTACATTTCTTCTTGTCTCTGCTTGCCACCAGCCCTACTCCCTGCCTATTCTCCTTCACCAATTTATCCTCCTAAGATAGATTTTAAGTTTCACTGAAAGTGAAAGCTCAAGGAAACTGTTGTTCAGTTTATTTTATTATTTGATGTCTATTTGATTTCTGATAATTTCAAGAACTAGCCATTAATATTTAGAAATTGAAAATAATATTTAAGCTTATTTAAATATTTTAGCCTACCTAGTAATGGATACAGTTCTGTAATTGGATTAACATTTCCCGAAAGTCTGTTCTTCCTTTGAGAATCAAATACTCCCACCATCAGGGCAGCCAAATTTCTTGCTCACAGACAAGCAGAATATGCTTCCCAGCATAAATAGCCCTGAAAAATTACCATGCCCTCATCTGGGGAGATGGTGTGACAATTGAAATAGCAACTGTAGTGTATTACAGAATTTATACGACGGTAATTTTTTCAGGACCTGTTTGCCTTGGATGTGGAGCCCTATCGGTACAGTGGTGTTAATATGACTGGATTCAGGATTCTCAACACGGAAAACACCCAGGTGTCATCGATCATTGAGAAGTGGTCTATGGAGCGCTTGCAAGCACCCCCGAAGCCTGATTCAGGTTTGCTGGATGGATTTATGACGGTATGAATACCAATAATTTGTTCCTTTTCTTATATGTTTCTGAAGCTGAAACACAATTTAACTTTTTGTTTGTTATTAAAAGTGTTTAGAGGTATGTAACTGAATATTATTGTAAACATGAGTCAGAGAGTAACTGTGATGATTCTGTCAATGTTTTGCAGATTAAATACATTATTATATTAACTTTGTTTCAAAATTACACATACTGTATTTTTTTTCAAATTATAGTGCCATAATCTAAATGTCAAATTCACCTAATTTCCCTAATTTGCTGCGGAAAATTTTTTATGGGACAAAAATCATGTTAATGCAAATTGTCACTTTCTCTGCATTTTGTGTCGTCTTCATTTAAGATTCATTCATTAATAATGTGTACTTTCTAATATTTACACAAATCTTGTTTTTAAATATTTTATTAATATTATGAACAGGACCTCATTACTGTCTTTTCTACTTTCTGTGCTTTCAGATTAATCTGATTAATTCATATGCTTATTAATTTTAATTTTTTTCCTTATATTGCCACTAGTCTTTGGCCTTACTTCAGTTCATAATAATCACAACTATATTCCTGCAAACAAACTTTCATTGCTAGGTTTTCTTGAGTTTCTCCTCATTAGTTGGAATTCAACCTGGAATTATAATGTTAGAAAGGGATAATTTTAAAAGACATCCTACATTAGGTCTGCTTTAGTCTTCAAATTTGTTGAAAGATTTTCCACTTTGACCTCTTAGCAATTTAGGTAGTTGGGTTTTGTTTGACTTTGTTCTTTGATTGTTGGGGATTTGTTGTTTTTGTTGTTGTTGTTAGGGTTTTTTTGTGGGAGTTTTTTGGGGTTTTTTTGGTGGGTTTTTTCGTTTGTTTTTTTTTTTTTTTTGCTTTTCATCTTCCATTTGAAAAATAGAAAATTATATTTCTTGAAGACAGGTATCTTAGTAATCTAGCAGATGCCTAGATTGTGTTAATTATTCCACATAACACAACTAATCAATAATTTTTTCTACTGATAAGATTTAATGGTGTTATAGATATCAGGTACTAAATTGCAATCAATACTTTAACAAGTTAGTTTAACTTTTTTCTAGAAAATTACCCTTTTCGGAGAAAAAAACTTTTAAAATGTACTTACTGGTTATAATGGCTTGAACATGATAATTTGAAACATTTTAAATTTAATTTGTTTATTAATTTCCTTGCACTGCACTTTAGAAATTGCATCACATAGTAGTTTAAAAGTTATATTGTTCATTTCTCTAAATAATTCAAACAAGCAAATTAACCCCCCCAAAATCTAAAAACTGTGTGAAGCACACATCTGGTTTATATATAGTTGCTACTTATTACTGTAAGTCATTGTTTCAAGCTTGCTTGCTTGCATTAATACTTTAAAATCTTTTGGTTTTACCTTTTTGAATTTAAAATTTGCATCACTTCTCATTCATTGTAATTGTATATTTTATATACTGATCAAAGATGTAACTGATCTCAGACCTTTGGATATTTACCAAGATCAGTACTGATAGTTATTTTATGAGAACATAGGGCCATGGTGAAAAATAATGGAATAATAAATATTGGAATGGAATTTTGTGGGCCAGTTGCATGTTTTTCATCTCCTGTGGTGCTGTAATGAGAGTGTTTTTCTCAAAAAACCTTCTGATGCGAGGCGGAACCCTATAATTGCTATTATATGACTGTAAGAATAATACTTCACATCAGTACTTTGCCCCAGGATAGAAAAGTATAAAAAAGTGCATGAAAAACATCGTGGCTTCTCTTCTGGACCCTTAAGAGCCCTCTATGCTCCAAATGGAAGCAAGTGTTCATACAGACTGTGATTAATATTTCATGGTCATTATTTTTGTTGATTAAGTATTTAAATGTGCTTTGATAACCTGGGTTTTAAATACCTGAGAGATGTAGATAGTATTTAAATTAAAGATTATTTCCAATAATCTTGGAAAGCATTATGAGATTACAGTTTTTTTGATCTGGCCTGTAGATAAAGAAAAACCATCCACAGCATGTCCATTTGGATGGTGTGAAAGAAAGTCAAATCATGATGTCATTGCACAGTGTTCTTTCTGTGCTCAGAATAAAATAAGCCATTTTATTGACTTATTATCAGGGAAGTTGTGAAATCAGTTAAATGTGTAAAATTTGACTTTCATGTCAACCGTCAAAAACTGTTTTTAATGTATATTTAAAGTAAAAAATGGACTTGGGAATCAAAGACTCTTCACAGATATTGGTGCTATGGAGTACTCTGACATGGGCTGGATAGGAAATGTGTTTAATTTTCAGTGCTTGATAATGGCTACAGCTTAATCAGAAAAAATTAGCAAGAAGACTGCTAAATGGGAATGCATTCAGCTTGAACCACACAGCTAAATGCCATTTAATCAGGCTTAAAATGCCTAAAACTCATTCCAAATAAAAACCTGAAGTTTGTATAAAACATTTAGAGACCTCAGTGAAGACTAACTTTTTTTCTGGTGATGTAAAAGCTGGCAGTTATGAATTGCAAAGCTTTTAAGCTCTGGTGGTGTTTGTGTAAGGTACTTCTAACCCAGGCTTTTTCACCATGTGGACTTTGGCCGTATGACAGAACTATCAATATAATTCTGATATTGCTTTTCCTTATTTATATTTCATAGAGTTCCCAGTATTAATTATTGTTTCAAGGTTTTTCTGTAGACTTTTATAACTCTCTAAATAGTATATAATTTTCCTCATAATTGTTTTAACTTTTACACTCCTAATGGAATATACAGCTGGTATAAAATTTCATCTCATCTCCTTGGAATGTTCCAAGTCAAATTTGCCAGTGTGAATCTTATTGAGTTCAATTATAACAGTTTTTCCTTTGTTTCCAGGCTGTTCCTCAGCACAGCTCTGTAAAAGGTGATGGTTTAGCACACCTGAGGGGAAAAGGGATCAAAATCAAATTTTCAATCACATTTCACTCCCCTCTTAGGATTTCTTAAGTATTTCTCTGTATGGCCTTTGAAAAAAAAATATACTATTTAATCAATGCTACCATATTGAACAATTCTAGTAATAAATGTTTACTTATCGATACAACAAAGTAAATGCATTCTATGGTTTAGGAGAGTAACTACAGTACAATTGTAGTTTTTTCCATGGCTCCAGAAAATCTGTAGAAATGTTGAAAATCACTTGCTGTGTTGTTTCAGACTATTCACACTTTCTTTGCATAGTCTTCTTGAAATAAAAGTTGTGCTTGTGTAAATGTTTATAAGAAATGGTTTCTTTTAAAGTCCAAACTAATTTCTATTAAAGAATAATGTGAATTTACTTTTAGTATTATATACAGAAGTCCTGTGGAAGTCTTGCTGGACTAATCAAGACATTTTACTATCACCATTCAAATACCAATAGAACTAATTTGTGCATTTGATTGTTCTTTCATATTTCTTAATGTCTGAGGATAATCAAAATTATACTTGTCCTCTTAACATAGAAATAATGATCAAAATGTGTTGCTATTCAAGTATATTTGTATCCTTTAATCTGTCACACACTTATGCAGATATGCATGTGCACACATGATATCGCTTACTAAGCTACTTAAATAGTTATATTTATTTCTTAAATTTGTAATCTCCGTTTTATTTTAACTATTTTCAGCAGTCTTGTATTTACTTTGACCAGTGTTTTTGTACCACCATACTCTTACTAACCAGAAATAAAGAAAATATAGTGCTTATAAAAGTAAGCATCACATGAAACTGGGACATGCCATTGCTGTTGTTTCTCATAATAAAATTACAGGAATTTATACAGTAATAAGAATTTTGCTTCAGGTAATAAACCATACCTTTAGAAAATTGCAGAAGAAGAGTGAAAGATCAAATTGTTGCAATACCTTATCTTTTCTGCTACTAGAATTAACTGTATCTGACATTTCAATATCTATTTATCATTGCGTTCTTGTTGCTTCTTTGTACTTGGATGAAAAAGCCCAAAGAAAACAAAAATTACATTTTTGTCCATTTTAAATCCAAATCTGTGGGCTTGTTTTCAGTCTAGGAAAGCTTTTTAATTAATTCTCACTCGATTCTTCACTTCCTGACTTAATTCAAATATATATATTAGCAATTTTTCTTTCAAAATTTGACTTCTTACATATTTCCAACTAAAATTCAGGATGGCTACTCTGCCAAAATGAAATGAGCAAACATCAATTCATTAATGCATTTCCCTGTTTCTCACCATCTATTCTTACTTGTTAGCAGTTCAAAAAAGAAAGTTAGACTCTGGACAGGGTGGGTTGTTAGCATTTGAACCTTGTAGTACCCGGATACTAAACAACTTCTAGCTAGATTGAAGCTCTTTAAACAATTTTCTGTTATGTGATATACTCAGTACTGTTATTTTGCACCAACTTTATATTGAATTCTAAAATTTGAAAGTATTGGTACTTAGCAACCTCTTGAACAGAATGATTTGACATTAATAAAACCATACTATTTTTCAACCAGATTATGATTTCTTCTGGAAAAATGAACTTAAAAGCTAAAAAAAACCTCCAAGCATGCCATAATGAAATAAAAATATTTAATTAGTGTAACTTCAGCTGTTTATTTTTCTTAAAAAGTTTAGATTTTCAGAGGTTCATCCTTATTTAGCCTGGAGTAAAAAATGAATATTGAACTTTCCTGCAAAATAGAAAAATTATGCTTAATTATTATGCCAACATTTTTATTAAATTCTAACAATATTGGCATCTGTACTGTATAAGTAGAAAAATATTCTAGAAAACAGAGAGGCAACATATTACTTTAAAGATACTTTGATATACTTCACTTACCAAGTCTATACAAGTATTAACACAGAAAGAACAAGAAACCCACAAAACCCTGACCATAAATACCCTTCCATATTTATATATGACAACCATGATTCACACCAAGCAAATAGAGCATAAATAAAGTGTTATGAGTTCAGAATTCTTTTACTCTTCAACTATTAATCTTCACAGTTTTCTATGCCTCAAGTCAGAATTTAGCATGCATAATTAAGATGACCTAACAAGCCCTGCTGCTTAATTAACATAAAGTTTTCCTTACTAATTGCTTTTGCTTATCATCCAATTCAGCTCTCTGCTTTCTTCTTATATAGAAAAGAGTATGTTTTTTTTTTTTTTCTATTCTGAATATTCTATTTTTTAATGCCCACTTTAGTAGCTATACATGGGAGATGCAGAGAAGCACTGTATTACTTCTTAAATGTGAGAGCCAAGGTCAATATTTAGGTGCTTATCCCAGAAAAATCACAGTTTGTAGCTGATACATCTAGTGTACTGCTTGGGGGAATGAAGCATTAGTTAGTTGAGCATTTTCTCTTTTCATTCCTAATTTTTTTTTGTTAGCTTCTCAGTAAATGAAAATGATAGTTGAAAAAAGTTTGGAATGATATTAAATACTGTTGGCAAAATTCTAGAGATTTTTTGCATATGTGGAATGGATTTGTGGTTCATTTCTGTGCATGGGATTTTCATTTGCTTCAAAAAAAGTGAGATGAAATTTTATTAATAAAGTTTTGAAATTTTTAAAGCTGTTGCATAGACTTCCTCAGATAAGGAAAATGGATTCAGTGGTATTTTCTTTAAGTATGTAACCATAAAGAAGATACAAAGATCATGAGGAGAGATTCTAACACCTCTATAAATTGTCCTTAATTGAAGGAATGTACAAATGCATTTACTCACAGCACTGCCTAGGAAATTCATTTTGAAACTAGCCATTTTAAGGGATAAAGTAAAAATCCTGAAATTATAATTCCTTTGGTATTTGAGAATGTAAATGAAAGAGAGAATAATGTTGGGCTTGTAAATGTATACATATTTTTCCCTAATTAGCTTTCCATATCTGCACACCTAAAGACTGGGGGAATGTGTTTATATAATATATTCTTTGTTTGTTCTCTTTTTCCCCTGATTGCAAGAAAGCTTCCAGTAAGCAACCTCTCTATGTCTAAACCTTATGATTTCTTTGTAAAATCTAATTTATCTGAATGTTCCCTTTCTTAGCTTTGTGGGTATGTTAGTTTAACATTCTCAGAAGTTTTGTTGACTCCAAGGTCAAGCCAAAGAATTGCTTAAAAAAATATGGTCAAACAGTAATTATAGATGGAAAATAACTATGTACTTTCAGTTGCATTAAATCAATGTGTTTAAAAACCCTAAAACCTTGTGAGAAATTAGGCCAATGCATGAAGACCGTTTTAAATGGCCACCTGTAATCAGGTGAAAAAGCACATTAATCAACAGATCTTCCTGGCATATTTTTACTAAAGGATTTTGAACAATGTTAAACCAGATTGGTTAAGCTACTAATGTTGGAAAGGGTGCCTTTTTTTGTATATTAGCAAGTTTGGAAAGATTAGAGAGTAAAGAATTATCTGAAACATAAAAATCCAAAATTTACAAAAAGGGATTCAGTTATTCTATCATGATATAACTGAGGCTTAATGATGTTTTTAATGAAAGAAATAACTTTCATTTATTTAAATAATACTGAGGGCACTGTTATACTGCTTTGAAAGATAAGCACGCATTTCCCAGGTTCCTTGCTGTACTTAAAATGAAGGAAACAACAAAAACCCCAAACAAAAACCCAGTCCAACCATCCAAAGCAAAACGAACCCCACCCCTGACATTCCAGTAATTTCAATGTAACAAGGAAAAACATGACTTTATAAATGCAAGTATTAGAATTTAATCAAATAGAGTTAAAATGATGCTCTTAATTACTGACTCAAGAAATCAGGGAGATGTCAAACTAGAAATACACTGTATTAGCATTATTATTATTTTGTATATTTAGTTCAATATATTTTTAACCTATTTTTTTTCTACATTTATTTCATAGTTTCTGATCTGTGGTCTCTAAAAATATTTTTTTTTTGCATAACTCATAAAGGAAGAAAAAAAACTTTATGTAATTCAGGGTTTTCTTTCTGGAGCTTGTCTGAACTTATTTATCCTTGATGTAAGTATTTTCAGTGACAGTACAAACTGTTGAATTGCTTGATACAAATTAGTAATTTAGTTTTCCTAAATGGTAAAGTATATTTGTGAAACTTCAATCTCTTATCTTCATATGACAATATGGAAATAACTGTTATATTTGGAATACCTACTTAAATAATGATTTAGTAACTGCTGTCAGCCACTGTGACTGGACAGGAGAATTTGATGAGAAGAAGGTGCTGTTAAGGTTCCTGAGGGTGAAAAGAGCAATAAAAATATAAATAAATACTTGCTACAGAAATACAGTCTTGGATTCTGATTTAGAGCTTCAAAGAGGATATCTTCTTATGTAGACAGCTTTATAATTATCCCTTTAGCTAAAATAATTTTCTGGATTTGCTGATGAGATGTGTTTAGTAACAGTGTAGCAGCAAATGTGTACTTCAAAGGAAATACTGAACAATTACTCATTACTGCATTACAAGCTAAGAATCTCCCCTAGGCACATTTAATTTTGTGAGTTTAGGGACTATGCAGGATTTCATGCTGTAACATGTTTTAGAAAAGATTTGTCAGCTATTTTGGGAATTAATTGCATTATTAAATATTTGAGTACTGTATACAGTAACTTTTAGAGTTTTAAGAGACAGGATAGAACAGAAAACCTATGATCCTATCCTGAAGGAAAGCTATGTCCAAGTGCTGCATAGCATTTAGCAGAAATTGCAGTTTCTCTTCTATGGAAGATTTCATTGCATTCCTCCAGATGTGGTTTGAGGATGTATGTATATATTTATAAATAGACTAAGATTATCATTGATTTATGTCATGCTTTCATGTAAGAAATCTGCATGCTGCCACATCTTTATAATGCAACAGAAGGAACCAGTGTAAGGACAAGTAGGGAAACGGCAGAGCTTGTGCAACCTGCAGGTTCTCCTACACAGCACAGAAGAGTAGCTGAAGCATAGGTTGTTTTTTGAAATAGGAACTTGAGTGCCTTTTCTCAGGAAATGTGTCTGCACTATATGAAATTTAGTCTGAGGACTGCAATTAAGAAACCATAATCTGTCAAAGATTATCTTTCTAAAGAAGAGCAATGAAGCTGGTGAAGGGTCTGGAGCACAAGTTTTATGAGTGCATGAGTGAGCTGGGGTTGTTTAGCCTGGAGGAAAAGAGGCCCAGGGGAGACCTTATTGTCTCTACAACTGCCTGGAAGGAGGCTGCAGACAGGTGGGTGTTGGTCTCTTCTGCCAAGTAACAAGTAACAGAACAAGGGGAAATGGCTTCAAGTCATCCTAGGGGAGGTTTAGATTGGATATTAGGAAAAAAATTCCTCCCAGAAAGGAAGATCAAGCAATGGAACAGCTGCTTAGACAAGTGGTGGAGACACCATCCCTGGAGGCATTTAAAATCTTGTAAATGTGGCACTTAGGGACATGGTTTAATGGTGGAATTGGCGATGCTGGATTAATGACTGGATGATGTTAAAGGTCTTTTCCAACCTAAGCAATTTTATGATACTATGAAGACATTTTTCTTAGTATATACATTTTGAAAGTAATTTTAATGATTTATGTATGTACTATGTTTATTTTAAATTTTCAGGAAAAGTGAACCAAAAGAAAGATTTCTTTCATTCTTTCTTTGCTGTTATTTTTAGAACTTGCCTTGAGGGGCAGCATAACTACAGCTGATAATCAGTGGACTTATCTGAAGTAATTAATAACTCTAAGAATCATTATGGCTACCATTGTAGGATGAGAAATGGTGACAGTGTAGGCATGCTAGGTTAAACAGCAATGTAAACATTATAATTTGTGGAGAAAAGGGACCATCAATTTAGCCTTTGTTGTGTGCTTATCAACTTCATAATGTCACTGCCTGTTAGGACTGGCAGTGTACTACACTTAATAGTGACACTTAGAAGTATGTTTTAGTTAAAATCCTGGTCCTTTGGAAATCAGTGTATGGGTATTTTGGCTAGCCTTTAGTTTGCTGCATACATTCCAGGCTCAGATAGGGTAAGCAGATGAAGAGCTATCACTTTTCAATTTTTGTTTAATTTTGAAGTGGAGTATTAAACACTACATACTGCGGTGGAGCGGAAAAGAGTGAACATCATATGTAAATATCTGTCTCTGAATATTCAGGTGGTTATTTTAGACATTGTTTAGTAAGCTGGAACAGTCTTCGTTCATTATATGCTTATCATATATTGAAACCAAGAATATGCTATTTCTGTTAATAATTAATACTTGTTAATTACTGGACTAGTTGACATAGCTGGTAGAAATAAACAAGCTTTTGGGGATACCACATTCTCTGCTGAAGACCTGTAAGTGTATCTGCTTGAATTTTTACCTTTTTCTTTTTTTTCCCCATTTCCAGATATTTACAGATTTATCTCTGATAAGAGATACTAATTCCCCTAATTTTTGCTTATTTCCTCAAGTCACAGTACATTTTCTGCTTTTAAAAGGATTCATATAGTACATATTGACTTCATGGGGACTTTATAAAGACCAGATATGTAGTTATTGCTTAAATTAATTTTCCTAAGGAATAATATTTCCCGTCCAGAACATCATGGGATCCCTTTTAGAGCTTTACAGCTCTAAATTCACAGGATATTTTTCTTGACCTCCACCATTGTGACCCTTTAGGTCTCCTAAAAGTCCAAATTAATGTCTGCCCACCTTCAGTGAATGTTTGTCTCTTCTTCATATTTCAAATTATGCTATACACTTGACATAGTCAAGCTTTAAGTAGAATTGTAGCAGTAAATATATTTTCCACTTAAGAAGTCTAGAGGGAATAAAATTGCCACAAGCACACATACAGAGCTGTTAAGCAGTGCCTAGGAAGATTCAAGCATCCACCTAAATCTGCATCAGAATACCTTTATGTCAGGCTGGAAACAAAATTAACATGCTTTCATTATAACATATTTTCTCTGTGAACGTGAGGCCTCTACTCTCCCAAGTCACATTCGGCCTAGGAGATAGGTGAGAAATGTACTGGATACACTAAAGAGAATTAAGTGTCATGATGTTGTGAAACAGAGATTTCAGTTTTAATATGCCCACTTCCCAAGGCCTGAGTATATGTATAGTATTTTAATAGCAATGATAATGCTGTAACTTAATTCAGATGATGATAATCTCTGTAATGTCCTGGAAATAAATACTAAAATTTCAAAATTTCCTTATTTAGATCCTGTAGTATAATTTATTCAAGCCTTGTGGTGAAATGCTACTGGGAAAACATTACTTTGTAAATATATTCTGTGCATAGGATTTCTATAAATATTGCTTATAAAAGTAAAATCTCATTTTATCTGTTTGTCATATGTAATGATGAATGTGTTAACCATTCTGTTTATTGAGATGTTCATTGAGGCCTTAGTTCAACAAAATGTTCACTGTGTTTTCTTGCTGAAAAAGCAATACAAAGCTTGTCAAGTAGTTCTACTGAAGTCAAGTGGACTACTTTGACACTTAACATGAAATATTTAATTTGTTTAAATGGGACTTCAAAGGTCACTCATAAAAAAATGTTTTATGTAAGTTACTTTGTTGCATCTCTTCACTTTCGGATCTTGAGGAAAGAATGAGAGAGAATTTCAAGGTATTTCTTATCACAAGGGACAATTCTTTTTCAGTGTCTTAGTGATAGCAGATATAGTTCAGAAAATACCATTTTTCAAATTATGGATGCCTGATGGCCTGATTGTTCTCAGTGTTGTCTACATAAAAGAAACAGCATTAGACTTTACAGAGCTTTAGACTATTTTGGATTTTTTTCACCTTCTATTTGCTTAAAATTCAGGATGGTTTTTCTGATACAATTCCAAAGTTTGAGTAAGATTGTGGGTAGAATCCAAATAAAAATAACTCTATATTTAAAGGGATAATCTTACCTGCAAGATTACTGAAAATAAGCTTCTTTATTTTTTTTTCCCACTTGTTAATCTTCAAATAATAATTTAAAAACCCCAATATTTTTTTTATTGTCGTCACACTACTCATTATCTCTGTTATAGTCCTTAGGGTTCTTCACACAGTGGGATTCATCTTACCATGAGTACTGGAAGTAGGTCTTCCAAAGTGGACAGTTTTGCAGTAGTGTATATCTAGAATTGAAGTCAGGGAACATCATTTTTGCAGCTGGAGGTGTGCTGGCTAGCTATTTCATGAAGTTGGTAGACTAATTTAGAAGGTGATGTCCACAATATTTCCTGACTAGTCTATTCCAAATTATTTTGAGAAAATTGGAAACCTATAGACACCTTTTGGCCAATGATGAATTATGTAGAACCACAGAACAGCCCAGGTTTGAAGGCACCTTAAAGTAACTTGTCTAACTTTTCATGGGAAAGGGAGCTAAGATGCATTCTGTCCAATTGTGTCTTGAAAATCTTCAGTGGTGAGAACTTCATCATATCCCTGGGAAGGTAGTTCCCATGATTGTTCTTGCTGTAAACAAATTCTTTCTCAAGATGAAACCTCTTCCAGTGCACTTTCTACCTTTTGTCTTTTGTCCTTCCTGTGAGTCTTTGCCAAGAGAGAGCCTCTGTCTTCTTTGTAGCTGCCCCTTTAGTACCGAAACACTGTGATGAGGTTGCTCCTAAGCCTTCCCTTCTCCAGGAAGACCTAACTCCTTCAGTCTTTCCTCAAAGTGCAGGTTTCCAGTTCTCTGATCACTTGTGGTGATCCTTTGGACTCTCTCCAGTGTGCTTGAAATTTTGAATTATGGGGATCATAACTGGACTTCAGATGCAGCCTGACAGATGCTGAGTAGAGTGGGATGGTCACATCTCTATCTCTGTTAGCAATGATCCTGTGAATGCAGTCCAAGTTCCAGTTTTCCTCTGCTCCCGCAGCATCTCGTGGCTGGCTCATCTTCAACCACTTGTCCAAAAGGACCTCCAAGTCCCTTTCAGCAAGGCTGCTGAATGGGGATTCATGAAGATTCTAAGTACTGGCTTCTTTGATTATGCCATCTTTGCACTGTTTCTTAAATTGCATGGTAAATTGAGTTGGGTAAATTTGCTTTCAACATCTACTTGAATATAGAAATTTAAACACTGACATACCACTTTCTGTTCAAAGAACACTGTCATTCATGTATGGTCCTCAGCCTAAGGTTTTGTTGTATGATCACAAATTGCAATACTAAAATCAATATTCATGGAAGGAGATATTTCTCTCTTGGTTGAAATATTTATAGCAACACCTGGGAGCAATTAGAAAGGCTTCTTTTTCTTTGGCAAAGTTAGGTCGTCATACGTTGTCCAAAGCAAAGACGTGCTTAATGATTTTGATTAGCCTAAATTTGCCAGAGTTTTGAAATTAACTAGGAAAGTAATACCACAAACTTATTTTTTAAAAGTGAATATTCTTCTCTAAATGTTTATACAGGTAGAGTTCTCTGCCTTAGTTTACTGAGTTTAGTCTTGATGCAATATTCTAGATGAAAAAACTGAAATTTATGTTAGGTTGCATCAGGGAGTGTTGTCTCTATGTTTCTTTTAGCAATGAACATGTTTTTTTGACTTTACTGTTCCACATTTGGCCTATTCATTTACTAAATACGTGTCTTAAAGAAAGATCATTTAGAGACAGACACCAGCAATGTTAGAAAATTGCTTTGAAGCAATTTAAATGTCAAGATCTTGAAAGAAGTTCTCTTTAGATGAAAAGTCATAAGACCTCAAGTGCAGCTGTGTCATATAAAGCAAACTTTCATTTGATTTATTTATAAATTGGAAAATAAGGGACTTTACAGGTAGCTTTACAATGCTGAACATAAAGTTCAAGTTAGGAAAAAATATTTTATTTAGTTAGGAAAAAAATTATTAGCATTTATAAGGATACTTTTAAATTAATGCAAAAAGAAGTAAATTATGAATACAATTTGTCTGGAGAAAGACGGGGGAAAAAGTGAGAACTGCATTATTTTCTGCACCCACATAAATTTGTGTGCATGTTCATTTAACAAAATCAGTTATGTTAGTTTAAAAATAGAATTATTTGTTAATTATACAGAAGTTGCTCTGAACTTGATAAAATCAGATTATCAGTTAGGGTTCATTCCTAAAAATAAAAGCTCGGCAAAACTCAGATGGTATATGCTTGGAAATATACAAATGAAGGATGACTATAAAGTGTGGAATGGCAAAATAAAGTGTATGCACACTAAAGTTTAGTTTGGACATTAAAAAAATCAGGAAAAACACATTGGTAGAAAATCAGTGAGTTTTTAATATATATATATGTGTTAGGTTTTCTTTATCTTGTGGATACCAGAACATGATCCTTTATTTGATCAGAAAATGGTTGTCAAGCATTGGAAAAAGCTTCTGAGGGAAGTGGTTGAGTCACCATACCTGGATGTATTTAGAATTATAAATCTGGTGTTAAGGGGCATAGTTTAGTGCTGGACTTGGCAGCACTACATTGATGGCTGGACTTGGTGTTAAAGATCTTGTCTGAGTTAAATGATTGTATGTTCTACACTGAGTTTATTCAATGCTGTTGAATAGAATCTCAATGTCATGGACCTGTATTGATTTTCAAGTAAGATCAAGGGAGAAAATCCATCAGCAGAGCAGTGGGAAATGAAGCACCATCAGAAGAGACTCTTTACTACCTGAACACTGGGTATCATATTTATTAGAGAAAAATATTGAAGGTCATTTTCTGGGAATATTAATTAGCAGTAACCAAGATTGTCAGAACTGAGGTGCTAGAGCACTTGTACAATGAGTAGAGTTTGAGGGAACAAGTCTGGGGAAAGGAAGGCCTCTTAAGGACCTAACAGCATCCTTCTAACATCTGCAGGGAGATTATCAAGAAGACAGAGACAAGCTATTCCCAGCAGCGCATGGCATAGGCATGAGAGCAAAGGCATAAACTGAAAAGAGAGAGATTTTGACTGGATTCAAGAAAAAATGTTATCACTGTAAGAAAAGTAAAGCAGTGGAAAGGATTGCTCAGAGAGGTTGTTGTGGTCTCCATCCATGCAGGTTTTCAAAATAACATAAAGTTCTGAACAACATGTGTATTCCTAGAGATGACACTGAAAGCAAGTGAAAGGTGCAAGGTGTTGGACTAGGGAAGTCCTGTGGTCTCTTCATCTTGAATTACCTTATGATCTTTATTTTATATTCAACTGTGACTGTCCTCTCAGAGGTTAAGCTCCAGTAACTCAGAAGAGCACTGTTAGATCTGAGGGAACCTCTTCATAAAGGACAGCAGTTAAGAGTCATGAAATTGAAAACTCTCCTCATATTCATGAAGAATTATAGCTTGATCACACAGACACCATATAGTTGGTAAACCAGAGTACCAGTGCTTAATTTTCTTCTAGAAATTGCTCTCTTATTTTGGGAGAAGTATCTGCATTTCTTCCTGCAGATTTATTCATTTTAATCTTATGGGGTGTGTGAATTTTTCCAATTCCAACAAAACATCATCTGACACAGTGTGGTCTCAAATATAATTTTTAAGCTTACACAACAACAGAAGGTGTGTTAAAGATCAACCAAGATATTATCAGACTAATGTGGATACCTAAATACTTAGTGAAACCATTCAGTTAAACAAACAGTATAATGACAGTTGTATCTCTCCTGGAAGCCCCTAAAACGTGTTTTTGCTAGATGTTTATAAAGCATACTGGTGAGCTTTTAAAGTCAAAGTTGGTGACCATTACAGCTATCAGTCCACAAAGACATGATTATGTCCCAAACAAACTTAAAAACTACTGGGTCCAGCATTTAAAATGATAAGCACACCATTAAAAGAAACAATGAGAAACTTAATAATTCCTGGTTCATCTCAGTCCATGATTGGTTTGCTGTGTTTTAGTGTAAGGAGAATCATTAATTCAACTTGTCTATGCTGTACAGCCATAGGTGTAGTGGTCAATCTACCTGTCTCCTTTTTGCAGCTTTTGAATTAGCAACCTTCCAGAAAGCTTGGTGGCAAATCATGTAGAACCTTTCCAGGAATGACTAGATCTGCTAAGTTTTCCAGCAGTGACTTGGCATACTGAGACATATTCTTTCATGGTGGTGGCCATGTCTTAGGCTTCATTTGTTTCTGTCTGCAGATAAATGGCCCAGAGAGTAAATTTAATATCCTTTGCCTGTGCTTCAGAGTGAACTGTACATACATACCTCCTAATGAAGAAGATGCCTAAACAGTATGTGTGGAATTTGCCTCTCCTAACTTAATCCATGTAAAATTCAAATGTCTAGTAATTGCTTATGTTACCTTTTCAGTCAGTACAGAAAGAATAGAGAAATTTGTCCTTAAAAAAGTTGCATAGGCTATATTACTGAAGAGGAGTCTGTAGGGAGCCTATGTGATTGACTGGCCATTTTAAATGACTGAACTTAGAAGAAATTATTCCTTTCTGATGTATGTGAGTTTTGCACATACAGCTCTCTCCACAGTTATTATTTTATTGTTCTTAGACATTTGAAATTGTGTTTGTAGTTCTAATCTGCTGTCTCAGTTTGAGAGACAGGTATTTGCTAAGGAAAAGCAAGAACCCTTTTTCCAGAGATGGAGACCGCCACCCCCTCCTTTCCAATCATTATAATTTGAAATCAGATGCTTTCAGGCAGAAGATATGGGGATAGGAATAACAGCTCTTTACTAATATATCTAACCAGGCAAACAGCAAAAAACAACAACTTTAGAAATTGACAACAAGACAGAACAATACAGCTCAATTTTAGTCCCCTTTGGCCACAGGCTCCTTTTTCCTGAGCTCAGTTCTCGGTGCTGTGGGCAGAGCCGGTCCCGCTCAGGCTGGAGGGGCTGGGCTGATGGTGGCGGCGGCCCAGGGGTGAGAGGGAGGCGGGGGGGCCGCTCCTCCTCACGGTGCTGGCCGTGCTGCTCAGCAGTAAAGAGTAGGATAACACAGGAAAGCAGCAGGGCGAGGTCCAAAGAGCAGGCAACGTGGTCTCCGGCATTGAAAACCGTGGAGAGGGTGCCAGACGGGATCCCCGACTGTCCTTCCCAACTCCACATGCCAGCCCGTGAGAGAGCTCTCCAGGTGCTCACCCCTCTTCCTTTTTCCGGTTCCCTTTGTCCATCCCCCTGATTTACCAAAATATGAGTATTGGTCTAATACCGATACTCAACTGTGACGGACAAAAGACTCTCTAACAATTTAAAGTTAGAAAGTGTATGTTTATTCAGCACTGGGCAGCAGCGTGAGGTCATCCTCTAATACGCACTGCAAAATCACAGGTGATCACAGAGTCTATTTATTGACAAAAGCTTCAAACAGATACATATTCATAATCACAGCCCCTCCTATTCCCCGCTTCCTATGGTAATTAGCTTGAATAGCTATTAAGCACGCGTGATTGGCTTCCTAAATTAAGTCTGGGGTCGTTTTTGTGGGGAGGGGTCGTAGAGAGAGGAAGTAAGGCGAGTCTTCCTCGCCCTAAACTTTTGACCTTTTCTATCAATGACAATACAAATGATTTCTGGGTATAGTCCAGGTTCTTCAAAGAATGGGTTTCTGGTTGCATTGTCTATGTTACTTTGAGTCCACTTACTAGTTTAGTCTTTTCTTGTTATAAGCACAGCTGAGCAAACATAAGATGACAGACAATCAATTATTTATTTCAGATAACTATTTCAAGCCAGATTTCCTTCTAACTTTTAATCGTTTTCAGCAGGGCCTATCTACCCATTTGCTTCTTAATTAATTCTAGTAAATAACTAACTTTTAACTAAAATCCTAATTTTTAAGATTAGTGTTTTCCCCCCTCCCCGCACCTTCCTGCGAGACACAACTATTACTAATTTATAGCCACAAGTCCTTAGCATAACAATGGGAAAAAATTCCACAGTAAGGAAAAGAAAAACAAAAAGATTCAACCGCCAACATCTGCCTTGCCTACAGCTGTAAGGAGATATGTATTCTTTAATATGGACTATATTGCCTTAGTGCCCTATCTTGAAATCAGTTATTTCATGCATACCAAAGTGGTGATGTATTTTGATAAACTAACTAAAAATGCACTAAGAATACAGAAGAATCTGTAAGTAAATAGCACTGCTTGTTTTGTGCCTAAAGCACAAGAACATTGCTGCTTTTAAGGCTGGTCACAGAATGTCAGTTGTCAGAACTGTCTCAACCTATCCAAGAGTGTGTTTGCATTGTTGTGAACTCTCACAGATTTTACCACCCTGAAGGAACTTCTTGACAATTCATCTGCTTGGATAGGCCTCAGGTAGCAAAGTTAATAACCATATCAAGAACTATGTCACTCTACACTACTTTCTTCCCGATGACATTTAGTGAAGACTGTCACTCCTTATCTGTTCAGATCAACCTGAGCATATTTTGTAAAGACTTGATAAAATTCTCTCTTCTTATGTTGCATTCTGTAAACCTGGACAGTTTAGTTCTTGATAAAGATGCAAAGAGGGAGGAAGTAGGTTTGAATTATTAAAATAGATCTAGCAATGCTGTCTGTCAGAAAAGTAGACAAACCTCCAGAACTTTTGGGTTGATAAGTCCCTCATTGCATAGGGTACTAAAAATGTTTATGAAGTTCCTTAACATTTTCAGATTAGCCAGGGGCTGCTCTGCAGAGGCTAGTAAATGGAGTCTTCATGGGTCAATTTATTGTGATGCTAGTTGCTAGTCTTTCAACATGTCTTTTCATTGTCTGGACAACAACAAAAATCCAATCATTGTTTTGTTTGTTTGTTTGTTTGTTTTTTGGTTGTTTTGTTTTTTGTTTTTTGTTTTGTTTTGTTTGTTTGTTTTTTTAATCAAACAAACCCAAACCAAATAAAACCAAAATACAACAAAAGGAGAAAAAAAACCCATATATATTTTAGTACTAGTCTATTAACTTCATGTGACCTGGAGGTCCCTAGCTAGCAAGATAATATTATTTACATACATCTATTTGTGATTTAGTCCATTCAAGTGCCCTGTGGGAAGGCAAACAAGGGGAGATTTTTTCTTCTGAGTAAGCGTGAACCATTAAATAGGTCAAGATTAGATATGAGACCTTCAACAGCCAGTAATGGAACAGCATTAAGTCTTCTGAATTCACTAGGTAGTTGAATGTGCTAATGGAGGCACCCTGCTGGGAAAACATACATTTTCTTCGAAATTTCTTATGAAGAGGTGATTGCACATTGTGATATGAATAGGTATGCCAGATGCATGGACATTTTCTGTCAGAAAATTAAGGTCCCCTGTACCAGACAATGGCTCAGTGGAGGAATGTATTAGTGGTGAAGTAAAATTTGAAAACAGAGTCTTTCTTATTTAATAGTCCATTGACTTTCCTCCTAAAGCCATTGTCCCCAGCCTGACTACTATGGTCTTTAATTTCATTCCCTTATCAAGCTCATGCTGTTTTAATCTGACTTGGGAAGATTATTGTATAATTGCATTATACATCCAATTGTTTTATTCAGTTTGGTCATCCGTAAATCCCACCTTGTCTTCTGGATAAGTCTCAGTAACTTCTGGTATCCATTTGTGTTTCTAAACATTTAATATTCCCTGGATAGTTCTATTACGTGATTCTACAATAAGGGCATAAATATGTTGGTTTTTTTGTGATTAATTATTGAGCTTTTAGAAAGATAAGCACATTTATGTTACTTCTGAAACTGCATAAAATTACTACTGTTTATGGTGTAAGGTGAGCTGATATACTATTTCCAAAAATGAAAATAAAATCTTATTAAGATGCTCTTTATACTGCTAACTTTCTTACTGATATTTCTGACCAGAAAAATAATTTTCTTTTTTTCCTCTCAACTACAATAGCAAAAGCTCTCCTTTCCTAGAAAGCCCTATTCTGCAAACAAAAATTCATTCTATCAATCCATAAAAGATGCTTGGAATGAAAGGCATAAATAATCTGTATGTATCATCTACAGAAAGTAGATGTCCAGAGTGAGGGGAATAGATATTCACTGTCTACTGTGCACGCTAAACTTTCTGCCCCAGTTTCCTTATAAAACCTACCCATGCATCACTAACTGATATTTTATTGTAAATTCAGTTTTGCCTTGGTTTCTAATGTAGGAAAAACTGTGATTAAGACTGTAGTTTTCAGAACTATGCATAGTAAGGAAGGGATTGTATCTAGAGTAACAAAATAAGTAGATAACAAGACTTTAGTAACATAAATCTATAGAATGTTCAAATGGACCTTCAGGGTTCATTTAGTCCAACCCTGCTGCCATAGGCAGAGACAGCTTTCACTAGAGCAGGTTGCTCAGAGCACCATCTAACTTACCCTTGAACACTTCCAATGGTGAGGCATCCAGAACATCCCTAGGCAACCATTCCACTGTCTGACCAGCTTCATTGTAAAGAAATTCTTCCTTATATTCAGTCTAAATAGTTGTTTTAAAACTTGATGTGAGAAACCTCCTTTGTAAACATATATGGGTGTTCTAAATTCTAAAGTCTAATCAAAATGTGTTATATATGTATATAATAGGTCATATGTAAAGATTGGAATGGAAACAATTGTAAAGTGCAAAGTACTTTGAGAAATGTGAGATGTGCACCCCTTTGTAGTCCATACAGTTTTAATTCTGGTACCTGGGCATACCAGATGTGTTTCCTTTTGGTGTCTGCTGAACTGTAAACTGGACAAGAAGTAAAGAGCAGGTGCACAACTCTCTTTTTTGACTGTGAACTTCTAACTAGAGAAAAAGTACTTTGGAACATAGAACTGTATCATAAAACCTGACAGAGTATAATCTGCATAATTTCTTTTTGATTTTTCAGTGCTTCATTTGTGACGCTTTTCCATCTTGAGATTGTAAACCCACTAAAATATTTCTCTCTTTTAATACCTATTTGTTCTATGCCCTCTCTTTAATATGTTTCTCATGCCAGTATTTACATCTAGTTTTAGACTACAGCTACTTCAAAAAAATGCGACTTTTAAATAAAGAGTAGGTTTTGGAGCAGTATCATTTGTCTCTTTGGCAGTGGAGATTCAATGATTTCTTGTAGCACTAAAGGTAGTAGAGATTAACTGTTTTCACAAAGAAAAGTACTCAGTAGGTAATAGACTTTTTTACTGGAAGTAAATCTTCAGTTACGTTAGTGTTGCCTTTATGAACAATCCTTTGGTTGTTGTGAAAGCTAGTGATTTTACTTTGGAGAAATGGAAATAATTTGGGAATACCTTATTAGTAGATAAACAATTTATATGTCTATCTGATAAATATAAACAATGTGCTGAGAAGTAAATTAATTTGTACTTAAGTGAGCATGAAGCAACAGTCATTCATGGAACTTTAAGGGGTGTCAACCCATCCCCCATTTGTATGGATTAGGGATGCAGAAGTCAAATTTATATTTTCACAATGGCTTGAAGAAAATTTTGAAAAATCCCCAAATAAAGATTTAATTAGAATGAATTTACTATTTAAGCTACTTTATTTAAAAAAAAATCTTTTTGTTGGGATTGACAATTTGGTTTGTCTTAGACCATGATTTTTTGAAATTGATTTTTTTCAAATAAGATGATGCTCATGAAATGGAGATCTGTTCTCTCCTACACATGGTCTTTCAGAAAATGGCTAGAATAGTGATAGATTTAAGTTCTAAGCATGCACTAAGTATAAGCCTAGTATTATACACTTAAGCAAAGAATTTAAGATAAAAACACTGTGGTATGGCATATGTACTCCTCCTCCTTGGAGAGCTGAATTTAGTCACGTTTTTGGATTTAAATGCTTATATTACTAATAATTGCTTTGGCTTTTCTTCAGATTCCCATTTTCTACAAACAAGAGGGAACTGTTTACAAAGGCAGATGTTTCTCATGAGATAAAGAGAAAATAAAGGAATAGAGCAGACTCAGAACTACCTTTGCACTTCCTCCTGGTGCAGTGGCAGTATGAAGTGTCAGAATTCTGTGGTATGCAATTCCTATAATGGATTGCCCTCTTAGCAATATTACTTTTGACTGCTGCAGTAACTAACTGTGGCAATTAATGGATCACCAGAAAGGATCGGAGTTTTCACCAGGATCACTAGTTATTGAAATAAGATTGTAATGACTCCCTTCTATCTGAATGAGCAAAAATTGTGACAGCAAATCCATATCTAGGTATGAATAACAGGAATCAAATCCTGAGCAGTTTCAACTCAAAAAAGTCTGAGAAAAATTTGTTTTTTTAAGCACTAAAATACTCGCTAAAGAGTTATTTTCTTCTCACTGGGAATATTTTAGATAAAATAAAATGGTCCTATTTTAAAAATACTTGGAAATGCATATGAAAGTGGTTTAATCATCTTGGGGAAGAAGATGCTTTCTATAATTAAAACACCAACAGAAAAGGGTCCCTACATATTTGTCCATCCTAAAGCTGAAAACATAGCCTGTATTTTATAAATGTTTATTATACTGAAAGCTAATTCTGTTTTATGACTATATTGAGCTTACATAATTCTTGGTGGAAGTTCAGACGAGGAATTGCCTGTAGTAGTAGAAACATTGTGTGTATTTGTCACTATATATATTCACAGCTTGAATTTTGCATGAACTGAACTTTCTTTGCCCTAGAGCAAGTTTTAGATTTTATGAACCATTGTACTTCTAGTAACACGTAAATGTGCTTCAAATTCCAAAAATAACATAGAAAATGACTGTATTTCTTATGTTCTGCTAAGACCATTATGAGCTGGCACTGAAATAATACAATGGCTGTACTTGTTTTGCTGCCAGTAGTGTGACCCTGGCTGCTTGATTGATTTTACTTCATTTCATTGTTACAACAGTATGAGTAGAACCTTGAGCACTAATTGTAAGAAAAGCTTGTTTCTTATGGATTTGTGTCTTTTAAGTATGTGAGGCAGTAACAATTGTCAGTGAATTTTTACCACAGAGTTAGGGCATCTCTCCTCTGAAGTCAAGACTGATGAGTCAGCCATTGCCTCAGTGAATTCTTCTGCTAGACTTCTATTCTTTGCCTCTTTTCATCTAGGACTTTCATATATGTGAAATCTCTCTCCTAATATCATATCTTGGAAGAAAGTGGAGCCCTCTTTTCTAACACGTGCCCCTCCACTGCTGTTGCTCTTTCTCTTTCCAATCCAACTCCTGATGGCTGATCATGTAAGAGCTAATGCTGAGTGTTTATCTGTGTTTTCTTCTTTTTGCTTTTTTTTTTTGGTGTGATTTAAATAGTGATGGTAAATATTTTTATGTTATATATAAAGCCATTAAAAATTTCTTTCCCACTGTCTAAGTTGATAGATATTTCTTGAACATTGCTAGTACAGCTGGAAAAGAGAAGTGGAGGAGGAGTGCAGAAAGAGATTGATTATTTAGATGTTAAATGTTTATACTGTGAAACTGTTTGCATTTTATCCACCAAAGAAAATGAACCATTAAAATCACTAACAGTAAATAAACTGAAATGTTAAGCCTTAGAAGAATAGATGCACATTATGATAGGCTCAATTAAGAATTTTTGCAGGTGGTTGCAATACTTTTCCACATACTAAGATCTATTCTAGTCTCTTCTGACTTGAAAACAAAATTTTTATTTTACTGTGTATTTCCTAACATCTACCAGATGTTTAGTGTTAGTATTGCTTTATATCTTCACTCAGTCTTGTAAATGACCTAATACCTACTCAGAGGTGATAAATACTGTGGACACATTGTTGGAGATCTAGAAAAATTACAGCAGGTTCTCTCACAGTTCCGTTCCCAAGCTGATAATGTGTTCAGCTCTGGTAGGGAGTTTTTCCCAGAACTATAGTTTTGTCAAAATAGAATGGAATTAATAATATAGATTAGCACCTGGTGCCGACAGTGGGACCCATTCTGATGTGCAGTCCCAGAGGTGTTTCTCCAACTACCCAATGAGCTACTGTCTTGTCTTAGTTCATCGGAAAACCCTATAAAACAGGAATCGCGTTCTCAAAAAAAGGTCCTCCTTTCCCCAAGGAAGTCCGTGTTGCTCATTGCTTCCTTTAGCTCAGTAGTGACAAAATACCATTATCATATACTGACTATAGTTTAGGTCCTTAGCAAATATGCTGTAACTGATAGTAAGAGGACACCTCATAGCAGCTGTCCAGTACTTCATGGGGCCTTACAAGGAATCCAGAGAAAGACTCTTCATCAGGAACTGTACTGATAGGACAAGCAGTAATAGGTTTAAACTGAAAGAGGGGAAATTTATGTTATATATAGATGAGGACTCCTTTACTGATGGTGAGGTTGGTGAGACACTGGAACAGTTGCCCAGAGAAGCTGTGGATGTTCCATCCATCACAGTGTTTAAGGCTAGGTTGGATAGGGCTTTAAGAAACCTCATCTAGTAAAAAGTGTCCCAAATAATTCCCCTAGAAGGGTCCCCCCAACTGGGATATTGGAACTAGATTATTTTGAATGTCCTTTCCAACCCAAACCATTCTGTGATCCTGTAAATGTGCTGTAATTGTTCACCTATGATACAGATTTCAAAAAATTATGTACATTTAAAAAAATTTAGAAATTAGAGTTAAATACAATTTCTGTAACGTAGAAGTAAATTCTATACCTTTTGTTACTGTTTACTGCTTAATTTATAATGTTTCATATAGCTGTTAATGGTCAGAAGGGCCATACCTTTCTTTAAAATTTGAGGTTTATCTATTAATGAAAATACCATCCACTCGCAATCCAGAATCAGAACATACAAAATTTAATTAGTGAAATTTTTTTCACTTGATTTATGGTGTTGTCACCCTAGGACAGGGGCTTACTGTTTAATCCCCACTGGTTATGAAGCTGTTTTCTTCCATACCCATCACATGTGCTATCCAGCTTCCTTGCTTGCTGTGAACTTCAGTGTGTGATTGGTGAATATGAAATTCAATCACAGAGCACAAAAAAGTGGCATGGACATGACTATGCAGACATGATTTATAGGTGTAGTCTCAAAAATCTTTCTGAAACTGGAGTTTTCAGAAACTGACTTTGAACAGGACTTGACTGCTTTCTGGTGTGCCATGATTTGAAGAAAGCTGTCTTTGCAAGGTCAGATTTTTTTATGTTCAGAGAGGAACAGTGATTATGTATAAACTCTCAATCACTTGATCCCTAAATGAATCATTTTGTCCTAAAAAACCTGACGGTAGCTGAAAAAGAGAGAAGTAAAGGCTGGAAAATTGTAAAAATATTTCTGATTTTCATGTATACCTATTTTAAGACCTAAGATGTGTAATAAGAAACATTTGGAACACAACAATGATTTAGTTGTATTGTATGTTAAAGGTATTTGTGTAGGACTTGCATCCATTTTTTGTGAAATTAAGTTGAATGTATATTTTCAGTTTTTACTCTATATTTGTGAGGGATGTTTAAAAATCAGAATTGATATTTGACAGAATAACTTGAACAAACAAGCTTAAAAACTGATGGATTTCTGAAGAGTGGTAAAAAAATGTGGAGACCTGAGAAAGCTAGAACTTCATGTTAACTTAAGTTTCTAAGCTTTTTTTTTTTTTTTTTCTTTTTTTTTCCCTCCATAAATTCAGTTCTGTATTACTCTGGTTACTGTATCCTAAAACATAGCTTATGGCTATGTATAAGGTCCAGATATGTACTTGGTACTTTAGGCACAAGTCTGTCAATGTCAACAAGAGTTGAATTTTAACAATATTTTCTTTGTAGATATTTATAAACCACTCTGTGATTATTTTTCATTTTTGCTATAGGCTGTGAAACTAAACCAGTATTTTATTTATTAATTTTCCATTTTTTAAAATTAGTTTTGCCGCAGCCATAAATAATATATTATTCAAATATAATTTTACCTGGAAGAAATGGCAAGCAAGAAGAAAGGAATGATTGGCTGCTGCTTTTATGAGAGTAAAGATAGGTTTTTACTTGGAATATGTATTATTCATGTGTGGAATTCTCATTTGTTCAGTTCATTATAGAAATTAAATTAGAAATTACTAATAGAAGTCAGCTACCCTCTATAGACACAACCCCCCTAAAGACAGTGCACAAAGATGTTATTCAAATCTATGAATAATTATGTCTAAGTGTAGAGTGGATATCTAATAGAATCATAGAATGAAGGCTTTTTTTGTTTAATAGGCTGGTAGGTTTGTCTTCACAGATTGAGCTTTAAAAAATTAAGCAGATAGCTGAAGCTCTGCACTCAATGTCCTTTTCAAAAGGCCAAAGTTTTAATTTAATGGATTCCTATGGAATATCTTTCAATCTAGCATAAAACATTATTTGCCTTGTTCAGCAAAGGACATTATAACCCCGTCAGTTGGTTGGTCCAGAGTTCTGTATAATTAAATGATTTCTCTATTTACATTTTTCAATGCATTTTTAGATATCTATCTGGTACAGATGCATATACACTTCAAAGGTTAATACTGTTCAGAGAAGAGCAAATATTTTCTTCTAATGTCTAAAAGTATAAATATATTTAAAAAATCCATTGGAATATAATCAGAAAAGTTTATCCACTAATTTGAACTTTGTTAACAGGAGAGTTAAATCTTTTTGTGTCTGGCTGGGATTGTTTTATTAAGATTTTCAGTAAAAAATCCCAAAAAAATGCTAAACCCAAATTTGGAGTAACATTTTTCCTTCCTATAGATGAAAAGTGTTCTTAATTAATGCTAGGAAAGTAGAAATCTTCTACAGACAAAACTGCAATTGGGCATTAGAATTTTAATTTTTGTCCTGTGTCCCATTCTGATTAGGTTTAATGAATGCTGGGGGGAAAAAAGAAAAGAAAAAAGAAGTGTACATTATCTATATAACTTCTAATTTTTGAAGATATTATTTTTCTTTTTCTGCTTATCTTATTTTACTTTGAGCCATTAAGGACAAGGATGTGATTTAAGACAACCAGCACAGCTTCACCAAGGGTAAGTCCTGCCTGACCAATCTAGTGGCCTTCCTGCAGTGGAATAAATACATCAGTGGAGATAGGAAGGGCTGCAAATGTCATCTATCTGGACTTCCATGATGCCTTTGACACAGTCCCCTGCAACATCCTTCTCTCTAAATTGATGAGAGACGGATTTGATGGGTGGATGATTTGGTGGATAAGGAGTTGATAAGGATAGTCACAGCCAGAGGGTAAAGATCAATGACTCAGAGCCCCAGTGGACATCAATGGCAAGTGGTGTACCACCCTCAGCAAATTCACAGATGACACTGAACTGAGTGGTTGACCTGAGCAGTTGACACACCTGAAGGACAGTCTGAAGCAGTTGACTGAACTGAGCAGTTGACACACCTAAAAAGGACATGTTGCCATCCAGAGGGACCTCAAGAAGTGGGCCCATGGGAACCTCATAGGGTTTAACAAGACCAAGTGCAATTTGCTGCTCTTGGGTGTGTACAGCTGCTATCAATACAGGCTGGGGGATGAAGGGATCACGAGCAGCCCTGCTGAGAAGGACTTGGGCTGCTGTTGGATTATAAGATGGAGATGACCTGGTAATAGAATCATTAAGGATGGAAAAAACCTCTAAGACACAGAGTCTAACCGTTGACCAAACACCACCATGCCAACTAAATCCTAGCACTAAGTGCCATGTCCACTGGTGACTCCACCATTGCCCTGGGCAACCCATTCCAAGGCTTAAACCACCCTTTCAGTGATGAAATTCCTCCTGAGGTCTCACGTGAAGCTCACCTGGCAGAACTTCAGGTCATTTCTTCTTGTCACTGGTTGCCTGGGAGAAGAAGCCACAGCCATCTGGCTACAACCTATTTTCAGGTAATTGTAGAAGTCTCTCTCAACCTCCTTTTCTTCACACTAAACAAGCCCAACTCCTTCAGCTACTCCTCATAGGACTTAGTCTCTTTCAACAGTTTCATCATCCTTGTCTAGACATGGTCCAATATCTCAATATCTTTTTTGAGGTGAGGGACCCAGAATTGGACACAGTACTTGTGGTATTGTCAGAAGTGACAAGTACAGGGGGACAATCTCCGCCCTACTTCCACTGGCACAGTATGCTGTTTGCCTGCTTGGCCACCTGGGCACATACACATGCTCATGTTCAGCAGCTGTTTTCCAGGAACCCACAACCTTTTCCACTGGGCAGCCTTCCAGCCACTGTTCCCACAGTCTATCTTGTTGCATGGGGCTGTGGTGTCTGAAGTGTGGGACCCAGCACTTCGCCTTGTTGATTTTCATACAATATGCCTTGTCCCATTGATCCAAGCAATCCAGATCAAATGTGTGTTTGAAGCCCAGAAAGCCAATTGTATCCGTGCTGCATCACAAGAATTGTGACTAATAAGTTGATGGAGATTGACTTTCACCCTCTATGCTTCTTTCCTGAGACCCCATCTGGAATTCTGGAGTCTAGTTCTGGTGTCCCCAGAACAGGAACGACATCTATGGTGGACCATAGAGATGATCAGAGAGAATTCTGACTATTCAGCATTGAGAGGAGAAGACTTTGGGGTGACCTTTGAGCAGCCTTTCAGTACCTGAAGGGAGCCTACAGGAAAGCTGGAGAGGGACTTTTCACAAGGGCATGTAGTGATAGGACAAGGGGGAATGGCTTCAGACTGAGAGTAGGTTTAGGTTAGATATTAGCAAGAAATTCTTTCCTGTGAGAGTGTGAAGCACAGGGACAGTTTGCCCAGAATAGGGGACAGTTTACCCAGAGAAGTTGTGGGTGCCCAGAGAAGTTGCCTCATCTCTGGAAGTGTTCAAGGCCAGCTTGGACGGGACATTGAGAAACTTGGTCTAGTGGAAGGTGTCCTGTCTGTTGCAGGGGGTTTTGAAAATAGAGTGTTTTTAAGGTCTCTTCCACCCCAAACCCTTTTGTGATTCTATGAAGCAAAGAATTTCTTCACTTATTGCAGCACTTTTCTACTCTATGGGCAGATTAAAGAAATAACTTTTGTACTCTGAATAATGCCTCATGATGACAATGGCCAAAGAAGAGATCCAGTCCTCATTAAATATAGTTCTACTTGGCTGCTCTACTTTTAATAGAAAATGAAGAACAACTGTGTGAAATAAATTGCTTTGTAGCAACATATCAGTGATAATCCAGAAGTTTAATGAAAGTTAATGAACAGGGGTGGCTTTTGTAAATAATGCTTTTTTTTTATGTTTTAAAAAGAACTAGCTGAATCATGTCCTCCTGAATTGCTTGAAGCCGTGTCATTGATTAGAACATACAAATGAGGAATGAAGTATGACAGCATAGAGTGTAAACATCTGTAATTGCTTGTGTAGACAGTGTGAGAATCACAGGTGGTTTATGGTGATGACGATAGAGGAAGACCAGAGGTTTTTAACTGGAAAAATTGACAAGGGCACTGAAGGTAATAAATAGTATACAGAAATTTGAAGAATTTTTTTGAACATCAAGTTTAATGAGAACTTATATTTACACAAATATTAATATTTTGGTTTTATGCTTTTAGAAGACTAGAGTCTAATAACATTTTTTTACCCACAACTAGTTATCTAGTAATTTTTTCCCCTAATTTGTTGTACTCCAGCAGGCTTCCCATCTGCTAGTCAAAGGAGAATGTGAGTTTTCTCTATATTCTGGTTAAATGGAGACAAAGTTTGCGAAAGGAATGAGCTGTCTGTCTCTTTACAAATTAATGTCTGAGGCCTGCTGGGGAGAAGATGTTTGCAGGTTTTAGATGCCTGTGTTATGGAGGTTTGGGACGTTCTCAAATATTTCAAAAAAGAAAGAGATTTTATTTTGTGCTGAGCAGTTGCTACTGACTAGCTAAATTAGAGTGCTGGCTAAGATGAATTGGGTTCTGAAATGTCTTGTGCATTGGGTATGGAGTTACGTAAGGCATGTGGATTGCTTTCATAGGTCTGGGTTCCTAAAGGTTCACTGTAACAATAGTGAATACTAGAACAAAAATCTTTTCCATGGTTTCAAAAATTGTAGAAATTCAGCAAGTTGGTTGACTTGAGAGAAGTATTTAAGAGGATACAATGAATTAGTCAAGTGTCACATCTAGAAAATTGAATCTGTTCAATCCAAGAAGTGTAAAATCTCAGTTTCAGCTTCATCTAGGAACTGATGAAAATAAAAATGAGGGAAAGTAATTGCATTAAAGACATCTTACCTAATAACTTAAACATGATAACCTATGTGTAAGCTTGGAAGAACTCTTATTTCTGTATGATGCTCTGACTTATTTTATCAATACTATTAATGAATTATATTTTAAAAAATAAGTGTGATTTCACAATATAGAGTAGTTCAGGTGGCTGCTTGCTGCAGAAGAACATGTAGTAATATCACAGTGAATTTTTAATCCATGTTCAGAATACACAGCAAAAACAGAAGAAATAATAAGATAATAACTCTTGAATAAAAACTCTTGAATCCTCACAGTAAAGTGGAAATTTGAGCAGCACTGAATGAAAGATAAAATCTGAAGATAATTAAATTCTATTTTTCTTTTTTTATAATTTGGCAAAGTGGGAGAAGCATTCTCTCAGGGAATGCAGCTATGATTTCTGCCCTGAGTTTGAACTGATAAATTTCAATTTCTTTTTTTCTCTTTGTCCTATAAGTGGATGGAAACATTTCGATAAGTGAAATATTTATATTAAGTGTATAAGTAAAGAGACAGAAATACACACATCTAAAAAATATTTAGGATCTTCAAACAAGTTTTCATGAAAAAAGCTTGCAAAGATATTTGCAAAGTGAATGTGAGTAGAAAATTTGCAACATGCTAAGACTGCTAGAATAATAGCCCCATTGTTTCTGATCTCTTCAACTTTCTTTCATATGAGCTTACAAATTTCTGAACATCCGACCTGTGTGACTAGATATTTACAGGGTCTAAGAGACAGTTTTCTGGGAGATTAGTCCTGAGGTGGATAGTTAGTGACCTTGGATTGTAACTCATAGTGGAATTGGAATGCATTTTAAAGATAGCTCTTTTTTGACAACCCTTTATTAGCAGCCAGCAATTAAATGTATTAAGAGCCCTTGTTGTTCACACTCTTTTAACCACAGAACACTAAGGGATGTATATGTTATAATTACAATTATCCATTCTCCTTATTGTCCTGCTGAGGAATGCAACTGTAATTCTGGCAGACAGACTACACAGTTGGCTTGCTGTCCTTGGACTGCAGATGTCTAATTGCAGGCAACCATTTCATTTCAAATGGCTCATTAAAACAGAAGACATTTAGCATTGCTAACATGAATCTCCATCTATGATTATGCATTTAATTAGAAAAGTGCAAGCATTTTCCCTTTGTAATCTGGATTTACCAAATTTCTTCTATGTAATCTGTTTTGGAAGAACTTGAAATCTGCTTTTTTTTTTTTGCAGTGGTTAATATCTGTGTTGTTCGTATGTGAACTTGATAAGATAGAAAAAACCACATTGGATATGTTTCACAAGTGTTGTATGTTTGTGTTGCAGTTTGAAATTTCCTTAATCTGAAAATAATTTATTCTGGCCCTTTATTTGTACCTGCAGCTGAAATAAGTTTAGGTACATAAGCATCTCTACTGCACTCACCTTGAGGAACTACTAGTAAAGCAGCAAGATTAGATTAACCCTTCTGATAATTTCTTTCTTCTTTAATTCTATTGTAAGAAAGGTTTCCATTATAAATGCAAAAAATAATCTCCTTGAGTCCTTTTTTTTTTGTGAGCTCTCTATATTCTTTATTGTGCATTTGTGTGTGCATTGATAACATGATTTTTGCTTAGAACCCATTTAAATTGCATTATTGATAGAGTTCCTTACTTCTCTGTATGTTTCACATATTACTCTTATAATACCTAGTGGTTAACTATTTTAGTAGTGTTACAGTAAGTAAAAGTAATTGGGGATAGAGTAGAGTGGGATACTGTTGAAGCTGGACAAAGAAATGCATTTGCACTACAAGCAGAGATAATGAACTCTCATTCTCCATCCTACCCTTCTAGAAAAGTTTTTTTCTTTTGCACTTAACTTTTGTTCGTTTTGATCTGTGGTTTCAAAGATATCTAGCACCAGTGAATGTGTTCGGTATCTATTTCCCGAGGCAGTTGCCTGTCACTTTCAGGTTTCTGTGTGATCCTAGTGGAAAGTCCCTTCAAGATGATAAAGGTTAAGAAGTTGAATAAATAAATGAATAAACATATTGAAGAATGTCCAAGGAAACAAGCCTCTGTACAGGTGCTAATTTCAAAATATTGCTAAAATTTCTCAATAAACTACTGTGCAGTGCTTTGAATTATAGAGTGAAACAATCTCAGCTGCTGATTGTTCAGAGTAAGGGAGGTCAGGACAGCAAAATACATTTAGGAAATGTGTAAAACCGTCCTGTCATCATGCTTTGAGTAGGTGCAAGGAATGTTTATGAGTTTATGGTTGATGAGGCAGTCAATGTGCATATTAAAACTGTGAAATACTACCTGCTAAGTCCTATTAAAAATTAAAACAGTTATAAGCAAAGATAGACTGATCTCAGTGGGCTTTGCATCTTCAGTTTTAGAAGTAATTAATTTCCACATTTCTTAAGGTGTATCCTGCATCTTCTTTTTGTTTTGCATAATCTTGAATTAAACAGGAAAACACAAATATTTTTGAGGCAAAAATATTTTGCTTCTACTGCTTGAATTAGAGTATTAAGCACCAGTGTGTTTTCTGTTCTGTCTGGTCTGTTACAATTAACATAAAATGCTTTATTTATTATCCAAGTACTTCAGATAAATGCTAAATGTGGAACATCTCCTATTCTCTTTCCCACCTCTCACAGTAAAGAATGAATGCAATTAAGAAAACTAGAATTGTGTTCAGATACTCTTGGTTTGCAATACTATCTTTGTGATATTTTTGGTCTGTTGCTCTTATTTGCATATCTGAAATCACCCTTTAGATAAAGCAGCAACATCCTCTTAGAATTGCTGCAGCTTGCCTAGAGAACCATTTGCTTAGCAGAGACATGAATCCATATTTGTGGATCACCACAGCTGTGAAGCATCCTGTCTAACTTCTAAAATGATTACAGTATTGTCCAATGAAATAGTTTACTCCCTTGGACTTAACTTTGCTGGATTAGAGTTTATTACGATATAATGATATTTGATTTGTTTCGCACAAATTGCATAGGATGGTTTCCATTCAAATCTTGGGTTTTTATAACATGAAGTGCTTGAAATCTGTCAAGAGAGTTTTACTCGAAGTAGGGTATACAAAATAAGCTATAAATCTCGGCTTCCTCTAATCTCAGGATAACCAGATGAATCACAGTTTTTAATTCATGGCTATCCTGGTAATTGTTAGATGACTGAAGTTAAAGAAATTAATTCTATAACAGTTTGTTCTGGAAAGCTACATTTCACTGGGATGAAATTTTTAAAAGGCTGTAGACTTGGAAAATATTCATACACAAAGCCACGTGTATTATGTATGTCCAAATAATAGCTCTGAAATGCTCATAAATGTGTATGTAAACAGGTGTTCAGTCCCTAAAAGGATTTTTCATATATTTACTGCTCTCTAAGGATAATTTGGTAGCTCAGTTTCATTTTTTTTTTCTTCTCAAGAATGTAAACCAGCTTGAAAAGCAGTCTCTCAGCAGATCTCTTGTGCCAGTCATGCCAAGAAAAAAAGATTGGCGTCTCAGCACATACTCCCTTCTTTAGGAGCAGTGATTAGTTAGTCTCTCATGCAGTTTGCATCTTGAAAGATACTTCCACTTCATATTTTTTCCCTAATGTTAATCCTTTAAGAATAAAGAGCAATGCACAACTGTCAGTTTTAGTGAGTTGGATTTGTTTGAGCAAGATAACAGTTCCCAGAGGAATGTGAGCATGTGGTGGAGTACTTTACAATCTTGCTTTTCTTCTCAGAGAGCTTTCTTGACTTGGCCTTGCTGCTGCTGTTTATTTCCCTGAGGAACATCTGTGAGAGGAACTGCATTTGTCTCTGAAGTACAGAACTGCTTCCTGGTCTTGTTTTTCCCACCTTTCATTTTTCAAACAAACATCTACTTTCCAAATTCTTTCAGTTGTGTTAATACTATACAGTGCTTAATGGATTGTGGCAGAGAGAGCGACTTTCTCAGAATTTTAATACATAGCTATTTATGCAACAGTAGCTCATCCAAGGAGAATACACTGATGGTATTTTAGTAGTATTTTAATCTGATAATTTTGTTTAGATTTTAACAAACTGAAACAATGTTAAACGCCTTTTTTTTTGTTTTGTTTTTTGTTTGTTTGTTGAAAGTTGCAACAACAACAAAAAAAATAATGCCACTTGCTTCTAATATTTAAATGTAATGTATTTAAGCTTCATGGACTTAGAGAAAAAATTACTGCACTCATTCTAGAGGTAACTTTTATCATTTCCAGGGAAAGATAGCAGAGAAAACCATTAAACCATTTTGTGATGAAGAGCTGCACATGGAAACACTGTTCAAGGTCTAAGCTAAGATTGTTGATGGAAAACATTTCTAACTGGCAGCTCTACTTAGGAGCAGTCTGTCTTTTCAAGACTTCAGCTAGAAGCTGGGTAATTGATGATATTATGTATCCCTATAATGGTGCTTCAATTTCTCTTCTGCAATACTGTATCTTTTCTGACATTTGTTTTTCCAGAAAATTCTCCCTTGTACAGTGACATTAAAACAGAGCACATCATTTTACCTTGTTTCTAATGTATTTCTGTCTTGTGAAATTATATTATTTTTTATTAAAGTAAATCCACAATTACTCCATGCCATGTTAAATAAGAATAATCACATATAACTGCTTTATTATTAGCTACAAATAAAAAGTCATCTCTAGCAGTGGAGCTATGAATGAAGCGGTTTTTAACCACTCTAGAATATATTTAGATATATTTAAATTTTAATTATTCTTCATTTGTGTAGTTGCCAATTTATTTATTACAGATTGGTGGTTTTTTTCCCTTTCCTTTTC
>VXBI01007471.1:818501-831140 GCA_013397375.1 Toxostoma redivivum
CAATTTCTTTTTTTTTTTTTCTTTTTTTTTCCTTCCTAATGAGCCTGTTTACTTACGCAGGAGTATCTCTGATACAGGTAGATCTATATAAAGATCAAGACGCAATTCAACTTTTTGGGGGGTTCAAAACAATACTTAGTTACTCGATTGTCGACACTTTTAATACAGAAATACTAATGCTATTCTAAGGGGAAAAGTGGACTTCTGTCTGAATTCCATTTCCCGCTTCCCTGGCTTTTACTGGGGGTCCTGAGAGCAGTCATCTCACCCATTTACAATGTAGAGATTAACAGGGTTAACATTTTCTCTGAGAATGGGAAGCAAGGACTCTCATATAGAAAATGCATTATTCTCTTAAGGTGTACAGACTAAAGCTTTTTTCTTTAACTTCCACTATGAGCTTGTCTTTTGCAAATTTTAGGACTCTGTTCTGAGTGAATTCCATTCTTTCTTATTTGTTTCTACTATTTAGCATAGGGGAAATGTGACATAACACTCTAGAGCCTAAAGTACTTTTATTTTGGCTGTTAAGGATATCCATCAATACAACATCTCTGTTTATTTACAAATATGATGCAAGTTCATGATTTCCACTACTGTTTTCAGTTCTCTGACATCCATTTTCTATCTTTGTGTTTCTCTGTAAGTTAGAAGAGGCTTGTGGCTGTGATACCCTCACTGCCTATTGATTTAAAGATTCTTTAATTGAAAACTATTCAGCAAACATGCTTTTCAATTTACTGTTTTGCCCAACTAGGTTTAGATCCCAGAGGCTCGTTTGCAGCAGTTGAAGGTTAAAGATTTAAAAGTAAAGCTGCATGTCACCTAGGTATACTACAGTTATAGGCAGGGTTTTCACCAAGGACTTGTCATACATCTTACATAGCCTGCAGGATAAAAGTGTGTGTCTGTGCCTTTGTGTCTGCATGTGTAACCACAGGAAAGGAAAAGGCAAAAAAATCAATGATCTCAAAATTAATTAAAATCAGGAAGACTTCCCCCTGCTGACAGGATATTTAGGATTAAAATAATTAAATGAGCTATTGTGGCAAATGCGATATCGATTGCTCACCAAGAGAAGCTCATAGAAGACTTAGATGAAGATTGATAACTGGTTTTTAACAGTTAGAGCCAAAGGCAACCATTCCCATCTTCAATTCTTATGCATTTGTGAAGTCTGACAAATTACTTTCAACCCTCTATTGACCACTATAAAAAACTATTATCTTCTATAAATAAATTGTATATACACATTGCTTCTCCATTCTTCATATTCATAGAGTTGAGAATTCTCTTTTATTTTTCATCTCCTCTTACTTTAAATGAGTAGCCACCATCCTTTCAGGGCAGAAAGCTTTTCTTTTTTTGTTTCAAATCAGAGTTTTTTTTTTTTTTTTCTTTGAGTAAACAGAGTCAGGATTTGCACACTTGAATTAGATATGCCGTGAAGATAAGACTAATATTTTCAGAATAATAAAAGAGAATAAACCTGAAGATTGCACCAGATTTTCTCAAGTGATCACTGGAATTTAGTCATGACATGGCTATAATAACAAGTGAAAAGGCCCATTGGAGGCAGCTTCATAAAGCAGAGCTCTTGGTGCCAAAAACCTGACGCTTCTTATTTCATTCTCTTCTATTTCCAACTACTTGTTTCAGACTCTTGCTAGTCTGTTCCTTTGGACAAAGCCAATTAGCAGATGGAGCATATAAAGTGCAGCCCTGAATCACATTTTTCAGTCAATTTTATTTTAAGAGAGCCTATGCATTATGAGACCTCTTCATGAAGTGCACCAGAGCACTGCTCTGTGGTGTGGCACATCAGGAGAGTCACTTCAAAAGCTTACTGCTGTTCAAAAGTAAAATCTGTGGCAAGTATTTCACAGTAATGAAGCCTTCAAAAATTATTGTGAGAACAAATCTTAATGAGAGGAAAATGAGTGGGCAAGTGTTGTTTTTGTTTTGGTGACAGACTAAAGCAAAAATAGACATAGAAAAAGCCATATAGAGAAAGGGAAGCAAATAATATAGATTTAATATTTGTTTAAAATATCAAAACAAGCCTGTTAAAAGCATTTGGTTTCAATTGATTTAACTAAATGTTTATGGAATATCAACTTCTTCGTAGAAACACACTTGCAAGAGGAAAACTCTTCCACATCATTTAGAAAGTCAGCAGTTCTATGGAAAACGTCATAAGACATTGTGAGAATTGAGAAGTGATTGAAAGGTGCTTCCTACCTATGCTTTGGCAGTCTTGTCCTACTAATGGCTCTGGTGTCAAATTTCACTGTTCCTATGTCAGTCTTTTTGGTGAACTACGGCTCTGTGAGACTGAGATTCTTAAGTTACTGCACTGTGTGTATAGACTAGTTCTTCTCAAATATTTCAATATAAAGAACTCATGCAGAAATAATTCTCTGCAGAACTAATTCTCTTACATTGCTTTCTTTCTGACAAATTGGAAAAGTTGTACCTCCTTGGAACTCAAAGACTTTTTGTGATTTTTCTAACTGGCTAATTTTTTGTTGCAGTTTTAATTAAATATTAGATTAAGAATTGTAAAATCAACTGCTAGTAACTTTGAGAACTTGAAATGTCTCTTTTTTGAGCATTAGATTACTCAGGCCTTCCCAATTTCATTAGACTAGCAGATGAAATAGATAATCACGTCAAAATGAAGAAACTACTGTCTTGCAGATATTATTTGTATGCTGCCTGCTGCCTTGAGCTATTCATGACCAGTCAGGAAAGGTTTTTCTAAGCAACCATGACATTTACTGAACTCTATGATATCTGGAAATTTTTTATCAAGGGCAGGAGTTAAAGTCTTAGATTAACAGCTTCATGAGAAATAATTTTCCTTCTATGAATATGAATCATTCCACAGTCCATGAAAATTTTTATAGGAAATAGGAGATGAGGAAAATAAGATGATAAAATAAGATGATAACCTGATTGTGTTAGTTTCTGTGTAGGAACCTTTGCAAAACAGCCTGTTCCAATAAGACCATAACATTAGGCACCAAGGTGAAGTGTGATCCTTTGTGATTTCAATTTTGTGACAAAAATATTTTGAGTTTTCTCACTATCCAGGGAGCATAAAGATATTATTTCCTGAAAATTTTCCATACCTTATCAATAATATTTTCCATTTAGTTTTAGAGACAAGACTAATGCATTGCCTTATCTGTCAAAGACCATTTGGTTAGGAGAGTTGTTTGTGAGTATGACTGAGAAAACTAGGAATCCTTGTGATGATGGGGTCAAATACTTCTATATTTCTTTGATTTTCTTTATCTTCTCTCTACTTTCTTGTTTCTTACAGTCTGCAATTTTAGACATGGACCATGTTCTGAAAAATAAGATAAATGGTATGAAAAATATGTTTTTAAATCTCGCTTAAGCATAGTTAAGAGGTACATGTACATTTCAGGAAAAATAAATTCTCACCAGATTAGTCAGAGACATGCAAAGAACTTCTTAAAACTTCTGCATAAGCTTGGACACATTTTTATTTTTTAATGTAGATTCAGATGCAGTGAAATAATTTGACTGTTACCCTGATGGATAGAATCCTGATGGAGTATTGAAAAATCTGGAAGAATATTCAGTTTGTTCAATTCCTATTTTAGCTTTAGTAATTATGAAAATTATATACTATCTGTTGGCTTTATGATATAAATATCCCTTTGAAAGTGAACTGTGCTTAGAGAGAGTTCCAAAATTTTCAGGATGGATTACTGTGAGAATGTGAATTCTGTATATTGCTACAAATTTTATTAAACGTACCAAGATTCAAATATATATTAAAAAATCTGACCACAATTAAAACTGTAGTTGGTTCTTATATTCACCAGAAGAGCATCTATGTCTAACATGAGAGCAATATCAGTTTGAATTCTGATTAATGAGCTCATATTCCTCTAGCACTGAATTACTACAAGTGAATTGTCAGTTTTGAAAAGGTCATATACATAAACCCAACACAACTTGTTTATTTGTATAGCCTTATTTTTAATATACTTTTAATGTCTGCATGCTTTGCTATGCAAAGACATCTAAGTATCTAAAATTTCAAATAAGGTTTAATTGTCAAGGTACTCCTCTCCACTAGCCACGGAGGATCTCATTAAAAGTTGCTCAGCTTTTCCCGAACCATCACAATTTGAAGCTGTTCTTAAATCAGGTAAATTTCTGTGGGCTAATATATTAGCATAATAGTCAATGATAGCTTCTTTTATGAGGGCAGTTTTAGAAGATAGCCCAGAAAAGTGGTGTCACAAATCAAAATGCAGCTTTTCAATCACTGAATTAATTGCCTTACTCTAAGCAGATTTTAATTGAAACAAAATGTGTCTAATGCAAATATGTCAATGCGTTTAATTCTGTGTCTACTCTGTGAAGCTGGAATCAACAATTTATGAGAATCTGATTATTTGAACTAGCATCATAACGTGAAAAAAAGTTGTTTTATTTTTTTTTTTAGGAAATAAGTATTAATTAACGGAGAACTTCATTAAAATGAAAAGGTAATTATACAGTGAAAGGCAGCTGGTGGAGGCATAATGGAAAAGAAAAAAAAAGTAATATTCCAAGATAATTTGATTTTCTGTAATCTGTCTAGACTATCATCTGCATATAGCAGACAAGTTGATCAAAGATTTATGAAAAAAACAATGAAGAATCTAAAAATAGATATTCTTCTCAAACAAAAGAGAACAAAACAAAAAAAATTCTAAACCTCTAAAAAATCTCAAAGACTGAAAAATCCCCACATAAAAGGTCTACTTTTAAAATCTAAAAAAAGGTTGATTTTCTAAGTCACAGGCCAGCAGTGTGTCTTTTAATACCTTTTTCTTTAGGTATTACTGATTTTAAGGAGATATTAGTTCAAAAGAAGAAAACATTACTTATTTAGAACAGAGCCATAGGACATAAATTAATAAAAGACTGACATAAAACAGAATTCTATTTTGAAATAAATATATACTCTTTTGTGGATTATTTTTGTTTTATATTGCTTAACAATTTGTTTTCTCCTGCAAACATGAACTTTGCAATGCAGGACATATAATAATCTCTTTTGCTGAAGATATTAAAGTCTGTATCATTAGTCCTTTCTAAAATAAGAAAAAAATTAAAGCAGGTGAAGGAAATTTATTATGAATACTCATAACTCTTTTATCTGCATTCAAAATTATCAATATACATTTATTTTTCTCATTTTACCTACCAAATTTAAAGATGTGAAAGCTCTGAAGTCCTCAAATATTGTAATATTTTTACAGGATACAAAAATAGAATATTTAGAGATTAATTCTTCAGAATGTGTGGGGTTTTCTCTCTATTTTTGATCAGATTTACATTTAATCTCTGTGTTATATTAGCTTTATGCCTCTCATTTCCATTGCCAGTTATACTTTCTTGCTGCATGTGGGTACAAAGGTATTCACTGTGCATGCTGAGTAGGATCTTTCTGTAATTAGTTATGAATTGCTCATGCAGAAGGACTTTTCATGTGGTGTGGTAAGTCTTGAATGCTGAGCTAATATAACAGTAGCAGTCAGGTCCTTATTGTGGATGTGGTTGATGGAGTCGCAGTGATCACTATCATTGATTTTTTGAACTTGAGAACAGTTGAAAGGGAATAGACTACCAAAGACCAAATAATGACCCATGGTTCCTTGTAATTAGGTTTTTGCTATCTGTCCCTAAGGTATATAAGAGTGTGATGGGGTATTTTGTCGTAAAAAAAAAAAAAAAATTATAGCTGATACCATAATTTCTGAAGTTCAGAAGGAAGGTTGAGAAAGTACTCCAGAACATCTTTCACCTGGAAATGTTACTTTCGTTTTTAAGGATATGTAGAAACTTTTATATATAAAACTATATATATATAACTTTATATATATATATAGAACTTAAATAAAAGCATCATAACATTTTGTTCCTAATTGTATATTATAATCACATTCTGCAAAGGTTTATGCAGTCGGTTGACTTTTGCTACTGCAAGCAGTACACTGAAGGTAATTTTATTCTTGAATTAATAGAGTTTATGACATGATGAGACATCTATAGGATCTTGTGAAATCACAGAAATTAGAATATGTAAGAAATAAATTACAAAAAATATAATTAGAATTTTTTTTTTTTTACTTCCCTCCCCCTCGCCCTAGTCGTCATTCTGTTAGTATTTATTCCATTATTCCACATAAAAGCAGGTCACCATATAGGCTGATTGATTTATGGTGTGGCTGCAGAGGGCCTTCTGTCCCAGCTCAGATGTATGAGTGATTGGTCAAATAGGGAAATTTCCTTAACACTGCTTATTCCCTTAAATGACATTTTCTCTCATAATTAAGATTTAATCTCTTGCTTCACAAGAATGAGAAGGTGTCCTTGTCAGAAAAAAATAACTAAATTTTCCTATTCACTTCAGGTTGCATTCTAAATCTTTTAACATTTTATTTGCTAAAATGAAATCCTTCAATCAAAAGTCAAGCAGATGGGAAAAATACTGCTGCTGTTTTTATTTCAGGGAAACGTGTTTAAACTCCTTGCTAAACAGATTTTCTGTGTCTATTTAGGGAAAAATTTCAAGCTGTCTGGAAGCTTCTTCGACAATAAGTTAAAATCAAGCTGCATTAAGTGACTTTCCACCTCACTCATTTTCATATACTTCCAGGTTCTTAACACCTAAATTTTCTACTAAATTACATTACTGTCTAAGAATGTTCTGAGAGATGAAAAAGTTCTACAACTTCAAACTTTTATACCAGTAAATACATGTTTATTCTGTCAATAAAAGAATGTACATTCTTTCCTATATAATGACAATGCCGTGACAAGAAGTGTGGGAAACATATCACTATCATTTGGAATGCTTTTCCTATTCCTTTTTTCTCCTGGCATTTTCCAAAAATTTGTCATTGTTCATGTTCCACTTTGCTATTTCTCTTTGAATTGACATCAAACTAGGAGACATTGAGGCAAAAGAAGAAATCCTTTCTTTTGCCTTTATTGTGTAAGGAAAAAATTACACTTTAAAACATAAAATTACCTGACCAGTTCACTTTTCCTATATTACAAAAAAAAAAAAAATTGTTAGTGTAAAGTCTTTTTTGATAATCTATGAAATTAATAATTTGCTTGGTTTCAATGTTAAGTGTATTGGTGATGAAGAAAATAATTTGCATCTCTTTTGTCTCTACTTAAAATCACATACACATCTCTGTAAACCAATCCCCTGTTAAAGGTCACTAGACCAACAAATGTTTAAAAATAATTTAAACAGCTATGCATTATTTAAAATACTAGAGTATTTAAAAAAAAAAAAAGCTAACTGATATTTTTAAAACTTAGATGAACATTGCTTATAGCTTACTAGTGCTCATATCTTGTTCCCTATTGGAATGCATTTTTTGGGGTAAAAAGATATATCTGTACTCTTTTCTTAATTTTACCCCAGAGTGGAGTTAGGAATGTGTCAAGAAGTAAGAAAACATGAGCATTAATAAGCACACAAAGCAATTTAACAGTTCATAAAACAGTAAAATTTAATCCCAGGCTGAGAGATTTATTAAATCTCACTTAGCAAAATGGTTTTGTGGGATGTGTTAGCAAGTGAGAATTAAGTGAAATGATTTCAGGGGCAATAGATTTTATTAGCTGAGGAGGGGAAGAACTAGTTTTGCAAGCCATTTCTTCTTAATTTCATTCACTTGTTATAATTGCCTTGAGTGTGGGAGAGCTTTCTGTGAGTAGTAGTAGTAGTAGTATGTTTAGTCTCTGGAATTTGTGTGCATAATGTGCATTTGTCAGGCATCATCTAACTGAAATGTCTTTTGTTAGTGAGCTTGTGCAGAAGTTCTTCTAATGACTGTTAGAGATATTTAAATATAATACAACTCAAACCTCTATCAGTAAGATAAAACTACTCTTATTGAGTTTGTAAGGGCTGTTTTGTTTGTTTTCTAATATTTTTCATCCATGCTTGGTTTCTCTGTTCTTTAGCATACCTGGAAAGACAAATTTTCTTCAATATTAATTTCTTGTTCTGGACCTTCTTGACAAATCTCTTTGTAGGGCAGATCTGAAGGTAGAGTTTGGAAGCATCTGATCAAGAATATGTAGTGAATTAAGTAGAATGTTATTACCACCACTGACACATCATTATATGAGAATTTGGGCAAAAAAGTTCTTATGTTACTGGTTACTCTGTTTTGTGGGTTAAAATCACGTTGTCCTAACAAAATTCAAGATCTAGGCTTTAAAATTTTCTGATGAAGCATTAGTCGAATCTATAATAAAATCTATCATTGTTTCTGTAGTTTCTGTCCAGTAATTTTTAAATTCAACTTTTTAATTTTTTATCAAAGAGGACAAACTTTAAGGACGGTAATAGTGCCAGTAATATGACCTCTCCTGCACTGTAGGTAGTTTTTGCTTCTTAACTTCTAAGTGTCATCAGACTTTTTGCACATCGTTTTTTTTCTAAGTTGTTCAGAAGAAGGGAAGCAGAGGTAGCTTCTATAAGAAAATCATTCTTCAAAGGAAAATAATGAAAATAAAAAGAAAACCTTGGACAGAGGCCTACTTCTGTTCACTGTGCTCACAATGGAAATAATCTAAAATATAAGACTAATATGGGGAAAAAAGAAAGGAAGGTGGTAGAACAAAAAAATGGAAGTGTTTTGTTTGTTTATGAAATATGCCATTTATTCAAGGTTTTCTAATTAATAATTATGCATTGTGTGTTAAATTGTCACTAAATATAAAAGGGAAAAGTAAGTAATTTTCAAAGGAGAAGTACTGCTTCATTGGCTAAGGTGATTATAGGACACTTTTGATAGTTTTGAAATGAGCAAGTATTCCACTGTAAATCCTTACTGTGCAGTGATGCCTAAGTAATGGTCCTTTTCCCTAAAACAGTTATGCTGGGGAGGGAGGAGATTTGATTAAGCTGTCCTGTTCATTGTACCTCTGGTTTCTACTACTTGCTTGGGTTCTTAGATTAAAGAAGAGCAGCTGCTGTTCTCACTCTCCAACTTGTACTACATTATTTCTGTCCTTCACAAACCTGACTACGAATAGACTGGATATATTGGGAGTTGAAAAAAACCCAAATCCAACAACCTGACTTTGCATCCAGTGTTTTATGCAGGGCATTACTCTTGTGTAAGAAATAAAATGCAATTTGTACACGCCAATGGAAAATTCATTCCTTATGGAACATGCTCCACCTGTGTACTTACACTCCTTTTGCCAAATGGGAATGCAACATTCTCATTCTGTTCTAAAGTCTTGGAAAGTCAAGTGCCATACATACAAGCTTAGCAAGAAAAGCTTGCTGCAATATGAAATGGGCACTTAAACCAACAACACTTAAACCAGTGACAAGAGTCAGTCTGAATTAAGTTTGTTTCAGATGACATTATGGTCTAAAATCCAGTCGGTAACAAACTGCTTATTATATATGATGAAATAAGTTTCACAATGGATTAAAGACTTTATACGAATTCCTTTTTAATGTGTTCACACCTTTTCAAGGACTATGTCAATAAAATGTCAAAGTGTTCTTTCAATTCTATGCATTTATTGAATACTTTTGTCGTGGTCACCTAGGAAACAAATACAGGTATACATTTGTGAGCATTTGCAGTTTCATTTCATTCTTGTTGCAGCTAAGGAAGTCACACTTGAAAGAACACAAGAATTATTTTAATAAACGTACAAAATTTTTCAGAATACATTAGTGGCCATCAGACACTAAGCAAAACCCTATGAACCTTTTAAATGTAGTTGGATTTATCTCACAAGGAAAAAAGTTTACTTACTAAAGATAGGAAGACAAAGATGATCTTGAAGAGAATAATGAGCTGCATATGAAAATTATAAGCTATTCTACTTACTGTAGTAGTATTATTCACATAATATGCAGGTAAAGCTAGCATAAGAACTAAAATGTAATGAAGTATATACATACTTTACTAATCATCAGAATAAGATTGGGTCATGCTATGCATTAAGTGAACTATACAATATCTTCCATTGAAATTTTTAATGAGCCAGTTCAGCTAATAAAAAACTGATTAGAGAATAAGAATACTATGTACAAAGGTTAATTTTTAACTTCTGTTTTAGTTTGAATAGGATATTTTCTTCTGAAATATTTAAAGAACTCTTCAGACTTTTAAAAATAATTTTAGCAACATATTTGTCTTTGCATGAAAATCTAGATATACTTAATTTATGGTATGTTTGCAACTTTATATTAATGACAGTAGTAAATGGTAGATGCAGATTCAGATTCATCCATCTGGTGGGACAGGGCCTGTCAACTGAGTTATGGATATAAGACTATGGCATTTTCTTCCTTATCTGCTTTGTCTTTGATGAATAGATTTTGACAACATGTTTTCAGAATCACAGAATGTTAAGGAGTTGGAATGAGCCTTAAAGATCATCTAATCCTAACCCTGCCTGCCATAGACTGGGTTGCTTGGAGCTCCATTCAAACCAGACTTGAACACTCGCAGCAACGGGAACATCCACAACATCTCTGAGCAACCTATTCCAGTGCCTCACAACATTCATCTGCTGGAGCTTATCATGTACCTTTGACATCTTTGAGTGTTTTTATCATCCTACAGATTTCTACTTCAGTGGGTTATAAAATTTGACAGAAAACCATGTTGTTCTGCTTCTGGTACAATGTCCATTTGATTTCTTTTGATGAGTCTTAACAGTTCTACTTCCAGATTTGCATCTAATTAATTGGTTGATGCTGGTGCTGAATTTCTGATCGCTTCTTTGTGGGTTATTTTTGCTAAAGCAATTGCTATAGCAATTTCAGTTTTCCTTCATTGGTACAAGGACTACAGTTTTACAAGTTAAACCGATTTAAAAACCAGTTTGCATTTCTGAGCCAGATTTATGTGTTGTACTTATTGTGTAGTTTATTTAAAAAGCTGTTGTCTAGACTTCAACTACTGCCAAGTCTTGCTTCTAGAATATTAAACTTTGCATGACGCTTACTCAGCATGTCATTCCAACTTTTTGGTGTTTCATTGCCTCCTTGTCAAATATCAGCTTGCCTTAAAAGCACTTTAATGCCTTGAAGATAATGAACAATTTGGCAGCAAAAATATTTTTGACTGATTTGGAGCCCCTGCATAAACTGCTTGGAGCCTGAGATCATTGAAACCTCTTATACTGGCTATTTTAAAATTAGGATTTATTTCTGTTTGAATTCAGAAATCTCTCCTTGGGAGTGCCATTTAAATGTGAGAGCACATTTTTCTCTTTAACACTAGCTTATGCACTATAATGGTAGAATATTTTTGCATTTTTATGTTTAGTTTTATTGTAAAGAGCCTCAGGATGCCTTTGCATGAAAGGCACTATATAAGCTCATTTTGTATTGCATTGTATTGTATTGTGACAAGCGCAATAATCTCCAGGTTTCCTATCCATTAAAGAACTAATTTCACAGCTCACTAATTATGTGAATGGGAAGTGGAAATAGGTCCTTTTTCTCTAAGGTATGCTGAGCAGATGGTGTGGCACTCATTTCCACCAGCTGAATCTAAGGTCCTCTTGTGCTTTTGGTTCTAAGGCTTATCAGGCCTCTGTTTATCAAGGAAAACAGGAGAGAGATATCACTTTCTTGTACAGCATGACAGTGTGTGCTGAGAGGCTGTCTCTGTTCTTTACTAATACAACATTACTTAGCAAACACTATGTCTATTTACTTAGAATGGGACATGAAAACTATTAAAATTAATGTGCATTTTGATGTAATTCTAATCTAGCTCTGATTTATTGAAGATACTGGTTTGTTCTGCCATAGGGATTTGAAGTGATGCTCATTAAAAATTATTAATGAATCAATTGAGTACTGTTGGGATGGAATCTTGTCTGTAATTTCAAAACAAAAAAAATTACTTCCTGAACCTGTACACTTTATTTATAGCTAGGGTTTTGTCAACTTGTTTTCTTTTCTTCTTTTGCATCACTCATGAAAATAACCAACTTGAATCAAACATGCACACAGTGATTTATATAGCTCCCTAACGTATTGCCTTTTAAAGTAACATGAGTCATCAGATGCTAGTGTACTTCCATGATCCTGAAAAGTAGCTATTTGAGCCCTTTTTACAGCATTAAAAAGAGAAAAGCTGAAGCTGACTGAAGACCCTGACATAACTCATGTATGACTTGGCAACAGGGCTACATTTTACAGTGCTGCACAAGCAGTTGGGCCATTTTTTCCCTTCAGCAGAATGAGCAGCGCTAATTTGTTGTTTCCTTCTCTCTCTGCTGGCCTGTCCCGTGCGTTTGCTTTGTGCTCACGGATCCGATGCCGCTCTCATTCCAGACGGATGCGGCGCTGATGTATGATGCTGTCCATGTGGTGTCGGTGGCTGTCCAGCAGTTCCCACAGATGACCGTCAGCTCGCTGCAGTGCAACCGCCACAAGCCATGGCGCTTTGGGACCCGCTTCATGAGTCTCATCAAGGAGGTAAGCCACTAATAAAGGGTCCTGCTCCCCTGCTTTTTTTTCTCCCAGTTCCTCTTTCCTTTTACTCTTTTGCTTTCACTCTGTTTGGCTCCTGCCTTTTTTTTTTTTTT
>VXBI01007471.1:831180-880795 GCA_013397375.1 Toxostoma redivivum
TTTTTTTTTTCAGTAGATGACCATCTCTCATCTTGTTATGCATAAGGAGTTTAACAAGCAAGACAACATTTTTATTTAAAAGTGGGTTTTCCTTGGAACAAAAAAATATGTGGAAAGGTGAAATAACTGCATTCTGAATAAAACTTATGTTTGTAGATAATTTGGTCTGTGTGGGGTATTTGTGGCATAGAAGCCCAAACACCTGAAGCTCTAAACCGTAGACTGAAACTCTAAACCATACACTGATGATGAGAAATTCAGCAACTAAATACTGGCATAAGTTTAAAGGGGCCATGAATAAATTTTACTTCCTAGTTTAAATTATTTTTTTAATTAATTTTCTATGATGAATTACTATTTGTCTCCTTGATCCCCCAAGATTCTGTTTAGATACTGATAGTGATAGTAAAGCTAGGAGATTTAAAGGTGAATACTGTAGACTATTAAAATCTCTCCTACTGTAAATCCTAATACAGTGTTTCTCAATCTAGATATGCAAAAATATTATTATGAGAAGAATTATTTGCAATGGAATGTATTTTCTTTTTCAATATTGGTTCCTTCTAGGATGATAATTTTATTTCCCACATTTCCTCTTCTACTTTGTATAGTTTCAGAATCAGGGTAGATTTTAAGTTATTAAAAAAATGAGGCTATTGCACTTTATTAAAAGTGAGGTATAAACTCAGGAAGGCTGGCTCATTGACCTCAATTTTTGCTGTCTCAGTGTGGTTTCAGGGGAATCAGAATATTACAAAAGTAGCCTTTATTTGAATGAAATTTCCTCAGAAAACTAATGAAGTCTAGCATTAATGAAATAGATTAAAACTTGGGGACTGGGAAGGGGAGGTATGTAGGGAAGCAGAAGGGGAAATGCATGCAAGAATAATGGAGGAATGAAAACAGAACAGCCTTTTATCTTGTTCAGTAGAAGAGTCCTATGCTTGACATGGAAAGTTTAAAAAATTGTCTGTGAAGACTGAAAGAAAGTTTGATTTCATTAGCAAAAAATAAATACAAAATATTTAAAAATGAAAATCAGCCATAAGGTAAATTGTTTACATAAAATGAATAATTAATGATCCCATTTTGGCAGGAGTAGTTTGTCTTTTCTAGGAAGAAAAAAAAAAGAGGAAGAGGTATTTATTTTTAGAAATTGTTTTTTTCTTTCTCCATAGGCCCACTGGGAAGGCCTCACAGGCAGGATAACTTTCAACAAAACTAATGGCTTAAGGACAGATTTTGATTTGGATGTCATCAGCCTCAAGGAAGAAGGTCTTGAAAAGGTGTGTAAGATATTTGCCTCCAAGGAGGTGGGAGACAAAACAAAACTCGTCCCCTAAAAACATTTACAATAGTATTTCATGTGTTATGTGAAAGAATGTACCTGTTTTCAACTCAATATTTCTATAAATGGTATCAAAAAGTTAAGAACTGATATCCTGATTGGTTTAGCTGTCTTCTGACATTAATATTTCTTGTACAGAGGTGGAGGGAGAGACCAAAGGATTGGAACATGCTCTTTCCTTGTAGCTTAATATTGTCTATAATTGAACTTAAAAGCTCAGGAAGCATGTATAGACATTTGGCCTGCCTATATGACACCATCATGATCTGAAATCACATCATCTTCCCTCCAGGCACCTTGCCATGAAGAGGCAATTGCAGGAAGCTACAGTGCCTCATGTTGTGATCAGCAGGCAAAGATTTTGCAACTGGTGTCTGCCTTGTAGTTTGCATTTAGATCTGGTGTTCAGTGTTTCGTAAGAACTATGTTTTCCTTTATCTTCAGATAAAGTTCCATCAATTATTGCCCCAAGGTGATAATTGTATGCACAAATAAAAACAGAAATTAAGGGAAGGACCATACTGCAGAGTTACATTTCCTTTCTTCTGTAAATCACAGAATGGAGAAGCTAGCATAAACAACATATTTTCCCAAAATTTTGTCTCACAAGACTAGATTTGGAATATTAATTTTCTCTACTGGAAAGATTTGTAAAAGCTCAGAAAACTTCAGCTTGTCTTGAAACACTTACATAGTTTGTTGTCCAGTGGAAAACCTGTGACACAAGAACTAAACTATATTTTAAAATATTCAGCATACACTGACATTAGATTTCTTCTATGAAGTTTCCCATGAAGTGAACTCTGGCAACTTAGTGTGGGAAAAGAGTATACAGTAAAGATTATACTTGAAAAATAAATTAGTATTATTGTTGGAAAGGATGGATCAGGAAAATGTTACAAATATGAGTGTCTAGCAAAAGACTTTGAAAATATGGAATCTACAAGTGAGATAGAAATGATAGCAATTTTTGACTGTGGAGCTGAAAGCAACTGAATGCCAGAAGGCCCCTCTTGTTTAGACAATGTTAGATGCTCCAAATACCAAAGAAGCAAGCAGACATCCCTTCCTGGCATGGCAGGAAGAGTCCAGGATAAGGTTTAGAGATAAGAAAAGCAATAAAACATGGTAATATATCGATTCCTATAGGTTGCATGCAAATGTTAGAGAATTTGTATTTTGTATTAGATTGGTTAATGGAAATTAGAATATTCAACATAGAAGAAGATTTATTGTATTGTAAATGGGAAAATCACGCTCTCGCTCTTATTCTCCTTTTCTCTTACTCTCTCACTTCTCTCTCTTGCTCTCTCCGTCCTGGCTCTGAGCTTCAATAGCAGCTCTCAGCAGGGCCTCATATATACCCATGCCCTATGCAATAAACTGCAAATTTCAAGACCAGAATACAGAGAGAGCCTGAGTTTGTCCCCACCGTCCTACTCACAGCGATTCCCACATATTATGTACAAGCAGAATAGGTATAGCACAGCCTGTTTTTCTTACTGAAAACAGAAATGGAAGAATTGATGTCATGGTTATAGCTAAATAAGTCAGTAGTGGCTGAAGAGTTTGCATGTAAGTGACAACTGTTGAAAATGAGGGAAGGAAGTCTTTGTAATTTAGGATGGCTTTAACAACATTAGGTGACATTTGTAAACCACAAAGCAACATGAGATTTCTGGAAAATAAAATCTCAGTTGACAATACTCTAGGAGATATATACATCAGTGAAAATATAGAGATAAAGCAAAAAAGGTCTACAGAGAAATATGGAAGACAATAAAATTCAACAAGAAATAGAGCAGTACTCTAAAATACATAATAGGAAAAAGGAACTTGGGAAACAGTTATATTTAAAGTTAAGTAAGAGACAAAACCAGAAATAATTGTTGAAGCATATGGATATTAAAAAAAAAAAAAAAAAAAAAGTATGTGCTTGAGCTGTATATAAAGATTTTCATAGGAAAGGAACATACTTTTGCTACCTTCATGGCTTATTTTGGTCATGTGATAAATGGAAGTGTTAATATTATTTTTTCACCAAAAAGCGTTGACAATCTTTAGAAGGAGCAGAAAGAATCAATTACTGTATATATGGGTAAAATCAGAGCAGTTTCTCTGGGGTGTAAAGAGATGAGATTAGGAAAGAGAAAATTCAAGTGTATGCACATTCGATTGAATTGCTTACTAAACCTATGAAACATATGGTGTATTTTACTGAGAAAGATAAATCAATGCCCACAGAGAAATATTTCTCTTTGAACTTCATTATTCTGAAAGAACGCAAACCTTATTCTTCTTGAATCCAGAGTGAATGATTAAATTTTCGAGCAGGACACTTCCTAGTAGAAAGAGTACATTTTAGCCAGTTCTTTTATTGAGAAGAGCTGCCTCAAAGTTGGGATTTTTTCCTCCGAGACTTAATTCTGTTAAAGCTGTGATGAGTCATCCTTCTCTCTGTCCCCTACCTCCCTCCACATGTGCACTCCATCTCTCTATATCACTCTCTTTCTCCCCTTCTTTCTGCTACTCCTTTCTTTCCTTTCTTCCTCTCCCATTCCTTAGTCTCTCCCTCCAGATCCTCCCTGCGTGCTTCCCTTTCCATCTAATCCCTCTGCCTTGTACCTATTAATCTCTTTCCATGCCCTTTCTTTTTTCTTCAGGAGCCTTTTTTTTTTCATCTTTGTCCTTTCCTTATCTAGTGTGTTTTCAATGTTCTTCCCAAGACGTTGTCAGACATTTCTATGTTGTAAGGGTTCCTGAACATTTTTTTTCCTCTTCTTCTGAACATCCTCCCACTTGTGGGATGAGAAGAGGTGGGGATATAATAATTCTGTGCACCATAATATGTATGTATTTTTTCCATACTGTAAACTATTTCTTCTAACCTCTTTCCAAATATGGGGAAATTCTTTTGTCAAGCACAACAATTTAACTCAGCAATTTCAGCTGTGATCCATGAAGAGAGAAATATTGATGGAAGGGGAAAAAAAAAGCTTTATAGTGAAGAATTGCTAGAATATGTATTTTTTTTAACTCAGATTTTGTAAAAAATGGCCTAGATAAATTACTTATTTAGTATAACCAGTATAACTGAGAAATGACCTAAATCATCTAAGTTCAATGACTGCTGAAGTCAGTGACAGAACAATTCCTCACTGATTTAAAAAAATATGTGCAATCCCAGATTTTACATAAAATACTTGTTCCTGAAACTCTAGAATGAGAGGTGATAATCAGGCATCAGTCAATAAGAAGTATGTGTTTCCAAATAAAATTTCATGTCTGCCAAAAATGATAGCTCCTTGTAAGATGAAAATGACAAAATTAAGAGATGATTGGAGTGCTGCTAATATAATATACCACAAAACTTTATTACAGTCACTTTGGACAGACAGAAACTATTCATGATTAAGCACAGTGAAAATCCAAAACTGTGACACTCCAGCATAATAAATTATAATTTAAATTGCAGTCAATCAGTCTTTACACTGAAACTGCATTGTGAGGAAAACTATTTTATACTTCAAGGAGATAAAAAATACCTGAATTTAACACCACTTTTGATATGAAAATTTGTGACTGAAGAAGAATGACATATCCTGAATAAGCAACATTACAACTGGCTTGAAGCCTTGCTCAGAAACCTTCACATAGGATGAACATAAATGACACAAATTAGTTATAATTCATTGTCTAGCATATCAATGTAAGATCTTGTTTTATTTTGTATCTTTGATATTGATCTGGAAAAAAAGAAGTAAATAGCATAAACAACAGGTTTTGTAAGAGAGGAAAAGACACAGTAAATCTGTGAGTTCCGGATGTATTGAAGTATTGTTATTAATGTTATATTTGGCAGAGAAGGCATGAATATTATTACTGAAGAAAGCAAAATAAATTGAGTAATTTGCAAATGGGAAATGCAGAAATATGAAGAAACATTATTATTCATAATGGAGTATAATTATTTCCTTTATGTAATCACCACTACAACTAGCTGCTTCACAACAGTAAATAAAGAAGGTACAGATGGATTTGACAACTCTTTGAGAGTTGAACATGGCTCTGGTTCTGGCTGCTTAGTCAGTGGGTAGCACTGAAGAAAGGCAATGATCATTCCTAATACAATGCTTGTGGCACTTCACTGTGAGTCATATTTGAAGTTTTGATTGACTCAGAGCAAAAATAATGGTAATTTTCTCAGGAGAACTTTGAAGAAAATTAAAAAAGAATAATACTTGAAAGTATACTTATCTATTCACGAAGATAAATCACTTTTCAAACATGCTGAAGTAAGAAAGCTACTGAATTTTTGTGACTAGCATCTCATGAGACTGAGTCTCAGTAAAGTGCTCTAGAGCATATGTAAACTCAGCAAATTTTAAGTTTCTCAAGTGTTGAGTGCTTCTTTTTTAGGGGGTGATGGTGAAATATTTTGACGGTTTTAGCTAGGACAGGGTTAAATATAAGCTTGTATGGGCTTGCGATTTGGATTTGAGTTGAAAACAGCGTTGATAACCCAGGAATGTTTCAGCAAATTGCTAAGCATTCTTATACAGACTCAAGGCCTCCTTAGCCTGTAGAGCTACAAAGTGGTTCTGAGTGAGGGTGTCCAGCTGGGTGGGAATATCTGGTTTTGAGGGACTGCAGCAAACTGATAGCCAAAATGCAACCTGGAAGTCAAATATATGGAAGCTTGGATGCAAGTTTTTAAGCGTTCACGTGAATTTGGGAAATTGTATTCCATATCCTTGAGGACCACCACAATTACCATGTTACAGAGTTCTCTGTGATATTCAATGATGAATGTAGCTCTTGGAATTGTTTCAACTTAAATAGGCTGATTCTTACCTAAGCCAATTCTTTCCATAATTTTTCTTTGTCCCACAGTGGCACACATGTTCATGGATACACCTGGTTTGGATCCTGTTCTTTGGATAATAGGTGTTAAAATATTCAGATTGGATGGTCGCTTCAGAATGGTTTAGCTATTTAGGGGAATCGGAAAGACTAATAGGAGATTGAGGGCTTGGCAATATAGTCAATATTTACAATATATTTTCTGTGTGAACGTTCTCTCTTAAGTGTATATATGAATACCTATTTCACATTTTAGGATAATTTGCAAGTTTTTAAAAAACAAATTTAATGCAATAAATTAAATTGTAGTTTGTTTGAATTTCAGTTACAGACTAACTTGATACACTCTTTCTACATTTTTGGCATTTAAACTTTTCTGGTAAAAACACATTAGCAAATTTATTCAGTTCAAAAAGCTACTTAAAAACTAAAACACTGTGCTGAAACAAATAGAAAATAATTACCTTGCTGCATTGTTTTTACACAAATTTTCTGTAAGAAGCAGCTTTGAAAACACATTTGTGTGATTCGGGAGCTAAACATATCAGTAATATATAAGAACCTGTGGTGCAAATTGTTGGATTTGAGCTCATCAACAAAGATAATCCAAAGAAAGTTTAATTTTGAACCTCTGAATTTTGGTCTATTTCTTAGATTTTGGTTAAAAAGGGCAGCAGCAAAAGTACAATGCACTTAATTTAGAAAAATAATGCATCAGTTTATCAAGACAGAAGTTTCTTTTTAAGAAACTGTTGCATTTTAAGTATTTTAAGAAATGCTGTTCGTAATTCTTATATGTCTGCAGTAGATTAAGTCTGTATTTAGACAAAATCCAAATTCTAACAGTTGATATTCTTTTGCTTGTCGTTGTGACTATGTTAAAAAAGTAGGAGAGGAAGCATTTTAGTTAGCAATGTCTTACATTTTGCCAATATAAATTTGAATTATAAACACTAATTTCACCAAAGCAAATGATTTAATGAATTTAGGATCTGAAACTCATCATATAAGATGATGGTGTTTCCTCAGAAATGTTTGTGCTACTTGTGTACCTGGAGTTATATCTCATAGAGGAGATTAGTTCAGCTTCAGGCATGCAGCGACTGGCTCAGGTTCTGGTCTTTGTCATTCCTTGTTATTCTACTCTAGTTTGGTCTTTGAAGTAAAGCAAACATTGTGATTGTCATAATTAGCAGAACACTGCAATTAAATGTTAGCAACCCTTTTAAAAATTCTTGATTGTGGCCAAGCTGCAAGGCTGAACATTTTGTGTTTTCTGAAAGCGCTTCAATTCACCAAATCAAATTGTATTAAAACAGTAAATGAAGGACAGGGTTTTTTTGGTAGCTAGGCTTAATTTGAATACTTTGAAATTATGTGTTAGATGTTATTTTCCAGTTGTATTTCTGAGACACACATATTCTTTCTTCCCTTCATGATTCTTTGATCAGTTTATGAGGTACTAAATGGCCAAGTTCAAAAGAGTGACTTCTTGGAACTGAGTGTTAAGCAAGGAAGACACACAAAATACTGATTCCTGGGGAACAGAAAATTGTAGACAAAGAGATGAAATTTGTCTTTTCTTTATTACAGCTCCACTGATTCATGCTCTGCTGAAGACTCAGTTTTAGAAATAGAACTCTTTTTATCCACACCACAAATTTGCTTTACAGCCCTGTGGCAACAAATCACTTAAAAGTATACAGCCTCTCAGGACTCAGTTTAAAAGATAATTTTTAAAATTTTGTGAGTTTATATATATACACATATAGATATTCACAATGAATCCTTGCAGAACTTTTTAATTTTTGTCTAGGTTTAGTTTTAAAATATCTTTACCTTGTATATAGATATTACTTAGTATTTGAAATGATGTTTAAAATCCTGTCTAAAACCAAAATAAGACATATTTGTGGGGGTTTTTTTGACAATGGAGTAATACAAGCATTCTGATTTCTAAAATGGATAGTTATAGTTACCATTTTAATTGTATGGGGTTGAAAATGCATATAAATTACAAATAAGTCTAATTTCTTACTACTGAGTATGTAAGTCTGTCCTTGACCTGAACCTTGAAGCACAACCTTGGATGTTCCTACTTAGATGAAAATCCAATAGACTTTATTTCAAAGTATAGAAGGTGAAAATACTCATGTGTTAAAGATTTATCTGTAAATTAATTAAGTTATTGTACTTAGCCTGCTTCTGTCTTCTCCATTACTTTTCCCAAAAACATATTTTGTCCTGCTGTTCTCTCTGATCACAGAAAAGGGTAAATCCTTTTGTAGAGACAATGCTCTCTGCTCTGCAAATGAATTTCTGCCTGTTAAATTATCTTCAGATGCGATTTATCTTGAGAAATAGAAAATTAAGTATTTAGAGTAGCTTTAGATATTCTTTATATAATTTTTACACCTAGTGTCACACTTCACAAAACATAAGTTCAGGTATTGTTAATCATGTTTTCAATAAGCAGACTTTAAATGTAATGCAACAAAATTTAATAATAACTCTTATCAATAATTTTTTTTCCCTGTAACAATATGTTTTTCCTTAAGGTGTTCTTTTCTAGATGCTGAAATGTAACTAATGGGTGATTTACATGGTAATTTACTGTTTTATAGGTTGGAACTTGGGATCCGTTGAGTGGCCTTAACATGACGGAGAATCAGAAAGGAAAACCAGCCAACATCACAGATTCCCTCTCCAATCGCTCTTTAATTGTTACTACCATCTTGGTAAGCAATTGTATTTGTTTTTCCTAAAATACAGTTATGTAGAAAGACTGGCAGAATGTGAGACACTGATTGCAATAATAATGAACAATCTGTAGTGTGTGTTGCCATTACTTAGAATTTACTTAAAATTACCTGGAATTTATGGTGTCATGAATGAACTTCAGTTGATAAGCTAGTCATAGATGTTCACTCTTACCTTAATTGTGAGCAAGTTATCCCAATTTTAGAGTTATGTTAATTGATTAATAATTTAACTTTTCTTATTATTGACTAAAATGTTTTCTTCTTTATAAAACTGCTTTTTTCAGTGCCATAGGAGAGGATAAAAGATAATTGGTTTTAAAATTTGTTTTGTCTGTTAGTCTGGTGATTTTAGCCAGCAAAAAATTTATTGCTTTTGTTTGCTATTCTAGCACCACAAAGAAAAGTACAAAGTATTTAACATTTATTTAGAATTGTTATTACTCAATTATTGAGATGAAACTTTTAGTCATACAGATATTTAATTGAATTGACCCTTGAACTACACCAGAGGAAACAACTTGAGTAACTTCTTTTTTATTTTCATTGTTGGCACATCCAGAGCAGTGAATAATGTATTTTTAATTATAATTAAATACATTTATTTATGTAAAATTAAGTGTTCATTTATTTCCTTGCAATATTTTTTAAATAGTAATTTTAATTTCAATAAAAATTTGAAACTTTCCAGAAGTTTTCTGCTGCAACCATTATCATGAATTTGCAGATATTGAAAAGAACTTGCTTCCTGGAAGCTGTATATTTTATTAAGAAGCTTTTACCTACCAACATATATTATGACAATTCAAACGAGAATGAGTTTTTACAGGTGCATAGACACAAATGCCAGTGTGCTTTTAACCTTTTATATAACATAAGTAATACAATTTCATCCAGTGGGTAACTTTTTCATTGCTTGTAAGATCTGTTTACAAATGATAGAAAATCTTCTGCAATCCTTTGTTTTATTTATTTCACTAATTGAAAAGTACATATTGGATATATAAAATTGAACATGGCTGACTCACTTTCAGGTATAATTTCTTGCTATGCTAAGACCAGTACAGATTTACAACTTTCTCTTGTACCATTAATTAGAGTAATGGCACAGTATAGTTCTAATTTAGTTTATAAATTTATGATCCCTTGTTTCTTTTTAAAATGAAATATAAATTAATATTATATATTCTCTTATAGTAAAAGCATATCTTCTAGATTATTATTCTAGTCAATTTTCTACCCACTGACTTTCACAAATTTCCTGCATGTAAAAACTACTGCATTATCAAGTAAATTTTATTAATAATTCCAGTTGAACTCCCATGCTCTCTGTATCCTGCCTAGGATTTTTCTTGACGCTTTTCACTGATATGTAACTTTAATTCGTGTGAACCTAATTGCTGCTAGAACTGCTTTACAGAATATTGTTCTGTCTTTGCAAATGACCCCTTCCCTTTATTATTTAGTAAAGAACCAGCTTTTGTATCTGCACTCTTCAATAGCCATCATTTATGCTTGATTCCAGATCGGTGGTAACGATACTGCAACAAGGATCAATCCCTGCAGGATTGCATAAGAAACATTCAATAACTTAGGGTGCTTCAAGGTTGTTTGTGTTTTAACATCTGTCTGTTGATGAGGTTTGAGTTAGTATACTCTAAGCATTATATTGATTTTATATAGTGATACTATCATGATTTTGGTTGAAATAATTAGCTCAAGAAATGGTAAATTGCACGAAAGTAAATAGCTGTCAGTGAGCACGGATTTTAGTCTGGTAAAGCTTGCAAAAGAAGACTCCTAAAATTTAAGAGAAAAGCTGCTTTCTGTTTGATTAGTAGTCATTTATAAGTATCCATCTTCTTTGCAGGTATCTAAATAATGCAATTAAAGGAAAAAAAACAAAAAACAGAGAACTTTAAATTGCTGTTACAAGTTGCTCACTTGTAGCTGCCTTTTTAACTTCAGTTATTGTTTAGTAAAAGTTTTGGTAATTGCAGTTACTCTTTTCAGCTCTGAAGAATGGTACTCAGAAGAAGTGATACAAATTGGAAGAGCTGTACTTGGATTAATAAAAAAGACCCAAGCCATTTTTGCTGCAGAAACACATGTACTCGCTTAATTTAGTAGTTCTATCTTCTTTATGCTTAAAAATACATTTCTGTTGGACAGAAAGCATATTACTGAATATTCATTTTGTAGTAATGCAAGGGAACAATATAAAATGTTAAAGCTCCTAGAAATTTACCTACTTCATCATCAGCTTCCTTTTTCTCGCCTTTTTTGAGTCTGCAAAATCTTGCTTAAATGAAAAAAGAAAAGGCAATTCTACCATTTAGGCTGTTCATGTGGCTTTTCTATGATGTTTTTTCCCCTTTAAGAATTCCCTACAATAGTCTATAGTATACTGCCAGCTGTGGAGCTTTAATCACTTTTCTCTGTAGTTTGCTTTAGTGCTCACTTTTCATTTAAATATCCCAGTTTTTCTCTTATTTTTAATTCTGTTTCTGAAATTCACAGCAATATATTTTTCCTTCTATATTTTGCAGCTATTAAGATCTTTACAGCTGTGAGTAAGTATACCCTGCATTTTCAGTGGTGGCTGAGTCTCCAGAAGAAGTAAATATATTGATGGGAAAAAAAAATAAAATATAAACTGTGATTCGTGAATTAATCTACTTTAAGAAAGGACAGAACTATGTGCTCCTTTTTGTCTTGAATTCTTCATTATGCATTTTACAGCTAGTGAGCTGAAAGATTATTCCTTGGTTTCCCAACAATTCAGTGCTCTAAGGGACAGGGCTCTCAGGACTTCATCCTGTCTCAGAAATCTGCCTACATGTAGTTTTTGTGAAGAAAAGTGTCATTCTTATCCCATAGCAGCCCCAAACACCAATGAATATGTCCACTGGAGAGACAGTCAGGTCTTTTTAGACCTGTTAGATAGACTGTCCCAGAGGACAGTCAGGGAAGGGGAGGAAACATTTGAAAAATAATAAGTATGCTATTTTATCTTTCATGACCATAGCTTTGCATATATCAATCTTTTTGGTACTATTTCTTTGTTTTACTTTAAAAAACCATCTGCAGTGAAACTTCAGAATTTCTTTTTAATTTAAAAGTCTACTTTATGAATATTCTGCATTTAGAAAAAACAAACCAAACAAAAAGCCCTACAGAAAAGAAATTTTCAAATTCAGTAGTCAGGATTTCTTATTATTTGATTCTCCTGAACTGACTCCTACCAGAACTCTGAAACATTTCTTCTCTTTAGACTTTTGACGTAGGTATCTAAATATTTTTGTTCTTGTATATAGTCTACTTCTGATTTGAAAGAGTTTTAACTTTGGAATTCAATTTCCATGTTTATAAAGGTATATGCATGGTACTTAGGTTCTTTTTATGCTAACTTCATACCAGCCTGGACATATTATCACACTGGTTCATTTGCCCTGTTCTGATGAAATAGATGCTTGTTTCCTTTCCTTTCCTGTGTAGCTTTTATGTACTTTTCTCTATCTGCTTACATCAAAGCTCAGAAAAGCTCACAGTTGTCAAGTCAAATTTTTCCAAGAAATGTGTGAAATTTATGAAAGGTATGTGATGTTCTCAAATTTAGTAGTTTTTTGTTACTCCAGATTTGAAAAGTACTTCTCTTAAAAAAATTGGTTTGAAACAGGAAAAGAATTAGAAGGAATTAGGAGGAATGTTGGATCCCAGAAATAATGGTGGCAGTGGAGGAATATTTATAATAACTTTTAAAACAATTTTACTTAGTTCAAAGAATAGTATTCCCACATTTATCTTCTATTTGCAGCTATAGTTTTTAATCCACCTGTGACTCCACTGTTCCTTGTAGTGGTACCTTTATATGCAGTATTTTAGCTAGGTTTACTCTTCTGCAAATTTTATCAGAAAAATGATTCTTTGGATTTACGAGTTTATCCGCATTTTCACTTTTTGTGCTTATCTGGCTCTAGGTGGGGCTTTTCTGTATCCCTCTTCAGTGAAGATATTTTTGTCTTATGAGACATTAAATGATGACTTTGATCTTAAAATTTTTTGACAATCTGACCTGTTGTCTATTTTGAGTAGAAATGTTTCTGGAAATGTTGTCTCTTCCTGAGGTTTCATTCTGGAGTCTATAGTCAGTGTTTATTAAGTGACTTTTTGTTTCAAGCTACTTAAGTCATTCCAAACAATAATAAAACTGCTAAAGGAAAGTGTTTCCCTGTTTCCCTGGGGAGATGTGTCCAGTTGAAAGACTTAATTTCAACTGAAATTATACTCATTTTGTGATGTGATCTAGTAATTTTAAGGGTCATGTTTTCAGGAACTGAAGGATAAAAAAATTGTGAGTAGTGTTAAAGAAAGTATAAACCAGCTGCCAATCTACATATGACCCCGTTTAAAAACTCTGTGTACCTAATCAATGATAATTGTCCTAGTGAAAGATTTTGGTGGAAGTGATAATCCACCAAGAATCACTGGTGATTGTACGTTTAATGCATAGAGACTTTCCTGAGAGTATGTTTATCAACCAGTTTTACATTAGCCCGTTCCACAAATTTAAAGCTTGAGCAAATAAAACATGTAGCACTCTTTGCACTTGTCCAGACTACCTGAATGCCATGTTCAGTATTTAGAATATGTATTACTTGAGGAAAAAGCAAACTAGAGAAAACATTGGGATTAATAAGAGCTATTAGAGATGAAGCTGGCAGCACCAGCCCTGCTCAAGTTAAGTTAGAAATCACTTTACATAGCATGTAAAAGGTCTGGAAAGAAAAAACAAATGCTTTGTACAGTAGAAGAACATAAGAAGAAGTAGCACGTACCAGTAAGAAATTACTTAATGTAACATTGGAAAAGCATTAAGAGAGTATTAATAACTTATTGATCAGTCTTCTCAGCAAAAGTTGAAAATCGTTAAATAGTAGTACAACTAGTATTATAGCCCTTATCCAAGTTGGCCAGAATAAAGAATATAAATGAGTGGGGAGTTGGAGCTAAGAATTTCAGAAAGGGCTGCAAAATTCTTTATTTTTCTTTAATAAAATATAAAAAAAATCAGCAAAACAGATAAAATGTCCGAGGATTTCTATAATGATATGATAGAAAAATATGTAGGAATGTATCAATGAGCTGAATTGCTCAATGAAAAAAATCCTGCTGTGCTTATTAAGTAAAGGAGAATTAAAAGAATAAATTGAGAATTAGACATCCTCCCTGATATTGCACATATTTAAATTCTGTCCCATATAACTCAGGATTGTTTGGAATGGAAGACAGAGACAAAAATGTTGCAAGAATCTTGCCAAGATTCCAGCTATTGGGGGCTGTGTCAGACTGCACATATCTGTACAACTCTGAGAGCAAATGTCTGGGATCTGTGCACATGAGCATTCCAAGCTGCATTGGAATTCCTTCATGCCTACAGAGCAGGCCATGACACTGAGTAAGCTCTGCTCAGAAGTAATGAAAATATTCCTGTGTTATAACACTGATTTGAGCACAAATCCAAACCATACAAGTTAATGTGAAGAAAATTGCTGTTACCCCCCAAAAAAAAAAATCTCGCTGTGTTTTGTCTTAGCATAGGTTCTGTTTGGCCAGTGGTATGCTTTCTTTAGGGAATTGCCATTTTTCCTGATAAAATAGTTTTCTTTACAGTTGTTGTCTTTGAGATATTTAATATCAATTTCCTAAGTTTATTAACAACCATTTTCACACATAGTTTTTACTCTGATATCATCTCTGCTTCTCAAGCATTATTCAGTGATCCTAGTAATTTAAATTATTTTCAACTTTCATGTTTTCTGCAAGGTCTTTGTTCTTGTCAGTACTACAACTTGAAGAGCTCTTCTGGAGTCATTTGTTTATCTGTTGTTTGAGAAATTTCTGTCAAACCCTCCTAGTAGTTTGGCTGGATAATTTATTTCATGTTTGTTCCCTGCTAATTGTATGAAGATCAGTGATGTACTTTTTGAAAATATGGCTGTAACCTCACTAATTTCAAAAAGAGTGTATAGCACTTCTTTTAAGAACAAGATTATTCCCTGCATTCTCCTTTTTATTTCTTTGGGTAAAATCTTCTGTACTAAAATTCTGGTTTTATATGGGTATAATGTTTAAATCATGGGAAAACTCAAGGCAGAAGATTACATTAGGAGTGTTGACTTATTAAAGCTGCCAGGTGCCTGTGGAATGAGGTGCCTTTAACCTCACCAAATGCAGAGTGAGAATTGAAGACTGTAAAAATTCTTTTAAGTTGCCCTGAAGAGTTTATCTGATTATTCACTGAGTCTTGTGTTTGGTGCAGTGATTGAATATACTATTATTTGTCTTACCTTACTTGGTTCTTTTTAATTATAAAAAAATGAAAAGAATCTCTCCCAAAAGTGAGCAAAGACTGAGTTGCATATTTAACCTAACACAGTTTGAATATTGGTTCCATATTGTAGTGGAAAACTACCAATTCTTTTTTGCATTTTTCCTTTTAATTTTCTATTTGAGAAAGGCCATCCTATACTAAGAAACAGATGTAAAAATACTGTTTTGCTAAATGTAAATTTTCTTCCTATAATTATGATTATTCTGCCAATCATTTTAATTTGTTTGCTGTCTGTTTGCACACCACTTAATGCAAAAAATTGTAATTTGATTTAAACATTAGAAGATAAATGCTTAAAGAAATTTAATTCAGTTTTCATGGAATGTCACTCATAGAATTTACTTTCTGAGAAAGTGTTTTCCAGTTTTGCTGCAGTCTTGCAAATGTTGCCTATAACTTGAGGAAATAGACAAGTAGGTGCTTTCACTAACGTTTTCCTTCCCCTGTGGGTTTTTTATGCTTTGCCTAGCAAAGCATTGAGAAAACAGTTTAAATACTTGAATAAATAAAAGTGTAAAATCTAATACTTAAAATATTTAATTGACGTTTGAAGTTTAAATTAATTTTTTTTTCAGTTGCCAAAGCACATTGTTTCTGCATTTTAAAAGACTTGCATTGTCCATCCAAACAAAGCATTTTATATTACTGTATTATGCAGTTAGTTAAGGAGCACATTGAAATTTAGTGTGTATATGCATTCCTTGAAGACATGTCTACAGTGTTTGTAAAAAACTAACAAAGAGAATCTTTGAAAATATATGAAGACTTTAGACAGACACAGCCAAAGCTAAAAGGAGTCTAGTTTTCATATTATATCTTTGTACAGGGAGTGATGTCAAGGGTGTATATACATATACACACACGCACATTTATATCTATCTATATCTATCTGTCTATCTATCTATCTATCTATCTATCTATCTATCTATCTATCTATCTATATGTATGTATGCACCTGAGTGTCTATTACTTAAGGCTAAAATGAGAAGAGAGATGTGGGGGGCATTCATGATCCATTCCATCTTCTTAATTCTTACAGGAAGAGCCATATGTTATGTTCAAGAAGTCTGACAAACCCTTGTATGGCAATGATCGTTTTGAGGGTTATTGCATTGACCTCCTCAGGGAGCTGTCTACTATCCTTGGATTTTCCTATGAGATTAGACTGGTGGAAGATGGAAAGTATGGGGCCCAAGAAGATGCCAGTGGACAGTGGAATGGAATGGTTCGTGAACTAATTGATCATGTAAGTTAATTTTTACAAGCTTTCAACTGTGCCTTTAGATTTCAAATCTTTCTATAAAAATTGTAAAACTTTTATGATAATTCCATTTGAATACTACTGTTTTCAAAATGCAGATATTTTAAGAATTAATGCAAGTAGATTGGTATCCATTATTTCTTTAGTGTAAAATTTGTGAAAAAAAGCATCTCTGTTTTGCCCAGAGGCAGTGTTTGTTTTGGTTTAACTCTTTCATAACATATGTCAAAGTCAAAATATGAAATAAATAGTACTCAGAATTTATTTCTGAGAACAAATGTATGGGGTTTTGTAATAAAATTTTGTTTTATAAACAAAGTTTGTTACAGCAAAACAAGTCAGGTCTCAATTTCTATGTGTGTAGTGTAAATACACATCATTTATTATTCAACTTTCTTGTAATTGTAACAATGAAGCACAGGCAGTAAGACAAAAACGTCAACATATACTGATGGAACACCACAGAGTCACACCAGATAGCATTACAATCGACTGTAAGTGATTAAAGGAGTCATTACTTCAGGTTCTTCAAAATGTGCTTTCTCAGTTGGTCATGCCAGATGAATTCAGTCACTTAGAAACATTTTCATAAATATAAAAATTATGTCATTGTTGCTTTCTGCACTTATTTGGGTGGATTGCTTGATAGCATTTTCTCTATAGACATGAGGTCAAAGACTGAGATGAAACATATTCTACACATCACTGTGATTTAAAATAGAAGACTGTAGTTAATTCAAGTGGAACCTCTTAATGATTCCAAAAACTACATGAATAGCTTGAAAAACAATTTGCTTATCTTGTTTCAATTTGCTTTAAGATTTCAGCAGATGGGCAGAACATGTGCTAATCAAAATATTCATATTTACTAGGAGGGTTGTTTTTAATGCTTTTCTAGTAAATGATAATCTGGTATTGGTGGTGCAACAGATGTTGATTATGCCTGGCTTCACTTTTAAGAAGAATGTGTGGGAGTATTATAGTTATGTTATCCTTAAATGTGTGTATTCATTATACCTTGTACACACACATAAAAAACAAACTTATTTAGCTGGACTCTCTGTCCATCTCTATAAACATGCATTTTTACACATGAATAAGTGCACAGGCTTGTTCAACTATTAGATTTGATGCCTGTTAGGTTATATCCTCATCACATGATTCAGGTGGATGTTGTGGAAGTATTTATTCAGAAGCGAATATAAATCATATTTTTATATACTTTTTATTATTCAGCCTTAAAGTATTCTTAAGAAAACACTAGTATGGCCTCCTAAGCTTTATACTAAGATAATCTTGAAATAAAATGCATTTGAACAAGTTTCAGGAGTGTGTGAAAGTGTAGCTTTCCCCATCTTTGCTCTTGATAACACAGAATGAAACAGGTATTCTTTTTCCCATAAATAATGTACAACTAAACATAGATTAAAATTTATCTTTATTTATTTATTTTCGTTCTATTCAAATTACTTTTACTTAGGGGTCAGAAAAATTTAAAGACTGTGTTAGTACACATGGAAGATGTAGTCCAGCTTCCTAATCTGGACTTTAACTTTTACTAGTCTCTGAATTTTTCACTTGCTAAAATATTTACTTTACATTTTATTCTGTTTTTATGAATTCTTACTTTATAATCTATTTGAATACATGCAATTTATTTTTACACCTGTACCCTTTATTTACATGCATGTTATTGGTGCATTTTAGTAGCAAGCAATACTTCAGAACTCAAAAGTGAGGCACAAGAATTTAGTGAAGAACTCAAGATAGACAGTTATCACCTTGGGTGTTTCCATATGGTTAGTACTTCACATGCTCTGTTGAGTTTCCAGTCTTTTCTCTTAGAGAATATTTTAAAATTGTCCTAAAGGTTTTCTTGGCTATAAAGTAATTTAATAAACTCAATTTCTTTATTTTTTGAAAGGTGAAATTCTACATTTTTCAACTAGAGTTTCTAATTAAAATAAACTACAGAGTAAAGATGGTTCTTAAAGTTGCCATAGCACTTGCATCTATTGAAACATGTTTTTAGAAATTATTTTTATCTGTTTGTTTTATCAGTCAGTCAGTTAAGTTCAGAGAGAAAGGTCACTATGCTGTACTATATATGTTTGCAAGGGTAATATGTAATATGCATAATCCAAGAATGAATGAAATTGGTAATTTTGGTATATTATATGTGTAGAAAGGAAAAATGCACCATTTATATAAAGATTAAATGTACCGAAAAAAATCTAAGATTTAAATAAACTGTTTAAATCAGTACTTAGTCACTTTGCATGATCGCTGGGGCTCGAAAGTCTAAATGAAATAAAGATAATGCTATCTGAGTTGAGCTCAGCATACCATGTCAGTCTCAGGATTTAAATTTTATAATATGAACTGAGACTAAAGTGTTTTCATCAGCTCAGTTTGCTTTCAATCTCCTTTCTCATAGTTTGCTTGTGTTTCTTCTTTCTTTGACTGTTTTACTTAGAGTTCACATCTGCATTCTTATGTCAGTCTCCAAGCAATAAGTAGCTTCTTTTTGATTTTGTGGTAAATACTGACAGTGAAAATTAGTACAATGATTCCTTGCCTTTGACAACTGACAATGAATTATTTTTGGGAAAAAGACACTGGTCTCTAGAGTTGCAAATATAAGACAAATATTACCTAGGGCAGCAAATACAGATGACATTTCTCTATGAATAAATTTTGAATTGAATTTCTCCACTTAAGCGCCCTGATTTCTCTGCCACAATTTTTCATTGAGTATTTTAACCTCTACTCAGGTTAGTTCAAGATATGAGTGTTACACATTTGAGAGAGGAGAAGATAAGCTCCAGGTATCTCCATTCTTTATGGATGAATTCTTCATTGAAAAAGTATTCTTTATACTGACTTGCTGCCTTTGGTTCAAAAACTTTATGAAAGGACAGATTTATTGAATAGGTTTTTGAACTGAATCATAAATTCTGGAGAATCTCAGGCTATTCTTAAGTGCTAAAGTTGTCATGTTAATGTATTATATTACATGAGATGTATAATTTAAGCATTTAAGCTATATTCCAATAAAGCTAGCAGAAACAGAGAGAAAGAAAATACATAATTTTATTTATAGAAAATTAGGCATCCTACTTTACAGATCCAAAATTACTTAAAAAATCTTAAAGTTGGGTTCCAAAACTGGAAAAAATTGCTGTTTTATACTTCAACAGAGCTATAAATGAAAAAATCCACTGGGAAATAATTTGTTATTATATATACATGATTAAAAATAACTTTTTTTTGGGGGGGGTCTTTGAATGACTCTTCTACAGCACAAAGCTTATGCATTAAAAATAGACTTCAGGCTTGCAGGTCTTTTATGATTCATAAATAATTACAGAAAAGATCTAATTTTTAAATAATGATTGCTCTTTGATCATATATGAGGATTAAATTGGAGGTTCTCTTAGTCTCTAAGAATAGAATTTTCACCATGGAGGAATTTTACACCGTTTAACATTTAGAAAGAACTATTTAGTTTGAGTTAACTTTAGACATAATGGTTTTTACTTCAGTTTATTTTGAAGTTTTCAAAATCAATATCAATTTTTCAACATAAATACCTATCAAATACTTACATTTATAAAAAGAAGAGTAGTAGCTTTTAATAACAGAATAGATGTTTATGTAATCGGTTTTAATATTTTTGGTAATTTTTCCTCCAATAACCTGTTGGTTTCTTTCTCTTATTTTAAATTAAGGTCCTTATCATCTTGAACACCTACAGCCAAATCCTTCATATTATTATGTAGAAGTGACAAAAATCCTTTTAATAACTGGCTGTGTAGATGTGGTTCCTTCCTTTTTGAGCCAGTGAAATTTTACTTTCTTCCACCCTTTTCTTTTTTTCTTTCTTCCATTTCAAATGTCATTTCATCACATTGCTTGGACTCTAGCTCTTTCCTTCATACTTATTGGAAACCCTACCATATAGCAACTATTAAGGAAAGACTATGGAATATCTCTTCCTCTTTAACCTTGTAATTTTCATGCAAAAGATCTGACACTTGAGATTTTCAATGCAATGCAAGATAATTTAGCCATGGCTCTTTTATTAGTGCAAATTTTAGAAGTCTTGATGGTAATAGGCAATTAGAGAAACTTTGGGGGAAGGGAGGNCAATGTTTCTCTTTTCATCATCATTAAGTGGGCTCAACAATAACATCTATGGACTATCAGTGCTCCTTAAAGCACCGCGTCTGCTTCATGGCTTCCTCATTTTATTAGTGGAACTAGAATCTCCAACTGCATCTCAGGTGTCATATAATGAAAATTTCACTCATGCTAAATAATAAATTTTATCTCTGATGCTTTGGGGAAATGATGTTTTGAGGAGTAATAGACCATAATAACATAGTATTTTGGCAAGTCTGCAGTTCGGTTTTGTTGCTTGAACCAGCAACTCTGGTGAATATAGATAGATGGTAACCTGAATGCTTACTAATTTCCACTAACCTTGTTTTAATGTTTTTCTAGTACCTTGGCATTTTATTTTTACTTACTCTCCTAAAAAAATAAAACACAATTCACTTTTTCCTGTTCTCTCTGTAAAATAAAACAAAATAACATAAAATAAATGCTGCTATTGTATTGTATTTTCTGTTTAGCTAGTTGAAAGCCATCTCTTTTGAGAGAATTTTTATCCTTGGTATTTACTTATTTATCTTGCAGATTAAGTATTACTATTCCATGCTGAAGCTCTCTTCTCTAAATTTCCAGTAATCATTATTAGTTGCATTTATTAAACAAAGTTGGATGTCCAGGACAGCCATCTCTTTAAATAAAGCTACTAATTTGCATTATTTAATATTTAAAAATATATTCCAACATCTTCCAGTTATTCTGCATTATGATATAGCATCCATGGCTCTTTAACTGTTAAGTAACATACCTTTCATGTGTGTTTTTACTGTTTAAAATACTCATATTGGCTTCCAGTTTTTATTGTTTGCATGTTTTCTTTCCTTATTAAAGTAGTATTTCATTTCTGTGTGAAGCATGTCCTGGAGTCATAGGATAATTTCTTATGATAATTTGTAATATGCCAGAAAATATCACTTGTCCTTTTAGTGCTTTTTCATTCTAATTGCTAATTCATTAATCCACAACTTCAAATGCTCTGACCTTTTATTTCCAAAGTAATTTGTCCCAAGCTGAATAAGCATTAATGTGTCCCTGACAAGCAACTAGTCATATTTCTTCTGTTGCTTGAGATCCTCTTTTTCACTTAAAGCAAACCATATATATTCAAAGACTCACAAAACCCCTCTTCAAATATTTTTCATGTCTGAATTTATCAATTTAATTCACTCAAATATGCCATACTATGCACCTTCTCTTCCTTTTTTGTTTGTTTTAAAGTAGGAGATCAAAGAGATGGTCTTCTACATGACAATACTATTTCATTTCAAACCAACAGCTAAACATTCATCTCTGTGCTCACAAGAAGACAGTTTTTATGTTACTTTGTCACTCTCTAATAAAGGTTGTATATAATATTCCATGGAAAAATGTGCAAACAGATCCTAACTCAGCAAAAGTTATGCAGAAAGTAAACTTTAGATAGAGATGGATACATCCACAAAAAATTCCAAGGAAATAGGAAAAAAAATGTCATTAATCTAATATGCCAAAGAAATCCTAATCCAGAAGTTTAGACCAAGCTTGCAAAACTATTAATTCAGTAAGGAACATATATGTGCATGTATAAATTCCCTATTAAATTGTTACTGATTTCAAGCAGAGGACAGATGAAGACGCAGTTTCCAATATAAGTTTTAAGTGAACAATTTGTTTTCCAAAGAGCAAGGAACTTCCAGAGAGTCTGCGTTCAGTAAAGCAAGGCCCAGCAAAATTTCTGATATTTCAGTAATGCATAGAGAATAATAAAGTATACAATTTTTCCTAAAGGGTTGTAAATGTTAATTCATTAATTTTTTGAGCTAATCATGTCCTATATTTCTCAAAGGGACTGGATGAAAAATTTTAACTATATTCTCAGTGATTTGATGCCAAAGGTGCTAGGGGACTTTGACAATAGGTTCTTTTAAGTGCTCTGAGATGTGTAGATTTTTCTCTGGAGACCTGTACTCCAGGAGTAGTCTATTTGAAATTTCTTGACACTAAAAGTAAGTGAATATTGCTTTCTTGTTTATTTAGCTGAAATATACCTATGTATTGTTCTTTTACAGTTAGGGTGTTATGGACAACCCTGGCTAATGCACTTGGGTTTATAAAATGATTAGTTTTCAGTTACAGAGAAATATTGTACAGTGAATAGTTGTAATTAACTTCCACTGTGCTGCCAGCAAAGTGAATCATAGACCATCAAGGCCACAGCATTAAGTTTTTCAAATGAAATTCCAAGCAATAATGTTTTAGCTCAAGCATCATCTATGCCTACAATAATGACTAGGAACAGATTGGATCCAGGATTAGGGCTGTATTCATAAAAGTATTGCATTTTTCATATCCTCATACCTTTATCTGATCTTTTACTTTTGTTGCTATAATGATAGTAAAGAATGGTAGAAAATAGCATTGGGATTTTTGTTTCTATGTGTATGCCTGCTGAAGTGAAGTAGATGAGAAAAATAGAATTCTCTAATAGAAGAGTTAATTTCCATTGGGGCTTACCCCTTTTATTAGGGATTATTAATAATGCTGCAATTTGTCTTTTACTCATCTCCAAAGAATTTCAAAATATCTCAAAGTGAACGTTTCACAGAAGATATGGAGGAGATATTATGGAAGCTTTGAGTATGTCAATTTTCATAGAAACACCATTTTGGCAAAAAGAGTTTCAGGATGTGCTTGTGGGAGATGTGTCTCTGGGAATGATGACCAAAACATGTCATCCTTACTGTTTTTGGGGAACTGGAAACTATCAAGTCTGATCTGTTATTCTCAGGGCTTTGAAAATAATTCAGTTGTTTAAGAAAATTATACAAATATCAAATAGTCAGAGTTAAAAAAATCACAGTGGGTTCAGCCTTACATAAATGAGCATTACAAAAGTGCATGAAATGAAACTGATTATGTGTGTCTTAGGAAAAATGTGGAATCATGTTACTTTGTCACCATATGTTGAAATTAATCTGTGCAGTCAATTTTTATTTTGCTATTTCCTGACCTCTGAGGGCCCAAATATGTAAGCCAGTAATGTGTGGTAACTTCCAAAGATTAGTAAAATTTCTTCCTGAGAATGTATGTTAGTGTGAAACAAATACATATACACACATAAACATACATGTCAATGATTGCATATAGGTGCTTGTAAAGAATGTATGTATATTTTTATGTGAACCTATAGGGCAGGGTACTACTCATAAAATGCCAGAAGAAACTGTGAAATAGTATACATACCTGTTAGAGTTTTTAGACTCAGGATATTGGATTAAAAAATACATACTGAGATAATTTTTTATTTATAAAAGCAATGTAACATATATGATTATTTCCTCATTATTCATTATTATTATTTAATTTTAAGGTTATAAAGACAAGTTTCAAAAACCAGAAAGTATTAAACTTGAAGGGTTCTTTCTCTGCTTTAAAATGTATACAATAATCCATTACTGGAAGATTCATTTAGAGAATGGAAAAAATGGAAAATAGATCATTACTGAAAAAAAACATTTATTTTGCTAGGGTTTTGGTTTTTTTTTGTTTTGCTTTGGTTTGGTGTTTGTTTTTGTTTTTGTGGGTTTTTTTTTTTTTTTGGTTTTTGGGGTTTTTTGGGGTTTTTTTTGTTAAGTGGATCAGTATTGTAAAGAATGCTACACTTATTCTAAAATCAGTGTCTTGGCAAAAATATATCAGAAGTCACTCTTGAATTTCATGGCAATTGATTTTCTTTATTAGTATTTAAACTTAGTTTAAACTGGATAGAAAATTAATATCATGTGCATCATTCAGTCCTGCCACTCCCATGTCTTATGATCTTCAGGTTAGGTTGAAAGTGATCGTTCTGGCCCTCAAAAGGTCTACTGAAATATCATAATATTTCATAATTCCAGAATGTAAAAGCAAAAAACTAGGGTATGATCTACACTTATATTATTGCTACAGTGTCATAACAAAGAAAAGACAGTCCAATTAGGAACACACCACAGAAACACATAATTTCTCTTTTTTGGAGTAATCCTGTTGCTATAAGAGTTTTTCTGAAGGAGCAGTAGAAGGTTATATATTTGAGCAGTTTCTAGTTGTATAAAAAGGAATTTAGCTTTTTTATCTGTTGCTTGTAGCTTAGCTGTAATATTATTGGGAAACCAGGAGACCATCTGACAAACCTAGTTTCACTAGTTGCAAACTTTGTTTGCAGCCAGAATAGAAATAAAACTGCAATTTTTTTACAAAGATGAGTTTAAAGAATTGGAAAGAGAAATTACTTACACTACAGAATTAAAGAATTGTTGAGATCAAAAACTGATCCTAGATATCACCTCATCCAAATCCCTGATCACAGCATGATCAGCTACAGCAGGTTGTCAAGGGCCATTTTCTATCAACTTCTGACTGTTCCTAGGGACGGAGACTTCATAACTTCTTTGGGCAACTTGCTCCAGTGTTTGAATATTCCTAAAATAAAAAGGTGGGATTTATATCTTTAAATCTATTTTCCTGAATTTTGGTTTCTGCCTGTTAGTTGTTTCACTAGGTACCACTGAGAAGATTCTGGATTAATTCTCTTTGCTTCCCCTTTCCCTTCAGTCATTTGTATTCATTCAGCAGATCTCACTGTGCCTTCTCCAAGCTAACTGGTCACAACTCTCTCAAGTCTGTCCTCATATGGCAGGTACTACAACATTTTAGTAATCTCCATAAACTCTTTGCTGTATTCATTCTTATGTTCCTGTTTCTCTTGTACCAGCTTGGGCCTGGACCCTTCAACCCACCTGTCCACTTGTCTCATCAAGTGCTGAGTAGACATCAAGGATTACCAGTGTAATAAATCAGTAAAGATCAAGTAAATGTGGAAGATTTAGGCTGGAAGGAATCCTTAAAGACCATCAAATTCCAAGCCCTCTGCCAATAGCAGGGAACCTTCCACCAGAATAGGTTTCTCAGAGCCCCGTCCAACCTAGCCTAGAACACTTCTGTGGATGGGAAGGCCACAGCTTCTCTGGGAAACTTGTTCCAGTGCCTCACCACCCTCATAGTAAAGAATTTCTTCCTAATATCTAATCTTCCCCTACCCTCCTTCATCTTAAGGTCATTCCCCCTTGTCCTATCACTACATACCCTTATAAGAGCTCCTCTCCAGCCTTCTTTTAGCCCCCCTTGAGGCACTGGAAGGTTCTGGAAAGTCTCCTGGAGCCTTCTCCTCTCCACAGTCTGAACAGCTCCACTCTATCAGCCTGTCTCCATAGGAGAGCTACCTCAGCTCTCTGATCAATTTACTGGCTCTCCACTCGGGTTGTTTCAACAGGTCTTTTCTGACAAGGCTGGGGGCCCCAGAGCTGGATGGAATTCTCCAGCTGGGGTACTCACAAGAGCAGAGTAGAGGGGCAGAATCACCTCACTCTCCTGCTGTTCACACTTTACAGATGCAGCTCAGGATGCAGGGTGCCTTTTGGGTTACTTTCAAGCACATATTGCACTGAGCTTTTGGTCCACAAGCACCTCCAAAGCCCTTATCATCAGGGCTAGTCATGATCCACTCTCTGCCCAGCCTGAACTTGTGCTTGGGATTGCCCTGAACAAGATGCAGGACCTTGCACTAGACCTTGTTGAACTTCATGAGGTTCCAGTAACACAGATGTTACTTAACTCTCCATTCACTTTCTAACTGGGCAGTAGTTAGACTGGAATTTTTCTGCATCTGCCAGTCTTGCAGATCAATTTTTTTCTTGTTACATTGTGTGTTCTTTTTCATTAAGAATTTGTACTCCTCTGTTCACCCTTGTCTTCTAGAATGCAGCAAAACTTCACTTAAATAAGGAGTAAATTATAACAGTAATGACATTTAAAAGTGTTTCATAGATTTCATCCTTTAAATACCAGAAACATTGGAACTTAGCCACCACAGACTTCATACTTATGACTCACATTTTATTTTCATTAAAGCTGATTGTTAATAAGTTTGTCCTGGTATATTCAGTACTTAAATAATGCCTAGAGCCTGGATAAATTTTAGTCAATTTAAATAAGTGTAACAAGTTTTTTAAATGAGCTAGCTTATATATACTCTGTGCAGAACAGAACTAAATTAGGTTCTAGTGCATAAAAATACTGCTAACATTTTTCTTCTTTAGATTTGTGACGACATTTAAAAAATATAATCTTTACTATATCGGCTATTTTAAAATAATTATTGGGAATTTAAAACATTATATGATATAAGGTTTTGAGAATATACACAACATAAACCACTTCAGTTTTTTATTTGATACCCATTTCTAAAAAGACCTTTTTTGTTATTGTTTATAATAATGATCAATTTTAATTAAGTCTAATATCCTGGGATCTAATGATTAATTGAGAATTCCAGAGTGTGCATTGTGATGCCTGCATGAAAATGCAGGTGAGGGGGATGAGTGCTCAGGAGGTTGATTTTGTCCATATTAATAAATTTTACTCCATTAATTAATTAAGCTGATGAAATTATAGATTTCAAAAAAATGTTAATTGAGTATTGTTAATCAATAGGAGGTGGCATATCCTGCAGTGATCGACTTCCATCCAAATGATATGCAAAAATGTTATTAATCATTTTGATTCCATTGTGAAAATTTGCAGATGACAAAGTAATACAGAAAAATGGGATTATGTCAAATTTGACACAAGTTAAACTTTATTGTGGGATGAAAAGAGTTCGCTGAAACAATTTGATAAAACCCCATCAATTTGAGAATAGAAATTATGTCAAAATTAAAAGATGCCTTGAGTGCAGTAAATGAAATTCTAGGTGACAGCTGATTAACTGAAAAAAAAAACCTGACACTTCCAGAAAGTTCAGTAAATCTGGAAAGGATAACAATAAAAATGTTAGCTACAAAACAGGAATTAATGTTACCTGTGAACATCTCTAGTACAAAAAAAAAAAAAAGAAGAACTGAAACATTTTAATGCTACTATTCTCATTTTAATTTTTTTTTTTCTTAACGGGGGAGTTGCCCTTTCCTGAATTTTGAGCCATAGTATCACACAGTCCCGTAAATGTCTTTGACAATTTCCTCTTTCTGGGGGTATGTGACCTAAAAAAAATTAGAAGAAACCTTTATACAAAATTCCTGAAATGAAGGGATAAGAGAGAACAATTACTGTTTAAATGAATTACTATTTAAATGAACCCATCCTAGTTTCATGGTCTAGTCCTTTTACATACAATTTGTTTACCTGTTGATTTGACTGAAGTTAGCAAGAAATACTTTAGTGAAAGTGTGTTATAAATCAAGAGACAGAAATGATATCTATTTTTAATGAGTATTCATATTACATCTATTCAGCTATTAAATTTTGTCCATACTGGCACAGGTAAATGAGAATTGACTAACATAATCCTGAATAAGAGGAAACAATGTAAATTAACCAATTAGCGAGTTCCCTCTCATTTAGTACTATCCTTTGTCCTTGATTAAACATTCACGTAATAACAAAGGAGCAAAGAGAAAACAATACCAAAAGTTAGTTCTAGACAAAGCTATGTTGATCAAAATATATGCTTTATCCTATTTAAAAGCCACTGAAGGAAAGATTCCATGCATTCCATACATTCAATTTTTGTCTAGTTGAATTAATATAAAACGTTGTTTCTATGGTAGTGGACAGAATGCAAATTTCCTCTACGAAACCTTTTGCCTTTAAAAAGAAATCTACCTCTAGGTAAATGATCTTGTTGATTTCTAGATCAGGATCCTCTCTAAAGGGAGAGTACATGAAAAACCATTAATTACTACTGCTGTTCAAGAAAATAATTAGCCATGCTGGCACAAGAGGGTCTAAAGAAATGCAACCACTGTGTAATATTACTGTCAATGAAATGAATCTGAGTAAACCACCTGTCTTCCAGTGACTTTTTGTTGCTGAACAAATACTGAGAAACATCTCAGAAGTTACAAACATAAATTTTAGGTGAGCCAGTATCTACTGAAGCTCTCACCATATGTCACTTTCTTATATTAAAGTACTTTATTATGTTAATAAAATAGCAACTGCTACTGTTCCATCTATATGGGATATTGTTATAAATTAAGTTTAAATTATACGAATCGGGGTCCCACAAATAAAAAGCTATGACACCTAAATTCAGCTATCAAATCTGGATTTTTTGTACTTTATGGTATGTTACTCACATTTGGCAAAGGCAATTATTTCTAGTAGCAGCTTTTCAAGACCTGTAAGGAGGTCATTGAGAAGCTTCATCTAGGCTTTTCATAGAGGATCCTGGCAGGAAGACAAAAGGCAACAAGCATAAACTGAAAACCTCCAAGAGTGGAAATTGCATAGCCTCTCTAAACAGCCTGATCCACTGCTTGTCTGTAGAAACTTTTTCACAATGTGGATAGACAAGCAGTGGACTGGCTTATCCAGAAATGTCATGTAGTCACCTCCTTGGAGGTTTTCAACACTGGCTGAGTAAAGTGCAGAGCAAACTGGTCTCATCCAGATAGATGCTTTGAACAGAAAATTGCACTAGAGACCTCCTGATCTCTCCACACTTGAATTGTACTATGATACTATGAAAGGCAGTAAAGAAACAATTTCTGTCAAAGTAGTGTAAGTGGATTGTTAAAATAAAAATAGCAATAAAGCCTAATAAGTTCCTAGTGGTTTCAAAGGAAATGAAGATCTTGTGACAAGACCAAAATTTTCTTGTGGGGTATAAAATTTTCTATAATGTAGCAGCATGAACAAGGCAGTTTAGGATAGACTGTAAGCTTAAAAGTAAATTACAGATCTTATCTTTTCAAAGCTGTGTCAGGGAAATGCACTTCTGTGAATAGAAATAATGCATGAGGTCTCTATGCATTAAGAGTGTGTTAGACAGGATTAAAGAATTGAAGCTGTGCTTTAGCCTTCCTCTTTTATCTTGGGGATGCATTTTCTCCAAAGGGAATGTTACTGAAATTCAACTCAGGTTAACAGTCTCAAAAATTTAGGGTGGCTGAAGAAGTTTGCATATTGACTTAGGGTCTTAGGCTGATAGAACATGGTGGATTAAACAAAAGCTTTATAAAGTTTTTCTTTTAGAAAAAGGCATGTTCCTTTATTTTCAAGAATAGTTACAGGCAATAAGTGCATTGCTACCTGTGGAGAAGTAAAATTACTTAAATGTCTTTTCAGTGTATGTGTAGTTTTGTGTATATTATACAATCACAATATGATTGTACCGATTGACTGGATAAACAACTGAGAATCGATAGTGTAGGATTCTCTTTGCATTTTTAGTATAAACATTAATGGTTGCTAAATCAGTGCAAAATGTTGCGAGCAAAATTCTTACCAGAAGGCTTCATTTACATTGGCTAAAAAAACCCTCAATTATTATGGTGGAATACTGTGTAATTGTAGCCTAATTTAAAATAGCTGTTAGCTATTTTATTCTTTCTGTGTCTAGATTGTATTTAAATTCTTCATTCTTTTGAACAAAATAGGTGAGACAAAAGTTTTTCAGAAAATTATCTGCTAAAGAAAATTCTATCTGTGTTTGTTTTCCTTTGTCTTTTGTTATTAGTAGAAGCTATGAAATCCTTTCAAAATTCTATTTCCCCCAAAATTATTGTGATTGTTTCTCTGGGTTTTACAGAGTTAATTTTCACAGAAAAAAGCACCAATTTCTGCAAATACCAACTTTCTATGCATGCTATGGTTGTATGCTACTCAACATTAATGTGCAGATTTCTTGCTGAAGGTATTTGTAGCTGCAAGCATAGTTTTAGTTCAGCATAATTTAAAAATCTCTCTTCTAAAAGGTTATGTACTAAATTTCAGCCCTGTACAAGTAAAAAATATGTTCTTTTTTTCTCTTTGGATACTACTTTACGTAAAATAGTCAGTGAACAAGCTGCTTGGAAGTAAAATGTAAGTGAAGAAGCAGAGGAAGATGACTTTAGCTTGCCTTAGGCACTTCTGAAACAAACCCGAGAGACCTTGAGTTGTTGGCAAATGAGCATCCCACAACTGCACATGGTAGCAAGACAGGGAAATTTTATACATGTGTGCATGTTCATCCTTTGTCCCCACCTTGGTCAGGTGGGTGTCATGGTCAGGGTTGTTCCTACCTGTATCATGGGTGCACTTCTGGTACTTTCAAGGGCTGCTTTACTGCTTTACTGTTATGATCAAGGGAGTGCTTCACTGCTCAGCTGGCTTGGTCCAGGCTGGTCAGGAGCTCAAGTTCCGAGGGGTGGCTGGGGCAGGAAGGGAGAGGATGCACAACCACCCCTCATTATCTGCAGTGCAGTGCTCTAACACACAGTACAGTAGGCCGTGCAGCTCCTCCATTTTACTCAGGACCATGCTTTGTGTTGGAACGTCCTTGTCAGATTGTTTCTAATCACTATTGTAACCTTCAGTTGATGCAGAAGTTTTCTTTGTAGCAACTAGCTTACGTATCTCACCAATCCTTGGATGCTGTCATAAAAAAATTCTCTCATCTCAAGAAAGAGTAAGTGTTATTATGGATTGTATTTTCAGATAGATATATCTTTTTATTAATTTAAAGAATAGAAGCATGCATACATTCATTATAAAAACAGGAATCATTGATCACTGCCAAGTGAGACAAATATTCTTTGTAATGGAACTTATCAAAAAGCCATTTTATTAGGACATGCTAATCTGCTAATGTTGTTAGATGTTGACTGATAAAATACTAATTTTACACCATTCCTCCCCTATTTGTCCCTAGAAGTAAACTAAAGAGGATTCTCTTCCCTGTATATCATCATTATAGTTGGGTGTAGAAGAAACTAGTACTGCACTTCTGGAAACTTGGCCCCTGCTTTCTCATAAATATTGCTCTTTTCAGAATAAAAGGATTGCTGGGAGAATTGAGTATTTTGGAGATGAAAGATATTAACAAAAGTTGCATGTGGTAGTGTTACATTTTTAAGTTAGCAATTTCCTCAGTTATTAAAGACTCTGTGTTTGTTTGGTTTGTTTGTTTGTTTGTTTGTTTTTGTTTGTTTGTTTGTTTTATGTTAGATGCTTAATTTTACTTATGATCTTCTAGTTCAAGAATATTGAAAGTTACTCATCTCTGAAGAGAATCTTGTGATGTCAAGTTATGTACATAAATTTTATATCTGTTCTCTCAGGTTGGGATAGCTGTTCTATTCTGTCACATGAGACATATTATTTATTGATCAATTATTTTTCTAATTTCATCTGCAACTTGGCTCCACTAGAGACAGTTAAAACCTGTATTCATTTGTATATGGTTTTGTTTCCATCTAATGACCAAGGATTGGATTTTCTATGGCATTTATTAACATAAAGTATTTTTTATTCATTAAGGTTCTGTTAATGTAATAAGACCAAAATTCACATCTACCAATAGCCTTCCAAAAGATCTAATTTATTGTATCTGGAAGCTGCCTCTTCTGACATTTTCTAGTCAGTTGTCTTCAGATTCTTAGGCTAAGGTCTGCTATTTGCCTCACAAGCTAATAGCTTGGATTGTCATGTTTTGAAAACTTTTACGTGTTGACCTATAACTTTTAATGCAAATTAGTTTTATTTTCTTATTTTACCATTTTCTTTCTACATCAGCTGGAATATCATCAATAATATGCAATCCAGAAAAAGTCATCCACTGTGGAATTAAGCCTTGCTGATTTGATTAATATCTAGAAGTTCTTAATACCAATGGAAATTAAGTGCATGCTATTTTTTTGACCAGTAAACCCTTACCAAATAAAATGAACAGTGCCAACAGAGTTTCACATTATAACTGACTACAGTAGATCTAATTATATAAATGCTCATAACAAGAATAGACCATAGAAAAACTTTATGTAAGGTGAGAAAATAGAAATTAAAGGGAACACTGAAATGCTACATTGTACGAGATTTTGAGTGTTACACAATGTACACAATACCAAATGAGCAAAAAGTACATAAATGTATGAATTTATTTTATTTGGAATCATATCTCTGTATCTTACAACAGGGATTCTGAAAATGATATCATTTGCAGCTATGTTACCTGGATATATCACTTGAGTAACAGCATTCCATGGTAGCTATACCATTTCTGTCATTGCATACCTATATTTATGTATGGTTTATAAGGAATTCTTAGTTTACAGCTTTCCAGGTCTTGTACTGTAAACTTTCTCACTCTGAACTTTCCTATTTCTTATGTGTGCATGCACGTATACATCAACATACATACATGCACAGGAGGGTTTCAAGAGCTGTTGGCAGAGATTAAGAAGTAGATTCTGTAGATTTTTTTGTCACTCTGATTTCCATTAAGTTTTGATTAAAAGAATAGCACGGACTATTTACTAATCTCCTATGAATTATTCCTATAATAACTAAAACAAAATGTTAATTGATAAAATGCATTCAATTGATGATTTAATTTTAAATATTCCAATTGATTAATATCGATCTGCAAGTTTTGTATGAGTAAGGACAGTTGTACTTTGTTAGAACATCCTCAGCAACCTTGCAGGTGTAACATTTTCAATTTTAAACTGGTCTTCATTTTGTATCATTTTTATCCTAAAATATGAAGAACTGCCTCCTGGCCCCTTCCCTGTACTTGTACTAGCATATTCACATCAGCTTCCCAAATATATTTGCTTCTAAAGAACATACTGAGGGAGTGACGAGAAGACGTATGTTGAAATACGCGGTTAATAAAGTTTTAAAGTATGTGATAATGGATGTTCATGTTTTCTGCAAGATGAAATATTTTTCTTCTTTGTATCTCTGTACTAGTGTTTTTAGTTTTTTCTAAATGCTATGTCATTTTAACAAAGAGGAAGTAGAATAAATCTGTTACCTTACTTATAGGGAGAATAGAGTTTTAAATTTCAAGCAACCTAGTACAAGAACAAATATCCTCCATACAAGGTTTGTGTTTTGCATAATCTGATTTTCTGCTTCAGCCTGTTTCTTCTGACTTATGGCCTTTTTCTCTTTTTGTATTTTTGTTAACAGAAAGCTGACCTTGCAGTTGCACCATTGGCAATTACCTATGTTCGTGAGAAGGTCATCGACTTTTCCAAGCCCTTTATGACTCTTGGAATAAGTATTTTGTACCGCAAGCCCAATGGTACAAACCCGGGCGTCTTCTCCTTCCTGAATCCTCTCTCCCCTGATATCTGGATGTATATTCTGCTGGCTTACTTGGGTGTCAGTTGTGTGCTCTTTGTCATAGCCAGGTAACATGTCAACTTTTGTGATTTTTTTGGCAATTGTTACCATTTTTTCTTACTAATAATTGTCAAAAGTCACAAAACTTTTCTTACTTTCATACTCTTATATTTAAACTTCATGATTTACAGAAGAATGATGATGAGGGTTCTCACTATTAATATTCTCCACTGCCATACTGAGTCTCCAGTTTGTTACTGGACTTTTCCCCTAAGTCTTGAGTATGCTAGCTAGATTTCTTTTATTTAAAAATATAGACACTAAAAAGGTTTTAGAAGAGCTTTTCCCAATAACTGTGCATTTAGAAACGTAGGGTTTGCATGTTTTATTTTGTTACCCTGATTTGTTTTTATGCTGTGGTACTCAATCCCAGTTTGAGTACTTAGCTGCCCACACTAATTCTAGATGTCCAAACTGGGCCTCTACCAGTTGAAAAAGTTTATGTAGATTAGTATCTTTGAAGTAGGGTAACAATATTTATTTTTAAATTTTGTGCTAGTTGAAACCCCTGAGATGCTTCACAAAATTTAAAGTTTCTGAGTGAAATGTTTTTGGAAGCTTAGTTGGGCTTTTGGAATTAAGGAACTCAATACATCAATTGGTAAATTATAAATTGATTTGATATATAGAGCTCACTTTTTTATCTGTTCTTTTCAACTCAAATGAGCAGAAAAACGTCTTTTGTCAAAAAATCCCAATATTTTTACCTTTTCCTTTTTAACTCACTAGGGCTGAGTTCAGATGCTCACATAAATACAGACTTACATGTGACTTTGGCTTTTGTCATGACAACGAAAGAAAAAAAACTCAGAACAATGTATGTAATCTCTTTTCCCCTTGTAGTCACTTGCAATTTTTAAAATCAAATGTATATAAACTATATTGGCTTTTATCTCTTTAATAAGATGGAGTATTTTTGTTTGAGTTGATAATGAAATCTCACTTCAGTCCTGAGATTTCTGTGATTTCATGCTGTGGTTCACAGTAGAATCTTCATATATTTCTTTTTCTATTGTGATGTATTTAGTATCAGGATTCTCCATCTTTCTTTGATATTCTCTGTTTCATTTTGGAAAAGCTGTATAATTCCTATATTTGGAAGAAGCAATATTTTTAGAAACCAGTTTAAAAGTAATTTAGCACCTTTAGATGAAGTACATGTGGTATTGAAGTAATATAGATAACACTGAAACATATTTTGTAATTAAAGACTTTACTGTGTCCCTTTTTGAAAAGTCTGCTTTAAAGAGCCAGAGTTATGTTAAAAGTGTCTTGAAAGACTCCTATATTTTAGTGGACTATACAACCAGAGAGTACAATAGTTTCTGAGGTGCTCCTGCCATACAGATACCTCTGAAAGCAGAGCTGAGAATAAATCACAACTGTTATCTTGTGAAATACCTCGCATAAAATATTTATGCATATGTCCGAATTTTAACCCTACTGTTATCACTGAAGAACATTTTCAGCATGATGCACAGTGCTTTTGGCAGGTAGTTTCCACTAATGTTAGTAGGATTGTATGGCTGAGTTCCTACTTATGCTTTGAAAATGTGCCTTGATAAGTTTTTTAGGAAAGATAGATTTTCTTGGAGCCTTTATTATTTTTTTTCAAATTAAGCTATCTAGCCACTTGAGCTAATTAGCAGAACAGGAAGGAATATTTTTTTTATATAGATAATAGACCAATAATACTGATATTTTTTTCACTTCTCTGTTTTTGTGAAGAGCATCATAAATTCCTAATGTAATTGGAAGCATTATCTTCATTGTAAAGTAACATGGAATATGTTTTATAGTGAATAGAGAAGTTTAGTTTTTGTAGAATTTTATAAGATAACTTTTTTACACATAAATTTATACCAGCCTTCATAACTAGAGATTTTTAATATTTCTTAACTGGTACAATCAAATCTTGAAAACACATTTAGAAATAAAAAATGTAGGGTTATGTAAGACAATCTACAGATTTTATTCATAATGCAGAATGACTTAATAGTATGTAATAGCATTTTCTGACACTATTGCTCATAAAAAGAAGCAGGTTTAAATTAAAAGTTGAATTTCCTGCTGAATACTAATCAGAAAGAAAGAACATTATTCAAAAGTTAATGACCTGTTTGCAAATACAATTCAAAAATTTTATCTGTCATGTAAAGAGAGATACTTTAAAGTGTGGAAGTGAAGAGGACTTTGTGGCATAGTGGTATGTATTTTCAGTACAGATTACAGGTTAGGTATTGCACAGATGATGATGTGTTTTTCAGCCCTGGTGTTGTGAAACTCCTGCATGCCACTAGTTTAATAGGTTCTACCCAGAGTTTCTTATTAAGAAGATTTCTATTCCATAACAATTTTTCTATAGTGGATGTTTAACCACTGGTGTTTCATAATAATTACTTTGTGTTTCATAATAAGGTGTGCCTTTGTTTGGAGCAGTGCTTAGTATGTCTTTTATGATATAATGTTTTGTAATTATAGCTCATCAGAGTGTTCAGTGTAGAATATTTAGCTTAAAATTGAAACCTCCCATTTTTGTGTCAAATGTTTTGTGATGTTATTGTTTCACCACGTCTTCCAAACAATGTCGGCTTGTAAGAGCTTGGTACATTGAAAAGGGAAAGTACCATTCTATTGTGCCACTTGGATCTCACTCATTAGTGGTGTGGTGATATTTAAGGAAAGATGAAGAAATCAGTAAAAGGTTCAAGAATTTTTAAGACTGAATTGCTGAAAATACTTCCATAGAAAGAGAAATATAACATAAATCTATATCAGTCCTTTTCTTAATTTGCAAGAGCATTGGATTTTCCTTCCAACTTGAGAACCATATGTAAAGAGCTGTAGTCTTTGCACACTCAACAAGACAACAAGGTAGGAAAGATTTATGTGTTAGCTGGAGGGCTTTTCTATTTCATTTTCCTCTTGTAGTTCCCCCCAAAAGATGATTCTACTTTTGAACAGACAGATTTTTAATTGTGGGTGGGATGAACCTACATGTGTTGTACACAGTGTTTTCTTTCAATGTCATCCTTTGTGCTTGCTCCATAGATACAAGAACCTCTTAATCGTGTTTGTTGCTGTTGTTAAATCTCAGTAGCGAGGGCAGTTAGTCTCTGGAAGTTCCTTGCTTTGTTGTACAGACTGATGACTGATATTTAAACGCAGTCTTCTTGACACTAAGCCTATTCATTTTCTGTGAACTTAGAAATTCATATAGTATTTTTTCCTTTTGTGGCAATAGTAATAGATCTTTCTGGTGGTACATAGCATTGCCTTTTTGTGTCTGCTAGCAGAGTCTTCTGTCATCTGAAGTCCTGTTGCTTTCCAATGCCATAACTTTATGCGCCTGCCTTTACTAGTTTCTTTGCTTTAGAATACCAGTTAAATTCACAGTTTAGATATGATTAGAAGGAAAACTAAGACCTCACCAAAGCACACCAACTGTGTTTTGGACTTTTGTCAATTACACAACATTTTCTAAACTGCATAATCAAAAATCTCAATTAATGGAATTTCTTTTTATTTCTGTCTGTTGCTGTAAACCATTGTTCCATTTCTAAGCAACATGCTGTTTTCTAACAGTGCTGTATATCAACTTCATAGGCACATATTGTCCCTTCTTTTCCATCAGTCCGCATACAAGAAAAAATGCTTCCTATTTTTGGCCTGCAAAATCTAACATGTTGGTTACTGGAGGATCCTTCCCTTTCTATGTAGGCAGTATGAAGAAAACCAGTTTTATGCTTTGAAAAATGCTTAATGTGTTCTATTTACATAGGTCTTCCTATAAATTACTTTCAAAATTAATCTTTGGCTGGATTTTCTTATGATTATATTGTATTTTTGAGCCTCTTATGCATAATTTTAAACATCCATGTGTTTTTGTATCTTTTCTGAAAACACAGATTGGAGATTAAACTCCTTAAATATTTTTATCAAATAATTTACCAGATTTCAAGTTACTCCCTGAATACCAATGGATTTCTCTGTGTAGTAAGGCCTTTTTTTGCTGTGGACATATCTATCTGTCATAAAGAAGTTTACTCTTAAGTGATGTATCTTCAAAACTGGAAGGGATACAGCTGCCTTAGTAAGGTGCTTCCCTTTTACAGATCAGATGTGAAGCAGATAACCTATCCTGGATAAAATCGTCCACTATTGAGCTCTTGTGCTTCTTACACTGAACTGTCTGAAATATCGATGAATATTGTGCAAATATACATTAAACTATGGTCACTGCCATAATTGCTAATTTTGAATCATGGGTTGCCATTTTAAAGGGTTTATTTGCCTTTATTTGTAACACATTTTTTATGCTAGGACTTCCTGCCTTATCCTCCCTTTGGAATTATGCTTTTCTACATCTTCTACGTCAAGCCCTTGTGCTGCTTCCAGCTGCCAAAGCATTTGTTATCACCAATGTTTTCATTTCCTCGTAAGCACTGATTAGAGCACAATGAACGTTTCCTCATCAACAAGTTATATTTTTCTCTTACCAGTTGGAATAAAACATAATTAAATAAGACAAGTCTCTAGAAGTCTTCACACATTTATCTTAATCTTTTCTAAGTGAAGAATCTTAGGAATAGCCTGCTGCTTCAGAGTGTAACAGATGCCTGGGCATTAAGTCTCTTCAGAGTGCATGCATATCCTTGTACATCTCATCAGTCTTTATTTGCATTTTATATTTTTGATCAGCTGATTTCTGTCCTTAACCTTGTCTGATTGATTCTGAAACTACTCTTGAAAACTACCTTCATAGAAAGGAATGAAGGAGGGAATGAGAGGAAACTACTTTTCCAGTGACTATGGATCTCTGGTACCTAAATTACTATGTTGATAATTAACCAAGTGGAAGTTAGCATATTTGCCCTTTATTTTTAACAAGCATTCTTTCTATGAGAATTTTATCTCCTGAAGTCTCCCTGGAGAACTACAGTATACGCTCTGAGGTGCTTTCAGGAGTAAATTCATTATCCTATAGGGCAATCCAGATGTCAACACTGTAATCTGCTTCTCTTATAATCTTAGAACTTTAAGATAGTTTTGGCTCAATTGTAATGCAAAGTATTAATTTTTCCTTTGTTGTAATACAAATGTAATACAGTTGTCACTCTGCTATAAATTGCTGTGCAAGTAGACAAGGCTAAAAGCATGCCAAAAATTACACACTTACCAAAATTGTTCCATAACAATTATTTCAAAATCAGAAATCTTTTTCTTTTAAATCAAGTTGTACCTTATGACCCTTAGCTGATTGCTTCCAAAAGACTCTGTATAGTCTACTTCTTTTCATATAATTTTTTAATGGTTGAAAAGCAAATCCTTGCTAATGGTAGAGATCATCCCTACTGTGGAAAAAGAAATTAACTGTGCCAGCCTCTGTAACAGAACACAGAGTTGTTTTGTCAAGTGTACCTGACAGATTGCATGATAAGAATTTTTCTCTCTCTTTGATGACTTTTTAAGCTTTTTTTTTATTAATTCATATATTTGTGTAGCTATACCAAGATATCTTTTGGGAGAATGTTCTAGAAAACTTACTTGCTGAACTAAATTTCTTCTCCTTTACATGAGAACTAAGAAATTTTAATTTTTGAATTCTAACATTCAAATGAAGCTTCAATAAATGAGGTAATATAAAGAAGACACAGCAGTTATATCTTATTTTTTTTACTCATAAGCAAATTGTTAAGAACTTTTTTCTTACTTAGTCTATCCTGCTAAATGTTATAATGATGAAAATGTACATTCATCTTGTCTGGGCAGCAGTTCTTGTCTGGAAATTTTGTAAGCAAGACTTGTCCATGTTATTTCAAATATGCTCACATACTTCTCAGTAAGCTTTAAATTGGTTAAATAGTTTACTGTGTTGTATGCCATTTATGTTTGTATAAATCTATAGTTAGTAACAGTATTTGAGAAATTAGTTTTATGTGGATAGCACATAGATCTGATGATCCATCTCTTTTCTATATAAAAACGCAAACAAACCCTGGAATTATAATTCCTCTTCATAGGCATCATCTAGGTTGTGTAATAATTATGAGAAGTTATGATCTGGATCACAATCTGTGCCATAAAATCTAAATGTTTTGGATGAGGACATATGGCTTAAAGAAGGACATGTATAGCAATGAGTTGAGCAGCAATCTCTCACTTTGCATTTTGACACTTGGAAGAATGATTTGATCTCTCTGACTTCCCCAGAAGAAATTTAATGTTAGTTTATGAAATTTATAGTTTATAAAGAAGCAACTCAGTATGGACTCATCCTAACTCCTCAAGTTTTGCTTGAACCACTTCCAATCTCCTTCAGCTGTTCAAGAAGAGACAAGACTTCATGAGTTCTATGAGTCTACCTATAAGTATAATATCTACATCATAACCTCTATTATAATACTGCTAGAGATCACAGTAAGAGAAAACTTATCTTTTGAACTTCTCAACATATATATCCTCCTTACATTTTAGGGTTAAAAATCCCCAGTTCTCTAAAATCTTGCTATGTTGGTGGTAGATCAATCTGAAATCCCAGATACTACTTGCCATGCATCAAAATGATGAAGAAACTGCTGCCAGCAAAATAACTGAAATGACTGAGGCTAGCTGAAAATACCATAATCAACTAATCTATCAGTCCAACAGAAAATATAGTACTCCCTATTGGCCAAATCTCTATATGCATGTTGAAGAAGAAAAATATATTCACTTGAAAAGACTCAGTTCTGGATTCCTATGTCAAGAAATTGTGTTTTTTTCCCACCTCTCATGATGTAGGTATTTTAGGAAAGCAGTAGATGACTTCTGCCTCAAGGAAGACACCTTGTAATATGCATTTTTTGTCCAGCTGCTTCACCAGTATGTTTTATGTTAATTCTTGTTCCTTTGTAGATTACCCTAATCAGATTTTATTTGTTTGTTATTGAAGAGTATAGAAGTATCTTAATAATGCTCTCTAGAATTGAAGATGGCCTAGAAACTCCATCCTTTCTGTTTTATTTTTTCCTCATTGCTCTGGAAGACATTGCAAGGCTCTACAATTCATTACTAATTATCCAAGGACCTAGGTATTTTTAATGGCTGTGCTGAATGCTAACTCTGTTCATCCTTAAGGAATTTTGTGTCTCTTACTACCAGCATCTCAATCTCTTCATTCTTACTTACTTAAGAACCCATTCTGACTTTACTTTTATGACATCCTATATACAAGTGTTATTTTAAAACATATATATCCTCTCTCTATTGATGGAACATTGCTACGCAGTTTTGCATAGAATCTGAGGGTATTTATGCAAAGTTATTTTAAAAGTCATGTTGAACTACTTTTCATTCTGTGATCTCTTCTTTGTTTCAGTTACCCATTTACATATTTCACTGAGTATTTCACTGCCCAAACATGTCAGGATCCTAAATAAACTTTTGCATCTCAACAGTACCTTGAATATTAAGATCTCAAGCTCTTTAGCTTCACTAAAGCTCTTAGAGATGATTCAGTTGGATAAATCATCTTTACTAGTAAAGTCTTCTAATTTTTCATTGATGAATAGCTGATGAAATTATGAGTGTACTTGGTGGCCTTCTATTTTGATTTTTGACTGACTACTATTATTCTATTTGATTCATTGTGTTTCACAGAGTTCATTGCTAGACATCTGTCTGAATGCCATTCACTTTTTATCTAAATCATTATTTCTAATTGCCTGTGACAGTTTAATAATTACATTTGCATTCCCTTCATCTTTAGAACAAGCTCAGAGATGCCGGAAAATATTATGCCCCACTGTATTGTCATTTCTTTTCAGACATACATAACCCTGTCTTACACACTCATAATTGAATTTACATGCCCAGTTTCCTGTGACTTTATTTTTGCACACTCTATGGCCAAGTTAAAATGTTATAAACATATATACACTGAAAATTATTTTTGAAAGTATCCATGTAGTCAAAACAGTGATATTTTTCATAAAAGACTTGTAACTGTCTTTATCTCATTGGGCTTATCTGAAAGCAAAGTAGATGTCATCTACCTAATTTTGTGTTTTTGAATGTCTTGGATAAACAATTCCCATAAGAGAGTCAATATCTGAAGACTGTTTTGTCAAGAGTTCTGTGGCATCAGACAAAATAATGTTTCATATCTACCATGGACAGTGATTTGTTAATTTCTCTGTTCTGTATTAACATCCATTAACAGATGATACCATAGTCCATTCTTGTCATGCTTGTAAAAAAACATCTGAGGAACAATTTTTTTTAGTTTTGAAAGATTCTTTACAGTGCAGGGGTTCATCCTTATTTTTAATAGCCCTTGCTAATTACCAGCCTATGTAGTACATGGGAAGAATATTGGATTGTTTTTATAAAGTAGTTTGCTTGAAAATAAGTTAAGTCTTCATAAAAAGTCATTTTTTTTAAATTGGATAATTTAATTCTGTTTTGTCAGAAGATTCTTCCTCTATATGTGGCAAGAATACACAAGTTTAGACTTGGCACTTTGTATATTTATTTAGAAGACGATAGCATGCAACATTAAATGTGCCTAAAGAGAAGGCAGATATGCCTCTATACATGAAGCTGAATGTTTTTAAAGTTACAGAGAGCCTTTTGAGAAAGGTCAGTGCCTCTTAGGTTTCTGGAGTTAGGGGACAGAAGGTTTATTTGCTTTAATTTAGGTTTGGTTTATTTCACGTGTTTTACTCTGGCATGTATAATATTTGTGGGGAGAAGGAAACTCTAACTCTCACCATAATGCATAGCAGCAGTTTTCTCATGAGATATGCAAAACCTCATTCTCATGAGATTTGTAGTCCCCCATCCTAGTGACTAGAACACAAGGGTCTACTGGAATGGAAATAGAGTCAAGAATCCAAGAAGGTACCAGTGTTTTCAAAAGATTTTGTTAATAATTGGGTGTGAGTGGTAACTTTTTAGCTGATTGACTGATTCCTCTTCCATTAGCACCAGCATCTGAATTTACAGTGTCTGATATATCAGAAAATTAATTCAATCAGCAGCTGAACTGTTGGGTAGCATTTTGTTTGTTTGTTTGGTTTGGTTTGGTTTGTTGTTGTTTTGGTTTGTTTGTTTTTCCCCCCAAAGTCAAAACAGAAAACTGATTTAGGAGACATAATACTTATTGAAGTAATTTCATGTATGCATCCTGCTTGGAACACTTGACTAGCAGTAAACAGTGTCCTCATAAAAAAAAGTAGAGGTTATGGTGAAGGGATGGAAAGTTGATTGTTAGGAGTCATGGTTATTTATCCTTGTTCTAGAGGACCCAGAAAAATAAAATAATATTGAGCAAAAATGGATGAAGAATTGAAAAGCACTATTAATGCTAAATAAGCCAAACATATAAAAAAATCATTATATTTTTGCCAAATATGTGGACCCATATCCAATAAATTTCTTTATTTAATATCTAAATTAAGAGGTAAGCCATTGGAAGGAAAGCCAAGGTGATATGATGGTTATTAACCTTGTAGAAAATTCTAGGAAAAGATGTTCAGTGGAATGAAATAGCAGTTTATGTAAGATAGTATTTCAGAGTTCTCTGTTAGATTATGTGGTTTCAGGATTACTTGAAGGATAGGAAAACTTGGGTAATAAAGGTATTTTATGAATTTTGCTCCTTTATTCTCTAAAATAGACCTTGTACTGTTACATAATGTTAAAAATGCAGATACAGTTCTTAAGTACTTTTAGATATTTGTAACTGCATAGTCAATTTTACAATTGTTTGGAGTAGTGGAACTTGTCTGTTAGAATTTAAGGTGGTTTTTGTTTGTTTGTTTATTCTGTTCGGTTGGGGTTTTTTTGTTTGTTTGTTTCCTTGTTTCCTTTTTTTTTTTAATTTTATTTTAATAAGCATAGGTTTCTGACTTCAGAACCAGAGGTAATTTAGTTTTTGCAAATTCAGCTAAACCCGAATTTTCTAAACTTCTTTTCTCTCAATCTTCATTATCCATTATATTCGGAGAAATAAATTGAAGTAGATTTTTAAATAGAGCTAATTGAAGGGAAAAAAACTCACAGAAAAATAAAACCCCCAAACTAAAATAAACTTAACAGAACTTTATCTCTTTGAAAGACAGAGCATTTCTTTCTTGGAGGAAAAAATTAATAAACTTAGGTCATTGTACTTCAAACCAGAAACATATCTTTAAAAGAAGTAAGGAAATAAAAAGTGAATATTTCTTGACATTAAGTCCTATTCACTATCTAGAGAAAAATGAGATTGTTCCATACAAGTTCATGTAGACAGACATATGGGAATTATTTGTCTCTGGATCTTCCTGACTTAGCTGTTTCCAGTTTACCTTTCTTATGCAAGACTTCTGCCTCTAACTCATTAGAGAGTATTAGTCATTTAAGCATTGACAGGGCTTGATTAGAAATCAGTCTGAAAAAAATATGTATGATAACTAGTTTTGATATTGAAATGAAATCTGTAGTGTGTCCTTCAAGCATTTCTGTTTTATGTGTATGGAAGTCACTCAATATCAGCTGAAATGATGGTGAAATTGCTTTTGTGTAAATCCAGTCATGCATTTTCAGGCTTAAGAATAGTGGGTGCCTTTTTGTTGTGTTGTTTTGTTTCTTTGTTTGTTTGTAGTAATTTATTATATTTTTATTAAAAAAAATTTCTTAGGCAACAAAGGTACCTTTCTTACAGGAAAATTATTTAACAATATTAAATTTTTTGGGCATCATGGTTAAAAATTGCACATAGCTAAGGGATACAGATTATTTTATTAGAAAATTATAATGGTTTAAAATATCAAAAAGTTTGTCATTTATAATTCTTACAGCACATCAGAGACAAGTTTAAATATAAGTAATTTTTATTAAATAGGGTTGTTCTAGCACATGAGTGTCATTATACTTTTTTGTTTTGTGTGGACATCAGACACGTGGCACCTTCACTTCCATTTAGGATTTTCCTAAACTCTTTTCAACAGATAGCCACTAGCTGTGAGAAAGAAACATGAAGACAAGGTTACTTCAGTTTGATGAGATAATTCATATAATTTCAGAAAACTAAAGATAGCAAACCACCCAGAACTACCACCTCTTTCAGTTTTGTTTTCTTCTTTCCTGAACTGTGTGGAGCAGGAATGCTGCATGGAAAACTTTTTATGAGGTGAATAGTGAAGTGGTAGATCGCAAAAGAAGGTTATACAATTTCTTTCAATTCTCCCAGATATTCTTGTCTTTTCTTAGGAGAAATGGTTTTAGCTTTACACAGAAGAGGGTAGGTATTTGCTTTTAACTTATTTCATTTGTAGAAGTAAAGTTATAGTGTTCTGCACTAGAGAACCATTACCAGGGATATCAAACAGTTTTCAGCTAACAGGTAGTACAGTTAGTTCATATTCTGGAGAAATTTTCTTGGTAGGTATTTTGGAGGGAAAATCCAAAGGCTTATAGTGTAATGAAGTTTCAGAGAAGTTCCTTTGGAAGGAATTTCACTGCTCTGAAAATTCTCTGGTTTTGTGGCTGACACAATGTAACCAATGAGCCCTGTTCAGAAGAAAAGCGGAAGCAGGCTGGAGAATTTTTTGCATTGCTCTGTTTTGCTGGGCTCATGGAGCATGGAAAATTTAACGTCAAGTTGCAAATATATCTGAAAAGGGCATCAAATTTGTCATATTTATCCTCCACACACTTCTCTCTCTTACTTTCCCTCTCTTATTCTCCTCTTCTTCTAATGGGCATGTTAGAGGAGAGTCAGTGTCACAATCTGGTCGGTGTGCCCTTCATTTACAGCAATGAAAAGAATTTTCACCTTGCTTCAAATGTAACTGTAATTGGATAAAATTTCTAGGTAGATGCATACCAGAGGCTCCTCATAACTTTCTGCTCAGCTGCTGTTAGAAACTCAGTTCTGACTTCAGCCTAAATGTCGATGGGGATTTTTAATGTTCGTAACACTTTCCTCATCATCCTTCCTTCCATACTGTTTAGTCATTTGTGCCTGAACAAAATCAAATGCCAACACCAGTAAGAATGATGGTGCTGTGCCTCTATGCACTAATCTAAATTACTCCACAGGTGAATGCAGTGAAGATTTCTGGGTCATAGGGGAAGCTTGATTGGGCTTTTCTGTAACACACGACAGCTTTCAGAGCATCGCTGGACAGGGTCATGTCATGTTGTTACATAGCCAACAGCAAATAGTTCCTTTAAACAATTCACAGTTCAGAAGGAGTATTTAAATAATTTAAATAGTTAAATAGGAACAAAAATTCTATGAGTTATGAAGAAAATGAAGTGAAAAAATGAGTAAATTTCTTAAGAAGTTAGGTTCAGCAGTTATTGTTTTTCAGATATGTAGGCAGGAGCACATTTCAGTCTTGTTTTACATTGTAAAGCAAGAAAATTTTGAGGAGGATTTTGAAAGAGAAGTATTGATTTTCACCTTAGGGCTATTCTCACATGTAGTCTGGATAAGATTCAACTGGCACTGGTGGAATAGCTACACAGGTTATCCTATGGCAGTGATATTAAAATTAGTTCAGACTTTGTCTCTTTATTGGGGAAGAGCAGTGGGTACAAGGAACAGAAAAAAAAGAAGAAAATCTGAAAAGTTACATTTCAGATTAGTTTGTGTGGAAAGGAATGTGTTTGAAAGTATTGAAACTTGATGGAAAAATCTGCAGATGTATGGGACTGGAGTGTGCATTTGCTACCTTTGCAGAAACATGCAAGTTGCCTCTAGGGCCTTTATATCTGAGACATTGGTATTATAGCAGCTGAATCTCTCCAATGTTCTTTAACTCACATATGTTTGTTTTGGCAGTTTGGTCAGAAGGAAGATAATAGAATAAATTCACGTAGGCCATATGGTATTAGAAGCAGCATGTTTTGAGTCCAGTGACAGATTAAATACAGAATGAAGTCACATGAGTGGTCCTTGGTAATAAAAAAATTGTTGTAATTGACCTTCCTCAGAAAAGAAGGCTTAGGCATAGTCAGTTTCTGTTGGAAAGAATGTGGCTGCATATGCCCAGGAACAGTTTGGATCTAGTATCTACATTGTTGAAATACTACTTCTAGAATAAAAATTTCTTTGAGAAAATCTAAAATAAATACTCTGCTGAGTCAAGACTTGAAATACTTAGTACCCTGATGGAGTTTTATTAAATTGGAGAGCTGGTGGGGTAAATTTCAGCTAACTGACAGCTCTATGAAGGAGGCATCTCAGTGGTGGTCATGTGAGGATGTGAGTTCCTGATAATCAGTGCTGTCAATCAAAGAAGAACAAGTATTTCATTAATATTGAGCTGAATATATTATAGGTAGCTCATATCTAGGCCTCAAGGTGTTATTTCAAGGTGAGAGGAAGGTTTCCAGATAATGAAAAAACCCTAAACAAACAAACAAACAAAAAAAATCCAAACCCAAAATAATTTAAGTATTTATCCATGGTCAGTATATGGATCTGCAGTTCAGCAGGGTCCCTGAAGAAAACCCTTTTAGTTCAGCTGCAGTTATTATCAAATTTAAAATGTGTCTTGTGTTTGAATTCCTTTAACCATGGTCATTCCTGAAGAAAGCCTGTTCCATTAGCAGAAACTGATATATTTACACAATTATTAGTACAGTTGAAAATTGTAATGGTATTATCAGAAAGGAGGAAAAATTTTGTGATCAACTGTCACTAGTACATCATTGTCCTATCATGCTCCTGCAGCATTCAACCTCTCACTGGTTTGATAGTGGCATAGTACATTCTAAAAGCTGTGTATATGTATTGGAAGGGCTGGAGTTCAGGGCTTGCTTTCTGCCGCAGAGGGCCAGAAATTTTCCATATGATTAAATGCTCCATCATCCCAGTTATCCCACCCACAGTTTTTACCAGGATTCCCTGTCTCTTGAAACCACATCTGGGCATTATCTGAGTGTAGCATAGGCCAAAACTGTGAACAGGAATGCCCTAACAAATAAATTGTATGGGTGATCATATGCCAATTGCTGAAGTCTGAGTCCTTCCCTACACCTACTGTTACAGATATAACCTTGGCAGTACATAGAACATATGTATTACTAATTATAGCAAATTTTTGATGAGAAATTAATGAAGTACTTTAAATGAACATTTTTATATATTTATATTTATACAAGTATTAAACAAAAATATTATACTCTCTTATTTTTGGAGTGGGTGGAAAAACAAAGAACAGCACACCAAAAAAAAAAGAAAAGAAAAAAAAAGAAAATAAAAGCAACCAAAACACCCTAAACAAAACCATAAAACAACAATTTTCCAGGTCTTAATTTTTGATGACAAAACTTTCGTAATCTCAGAGTGACATAGAAGTACAAAAAATGCTCACTATAAATAAATACTCCAAAATACTCCACATGACCCTAATACATTACAATTAAAGTTGTTACTTTACTGGCTTTATTTAAAAGGATGCTCTATTTTGGCAATTTTAAAAACTGAAGGAAGCATAATGTTGGTCTTGAAAATGTCTTAATGGCTTATTCTCTATGTAAAAATCACATTCAGTGTGCCTGTATTAACAGATATCCTATTATGAGGTGACTCTAGTGCAATAATTTTTTTTTTATTCATGTCATTCTGAAGAGTGACATTTAATTTATGATGAAGTACAGAAGCGAATTGTTATGCACTCTAAACTAGATATTTCCTTTGCTATGATGTTAAATGTTAAACAAGAAGATTGTTGCAAATTGAATAGAAAGGCCAGATTTGTTATACAACTTTTGAATGACCAAAATTTTTAAGAAGTCCATATATTTTACATTGCAAAATATGATTCACACTTCATTATACCTTTAGGAGATCCTCTGCAGTATCTAACCCTTCCCTGCAACTTGTGACAAACTCTGGAATAAACTGAAGAAACCAATAAATGCTTCACTTTTAAAAGAGGGAGTATTTGAATTTCTCAAGTACCTCTCTTATACTCTGTTTTATTCTCTTAAAGAGAAATAATTATTAATTTATTACTTTATGTTACTAGTATAGAATAGACCATCACTGTTTTATATTACAAATTTACAGTCTTATTCATAGATGCAGAACAACCATCGTAAAAAAATTGTTTAGATAAATAAAGATCTTATTAAGATCTTCTAAACAGTAGTGCATATGAATCCCTTATTATTGCAAACATGGCAGTCAACACCATGAGCAACTTTGCAAGGCTCATACTTAACTTTAAATTGAAAATTACACACTGTTGGACTAAATTCACCAAGTACTTGCAGATGGGGTTTCCTAAGAAAAAAATATTTCAAGGTAAGGGCAAATATGGGGTATTATATCATGAAGTTTAAGAATTATAGGTAATCCTTCAGAGGCAGTTGTTGGTATGGGTTTTTATTTAAAAAAATAATTACANTAGATGTGTTTAATTTTTAAAAATTGAAAGTATTGTTTCACTGTTTCAGGTTGTCAAAGTGTTTACTAGTTATTCGTAGGCATGGCATTTTTTAATGATAACTCTCTTCATAACATACAGTAGCATTATTTTCTTGTTGCCACATGACTGAAAGATTACTTTCATTCAAATATGTGTGGTTTTACTAGAATTGAAAAATCCAAGTATTCCTTAGTTTGGGCTAAAAAAAAAAAA
>VXBI01007474.1:258-26745 GCA_013397375.1 Toxostoma redivivum
AAAAAAAAAAAAAAGCAATCCAGTGAGCTTCTCTACCTCAGCTAGCCAGAAAAACTAATCAAAAGCAAAAGAGAGCTCTCTCTCGCTGTCCACTGCAGACAACACAGTCCATCAGCTGGAATGTGGGGAACTCAGTGCAATCTCTGATAACATACTCTGCACTTCTTCTTCCCCCCCCCCTTCACTCCTGGAACCAATCTTAAAGTTGCATAATTTAATATTCAACACCAACAGAACAGACGATTTGGGGATACAGCCATTATACAGTCACCCCAAGACACCAGGCCTTTGTAAAACAAAGACAGGGGAGTTCCAAGTGCTGGTGGACTTGACTATGTGGCCCTTGGAAAGCTGCTTTTCCACGAGAGCCTCCAAAGTGCTCAATTTTTTGGTTTGAAAGGGGCCACTAATGATCCACACTGGACGATCTTGTTTCCAGGTAAGCCAAGGAGTAGTAGGTGTTGCATGCTGCTGGACAGTGGCCCCCACTGAAATTCCCTACTAGGGATTCTGATGGAGGCTCCCCATTGAGACAAGAGGTCCCTGCCCCAGAGGATGATGGGTGCCCTTATAACATATGGCCAGACGGTGGCCATTTTTCTACCGGGACCTTCCACTATGATATTGCACTTACTACGCACAGGAACTGCAACCCCTCCAAACCTGGAGATCATCCCTGCCACAGGCTGAAGTTCCCAGTTTGATCGCCAGTCGGAGCGGGCACTGATGGTGACATCCGCTCCGGTGTCCATCATCCCTGGGCAGATGATTTTTTCCCCCTTGCAAAAGATGTTGCATTCTGCTATTGGTTTGCTCGAGCCCGCAGTCTGCACCCATATAATTGTAGGGTTGATTGGAACCCGTTCCAAATAGTCTGTTGGTAGTAAGAAAACTTGTGCTATAGGGGTTCCTGTGTATAGTTCGAAAGGGGGTTCAAGGCAACAAGTAGAAACTAGGATTTCATCCTTGGGGCCCACAGTCTGTACTTCGGGGAGGACATGGATGTTATCTGGTGTGTTCACAGAGTCCCCAACAACTAAAACATCTCTGTGGTCATCCGATGGCACATATTTACCTGTAGGTGTTATAAAAACACATTTGTCCACAAATTGGATGGTCAGTGCACTCACCAACTGGTGCCGGGTTCCCACCTGAATTGCTCTGTATGGGATGTCTGCTCAGTGTGTGTCAGAGTCTTTGGAGCCGATGAGCGATCCTCCTGATGTTCTGGGATGGTGGGCAGAGCGGGGCAAAATAGCTTCTGATTTGTTATCATAGTGCGAGACTGTTCCGTGCTCCGCTCGAAGTTTCCCGGATGCTGCTGGCGAGGTGACTGCTTGTTGGGCCGACAACGATTTGTGATAGTTGCCCTTTCTGGACAGTCTTTTAAGAAGAGTCCTGGTTCGCCACAGTAAAAGCATTTTTGATTGTCCTTTGTGGAGACTACTGCAAATGCTCCTGCCACCCCATCTGCAATTCCCTTCACTACGGCCTGCGCCAAGGTGTTTTCGGTTGATGCATGTTTGGTGCATTCATCAACCATCTGTTCAATGGTAGGTTCAGAGTCAAGGGGTAAAGACCTCAGGATTGCCTTGCACTCGGGATTGGCATTTGCCATTGCAATCTTATTTAATACTTCTTTCCATTCTTCAGAACTTTCAATTTGCTTTTCAAGTGCAACTTTTAATCTATCAAATTCTATAAAAGACCCTTTCCCCCCTTGTTTAATGTTGGAAAAGTTTTGAGTAGGAAGGGAATTTTCAGGGGTGAGGAGTAAGTCTGTTTTTGCAGCAGTAGCTATATCTTGTAACGTCATTTCAGGTAATAATTGGACTTGGTCTATGGGCTTCTGGAGGTTCCCTTTCCCAGCCAACTGTTCCACAGAAACATTTTGTTTGTTTGGATCTTTAGCATAGGAATCGGTCAGTGTTATGAGGTGTTTTTTCCAACATCTGTCCCATAACATGCACTCAGCAGGTGTATGAAGACAGTGTACTATATTCTTAATAACATGTGGAACTAGGATGTGTATAGAGAAGGCGGCTTCCAAAAGGTTCTTAAATTAATAAGAACTCTGGCCATGCTCCTTGGCTGCCTTACAAAGTTCTTTAAGCTCCCCACAGGAGAGGAACTCCCATAGGATGTATGATGTTGCCCTTCTCCCCTTCTTGCGGATGACTAGGAAGGCTGTGATTTTATCTGCCAATTCCCAGTCTCCCTCCCGGGTGGCCTCCCTCTGGGTCTTCGCTCAGTGATCTTTGACCTCAGAGGGAGTCCTTTTGTTGATTCAGGGATGAGGCATATTGTAGGGTCCGGGGGAGGAGGCAGCAAGGAGAGGATCCAGCAAGGAGAGGATCCAACAAAAGGCACAAGTTACAGGGAAACAGCAACTTAAATAGGGGACCTCCCCCAAGGGAGTGTACAATCCAACAACCAATCGCAGTAACTTAGGGGTGTAACATAAGGCGGGTTACATACTTCATTAACCAATAGGGGGAAACATAGGAACAATACATAAGAGTAAATAATGTCCCAAGGAGGGGAAGATTGACACAGAATTCTCTGGAAGAATGGGAAGGGCCAGGAGGGATTGACAATCAAGTGGGAAGGAATTAGGGTGATAGACAGGGAATTCTCTGGTAACTGGGATGGGGCAAGGGCTGATTGACAGGGAGAAGGTGTGAACATGGGCAACTGATACCATGGAGCAGGGGTTGTCAACATTGGAATAAACCTTTTAAAAAGGGAAAATAAAATAATGCACGGCAACACAAGGGGAGAGAGGGGATTGGGGGGTGTCAGGGAGATAGAAGCATCCCCATTTGTCATAGAGACCACCACCCACTGATCACCCCTCAGACAGGGGGGAGGGTTTAGGAGCACGAGGAAAGGAGAGAGGAGAAGGGGTTTGCAACAGGGGGCCCAAAACTTTCCCTGAACTTTCCCCCAGTAAATCAAAAGCTCTTACAATAATATGAAACAAAGGGAAAAACTTGGCAACCAAAAAATCCCCACTAGCTTGAACTTGGTACAACTTTTACCCCACATCATCCCAAAAGGAACTCAAACAAACAGAATCCCGATCTGTGTTTGGAAAATGTTTAAAAACCCAATGAATAAATCTCTTTAGATCGCCCTTAGAAAACTGTAAATTTCCCACTAAAAGTGTGCCCACAACTTGGTAATAAATGTCTCGCTGAGGAGGGCTGAGCTTAGGATGGCTCAGTTTGTTCCCCATCCTCAGATCTCCTATTCCCCACCCAGCAGTAAAATGAAAAAACAGAAAAGAAAAGGCCCCAAAGTTCAGAACTCACTTGTTTTTCTTCAGGTCTACCGAAGCCCACTGGGCCAAAGGAATGCTGCTGGGAGGTCATTGGGCCATCAACCGGTCTCCGGAGATGGTGGTTGAAGGTCCCAGTCTTCGCCCCATAGATGGCACTCACTTAAACATGAGACGCCCTCCTTGGTAAGCTGGCCACCTGAGAGCTACTTACTTCTCACAGTTGAGGTTGCAGGAGATGCTTCTTCAGGAACCACTCGAAACAAGTCCCTGTTCGCCCGCCCTGTTGCAGCAGGCCCTGGGTTGATGGTGGAGTGCTGCAACCTTCTCGGGAAGCATCCTGGGGAGGATGTCCTCGAGGCACAGGCAAGTCCTCCATGCTTGCTCCCGGGTGGGGAGTGATTTCAGGTCTCCTGGGAGAGCCCCACTCTGGCTGGCATAGGAGGGAGATATGGGAGCTGCATATGGTGATCCAAGATGAAGATTTTATTCTTCTCTCCTCGAAGGAGTCCAGGGATGAACTGGCTCGAGGGGTATGAGGGAGCAGGGTTGATATAAGGAAAGCTAGGGGCGTGGGGTAGAGCAACAGTGAATCATCTGAGGGCACAGGGGTGGTATGAGGGGGGAATGGCCAATAGGATACAACAAATTAACATAGAACAGAGAGGTATGTCTGGAGCAAATCTACAGTATCCATGATAAAGAGGGAGTGCCTAAGGACATTCCCTCCAGGGGAGAGAGGCAGACTCTTTTGCTGTGTGGCTTTCTGCCTCCACAGAAGACCCATGTTTAGTACATGTTGTCTGTTTGTGTGTGGTATAATGAGACAGCTCTTTCCCTTTGCCATGTACACTACATGGTTTTAAATAGAGCATTAATTTATAGTGATCCAACAAGGAAAATAATGGAAGGGACAATAGACTAAGGATTTAGTAACAGTCTGTAGAAGTTATTAGATCAGACTGCAGGAAGAGCAATATTATTTCTTGTCCCATGTAAGGGAGTAAAAACAATTTCCCTGACACTTTTCATATGCTTGTTCAAGCTAATTAGTCCTTGAGTTTAATATAAATACAGATCATTATCCTTGCTCCAGCTCATCATCATTTTTCTGGCTTGTGTCCTCAATGCTAACTTTGCTGTTTCTTGCCTTAGAAAAGATTGCGGTTAAATTCTTCCAATTACCAGAAGACTAAACATTCCATGAAAGGAAATATTCCAGTAATAGGAAAGAATTATCTGCAGATAATGCTATTTCTTTTTCTTACTAATTCATGTCATGATTACTTATAGCACATTATTGCAGCAGGTATCAAAGTGAGAAAACATTGAAAGGAATAGTCTTTCCTTCTATTTCTATGAGTTTTTGACTGTTGAGGATAATGATCCTATCTTTCCAGTGCCTAAATGCATGAAGTCACCTGAATATACAGAAAGGTTTTTATTTCTTATTGATGCTGTATATTGATAGCATGCCACATATTTATTGCACAGACCCCTTTGTATGAAGCTATGATTTCAAAAAAGAGAAAGGAATTGCTCTCCTCCCTTCATACACATATACATAATTAGATAAAAAATGTGATAACCAAAGGTTTATGCTCTTATGCTCTCAGTAATTCTCTGTGAATTCTTAGCAGCATAAACATTGTCATTAAGGCTGCTACAGAAGTGGATTGAAATAGAGGAAAAGTTTAGACCTGGTACTACAGTATTTAAGTGGGATTGCAAAATTATTTCATGAACTAACAAGAGAGTAAAAGTACATATAAAAGATAAAGCTGTTCATTCCTGCCACCATGTGCTTAAAAAGAGCTTTTAAAATACCTAGATTTTCTGTATTAAGTGTTCAGTTTTCTGGCCAAAGTAGGGATTCCAGTGGGGAATCGGAAATGCTCATGCAATCTTGGGTTTAATGATTTTTTAAATCTCTTAAATTCAGAAATGCAATAAGGACTCACAATAAAGACATCATCTTATTTTAATGAATTATTTTAATTATTAAAAATGTAGCTTTATATGAAGCTTAAATGAAGAATAAAGGAAGTGAGCATTCTTCTGTATTCAGGAAAGGCTTTCAGGGAGAAAAAATAGCACTTTCAACCACATTCAGAATGTAAGTAGGAGGTTTATTTATCATCTTGTACATAATTTCTGTGAGACACTGACACTTTTATTTTAAATTTGTTTTTGTTTTCTTGGCTTTTTTTGGTTGGTTGTTGTTGCTATTGTTTTTCCAGTACCTTGTACCAAATTCCTGAATTTATACTTCCAAGAGCTCTAGATTCTGTCACTGTTCTCATATCAAGTCCTGTAATCCTTCAGTAGTTCTACATAGTGGTTCTACTGGGCCAGTTTGCATTACTTTTTGATATACTTTTGAAAGCTTAATGAGAAAAGACCCGTAAAGTAAAATGCTCCCTCTTCCTATACTGTCACTGTCCACACCACACTTCCTGCTGTTGGATTTCTATGTAACTAATAACACATTAATTTCCTTTGGAAATTAAAAAAAAATAAAAATGGAAGTATATTAAACAAAAAAGAAACAGGTTGAAACTGTGTACAGGAAATTATGGCAGAAAGGGGACATATCTTCCTTGAGGCTCTTATGCACAGTCCTGTACGTAGTTGGGAAAATTATGACACTGAGCTATCACTGAATAGGTTAATGTAATAACAAGCTTCAGTAAGCGGATGGGAAAGTACCATCAAGTAGCAAAGCATCATAAAGTAGCAATAGTGAGCGGATGAGAAAGTACATTAGTATAGCAAATAAGTAAGTAGACGTGCAGGGAAAACACAGCAAAGTATCAAATAGGTAGAGCGGACGTGACTAGACTAGGGTGCTAGGCCGCTTGTGCCAAGGGGTTGGGAAAACGCTGTAATAATGTGTGAAACCAATCAATAATTAACAAATAATATGTGGACAGTGCCTAATAACCAATTGTCTGCTTGCTACATTCATGTGATCCCTGTAACAAACCCTATAAAATATGTATGCTTTATTACAATAAATGTTCTTAGTTCTTGGAACTAAGTTCCGTGTTGGGAATTCAGTCATATCTCTATGAGGACTCCGTGGATTCTCTCATCAGCTCTCTTGCTATCATGAAGTTTCATCCTCCTTGCTTGCTTGCTTGCCTGCCCTCCTCTCACCTTGTTTATGCTTAGGGCCTGAAGTTTGAAGAAACTGTCCTTGAGTCCCCAGCTGGAATAGGATGTTTCGTCTTCACCACCCTGTGAAAAGATCCTAGTAACCCTAATATAAAACTAAAATCTGCACACTCAAGCAAAACAGAAAAACTTAAAACTTAAGGCATCAAAACCAAATGCAAGATTATTTCTGGAAAGATTTTTTTAATTTGTTTCCATGGTGTTATGACAAGAATAAGTTATTTTGCTGGTAGTTCAAAACAAAATCTCTCAGTATCTTAGAGCATTAGAAGACTATAAAGAGCTGGGATCAGCTGGTAGAGCAGCAAGAGCTCTATGTCAGTGTTTAAGGAAGGGATGTGCTTGGGGCATTGTAAAATAGGTTTTTCATAGGTAATTTGAAGTCATAGAGGAAAATGTATGAAGTGAAGAACTTGTTATTGTAACAGACTGACTTATTGACTCACTTATTTTTGTGGGAATTGTCATTGGTCATCCTAACAACCTATCTGATTATTTTAAATAGTGACAAATGAGTAATGTAAATGTTATTTTTTGCTAATACCATATATAAAAAGGACTCATATAGCTGATGCTTTCAGTCGTCAGAAGTTCAACAAACCCACAGTTATTTCCAGCTGGAAGCCCACAGTTTGGTGAAGCATAAGAACTATGAGACTAACATGGATCATCTGATTTAACTGGAAATTAGTCACATTTCACCTTGTCTTTGAAATACTCTGAAACGGACCAAAACAGAAGATAACTGTAGGTGTAAATATCTTGATTCAATCATGCTGTTTAATGTCATCCCACAATCAGTAGGATTCAGGTAGGTTCTAGTCCCCAGTATCTCAGCAATGCAGGTGTAGCAGATGAAACTAGAGCGAACATACAGGTAGGACAGAGGTGGCAACACACCTGGGGTTAAAAAGTGTGCTGTCATACATATGTGGTGATGTTCTGTTTGTCTACTTCTTGCAAAAAATTATGAAAGATGAAATGCAGTGATTTTGGCTGGTGTTTCAACTGGTCATCAAGAGAATGATGACTCTTAGTATTAGTGTAATTTTTACAACTTAGAAGGGTTACAAGACCTGCAAGGAACACCACTGCAGCACAGCTTAGTATTACTAAAGGTTTTTCAAAAGGTAATGAAAGTGTCAAGGTTAAACTGCATACAATATACTATTAATCAGTATCTAACACTAGGTCCATTTTTTGCCCCAAGTCTGCCCATCTTCAAGGAGCTCAGCAAAGAGTTTGCTTTCCTAGTGTTTGTACAGAACCAATGACGTGATTCCCTTTCACAAGCTGCTTTGCAAAGACTTTTGAAAAAGAGTATATGAAAAATAGCGGGGCACTGAATGTAGTTGATAATTTATACTGTTAAGAGTCATGTAATTAAGTACATTAGAATCTTTTTATACTATCCCTTACCATCTCTAAATGGAACATTGGAAAAACACACAATGCATAAGGAACAATGTACTGTAATAAAAGCTTGTTTGCAGGAATTATTATGTAGCCTTTAGAATAAATAGTGAATATTTCTTTCCTAATCACTAAAATGTAATTTAGGTCTTTATTAAAGACCTAAAGATAGGATATTTGTTCTATGCAACACAAACCTTGATTATATTTACTAAAAATTATGTAAGTATTAACTGAAATTAATAAAAATAAGGATTACAAAATATTTATTTTTGCTCAAGCTGGTTTATTTCTCAAAGCAGTAAGTACTAGGAATAGAAAGCACTTTAGAGGCTTTATGACGGAATCTTCAAAAATATCTAAAATTGTTATGAGAATATATAATTTTGGTTTTGATCACAAAACTCCAAACAATAGACTTCACTAATAAAAGTACTTAATGAGTAGCTTAATAAAATCTATGCATTGCTTGTGTCTTTAAAAACAACCTTGAGAAGAGAATAAAAATTCATACTGATATTCTACCACTCTCCAGTTGATGCTCTCCTTATTTCACTGTTTGTTAATTTTTGTACAGCTCTGGTGAAAGTGAGAATATCTGACAGAAATTGAAGCTGCCCAATTCTACTTGGAAATAAAGGACTGAAAAAACCCCCTTCAGTTTCATAAATCTCTGAACATTTTTAGACATTCATTTAATTTTTTTAATATTATTTTGAACTGCATGTCTTCCTTCAAACATTTAGAACCAGATTGCAAGTACTTCTTTTGGGTTTATATCATAAGGCTGATGTCATATGGATCCATCTACAACACATTCAAAACTATTTCAGAGCTATTTCCTTTGCATCTTTTGCTCATTTACTCTATTGACAGTGTATTGCATGTGTTTTGTGTTAGGAACTCCTTTTTCCAGTCTTTATCTTGCACAGACAGATAGAAAATTATGTCATTTTTAAGTGTATTGTCACAGGTTTAGCAGTTGTTTGACTAAAGTTTCAAATAATAGAGTATCACCTGTTGAGAAATTGAGATGACAAGTACATTGCTTGTAATCTTTCATATTTCCCTTCTGCTGATGTATTCAAATTCAGTTATACTGTGTGTTCCTGCAGTCCACAGATGTTTATAACATCTAGCAATGCATTACATTTACAATCAATTATCAAAAGGTGGATTAATTGAAAAAATAGTCAGTGAAGAAGTCTTCTCAGCAATTCTTGGACAAACAGGAAATTATTTTCACATACAGCTAATATGGGTAAAAGCTTAAACATTTGGAGGGAATTTCAAATAATGAATTTATCAATTTACAAATTGATAATCCAATTCTGGCATTGAAAGACAAATGAACAAGCACTTTTGGAGAACAGCCCTTGCTCCTGGGAAACATCTTTGCTCTCTTCCTGGTCTACCATCTTGTACTGCAGGTTACCTCATCCCTTTAGGGCAGCAATGGGTATTAAGAATTGGGTATGCAGAAAGACTATAATTGTGTTAAGATCACACTAACAAATACAGCTATCCATAAAAAAATCTGGATTGGAATGCCTGGGCACACTGGTGACTGAGCACTCTATTTTAAGAACATAGAAATGGGTTCCTCAGCAGTAGTCCTGCTTCTGTTATACATCAGTTCTTATACACTGCACTGAATTCCCAGGTGAGCTTCAGACAAGAGGAGTCCCTTGTCCATGGAGGAGTGAAGCAGTCTATTGAGGACATGCACACAACAATGAATTGAAGATGCTCTAGGTATCAGGCGTTGTAAATAGAGAGACAATCTCTAAAGTACAGCAGAATATATGAACAAAAGGTCACAAGAACACTAAAGAAGGAACAAAAAAATCAAGTAGAATTATAAAATTATTCAAAATTTGCTTTCATGGATCCTATGAGGAAAGGAGGAATTATATAGCTATAAACACTTGGAAACAGTAATGCCAAGTTTTTTCTGGCCAGAAGATTAGATAGCAAAATGTTCTGATTGCCTTAGAGTTAAAAGGGTTGGAAAGAAAACCTCTTTAGTCTTGAGATGAAAGCTGGGATTGGTATTAAGACTTTGTTTCTATGGCATGTACAGACTAAAGTGTAATGTTTGAAATTTCTTTTTGCTTATGCCCTGGAAGTTTTATTTTAAAACCCAACCAAACAAGAAACCAACCAAGAAACAAACCCAACAAACAGCCTTTCTCTGGAATACTGTATATCAAAAATCTTTCTAAATATCTCAGCTGCATTTAGTTTAGTTATGGTATTGTGTAGCATGGCCACTGAAACATCAGATAACAATAGAAGTGTTGCAACATTTTAACACCAAATAACAAAGTGTGTAAGTAGAAAACATCAAATTCTGATTTGCAACCACAGGCTTCTGACTGCAAATGCTATAATTTTTGCAAAATTAATTTTAATGTTATAGGATGGTATCTATTAGCAATACCAGATTACAAGTAAAGTTACAGATGCCTAAGCTGGTCTCCTTAACAAAACACAGAACTATCTTGCTTTCAATAATTATACAGTATGATAAGTAAAGTATAAATAAACATATTTATTTCTCCTCTACTAGTGCTAATTTACATAGATCCATGCAAAATATTAAAGAATACAGAACATGTAGCAGCATTTTAAAAATAGTCAATAAAATAATTGCAAGAAAACACTGTAAATCAGGGTTCCTTTATGAAACAAATGTTCTATAGCATCCAAGCTAACCCATAAAATGCTACTATAACTAAAAGTGATATGTTTACCTAAAGTACACTTGTAAAATTTATCACTGAAATAAAATGTGTTTGCTGGGAAACATGTATGAAATGGACTAACTTAAATAATAACTTAAATATTTAGTTTACTAAATAGGAGCAAAGAAAAAAGATGTATGTACATTTGGTTTCTTACATGCAACAAGTGGAATTGATCAACACAATATTTCTGACTCAGACTTTTTATATTTTAGGCTAAATGTAATTTGCTTTATGTCTTTTGCATCTTTACGTCAAATTATATCAATGCTATTTAGGAGCATGAAACATTCATGCAATAATTGATCTCAAGTAAAAGTATAGAAATAAAATAAGGGACTGTTAGAATCCTTTAGATATTCAATTTTGAGTAGATTATACAGAGGCAGATNGGTCACTTCTAAAAGAGGCATGCTGAACACAGAACAGTCAAACAGTACTGTTGGACCTTTTATTTGTGTGTACACTCATTGGCAAAAGCCACTAGCATAGTGCTAACAAACTAACATATTGATTAAGATTCACAAGTGGAACTGAACTAAACTATACACCTTCTTTTTCTTTAAAAGATGATTTTCAAAGAGGAAAAAACCCCACAATAACCAAAACCCCCAATTCAATTCCCCCCCAAACCCCCAATGCCAAACAAACAAAATACCCCTAACAACACCACATCCCTTTAAATTTATAAAAACACTTGGAGGACCTGTGTATCAGACATCAAAGCTATCCTGGCTAGCCCAGTCCCAAGATCCTAGAGATTATTCTGGATTGTTCGATGGGAAAAGAACATGAAATAGCTATGGTGCTTGGAAAGATAAAAAAGGCTTTCTCATTTTGGAGTGATTGTCCGATGATTTAAAGATTTATCAGTTGATAAGATTTGATGACCCAATCGTAGAAATATTGAGCACCTTTATAAGTTTACTCTCCTGAGTCACAGAAGATCTTCAGATGCACTCTGATATTCTCAGCACCAAAACACCATGGGAGAGATCTCATATTGCCAGAAGATATCAGGTTTTTTTACTATTTTGGATTTCTATCTAGCAATCGAATTTTGTGTATTTCCCCTAGCCTCCTGTGAGGGAAGATGAATGTATGACTCATATTTCTTCAAGCAAAGAGGAATATATTTAAGATATATTTTTGTTTGTTTGTTTGCTTGTTTTTGAACAAGTATAAATTTTTAATAGCGCTCACTCATTCTTTATATGGCATAGGAAGGATCTATTGATTAGACAGAACCAAGTTGAAGACTCATACATTATAAAAGCTTCGGTGAACAAGAAGGCATATACAGTAAAATTCTTGAATAAGACAGCCTCTCTAGGACTTGAGGAGAGTAGTTCAATCTTTTCTCCCAATGGATGGGTTATTTTCACACCTGAGAATCTCTGTGACATAAAAGTAAAATAATACCAAATGTTTGTTATCCAAGGCAGAGGAAAAATTTTCACAATCATTCCCATGGTTACTCCTAAAACTAGAATATATATTGATTTTCACTCGTGTAAAATCTCACCGAAATGCAAAATTTAATGATCCTGATTCTTAAAATCCTGTTTTTAAAAATCCTTAAGTGACTGACTGTCAGCTTTCAATAAATATAACCTGCAGTAAGAAACTGAATTAAATAACTACCCTTCCCAGCTCAGATGTCATGTTGTTCATAGCCTTATCTTCTTCATCTCTATTAATCTGTCTGCTGCTATTAAATTGTAATCTTTTTGCAACATTGAGAATATCTTTGTAGGTACATATATAGTGCCAAAAAGAATAAAGTACTATTTTAAAATTAATCTCTGGGAAATCAGCTACCTACAAAGAGATCAAACTGAAAGTTGCCATGAAGAATTAGTGAAACATACAGAGCATTCAGCATGCCATTTCTTCTTATAGGTCTGATATACCAGTGTTTCATTGTTGACAGAATTTTCTGTGGCTAAGAATTACCTTGCACATTGATACGTAGAAATAAATACTTCCCTTAGGAATACACATGAAGTTTTATTCTCTGACAATGAAAAAAATTAGGTGCTCCCATCAGCTAATCACTAAAATTTTCAACATAGTTATCATACAATTACTTTCATTTTCAGTAGGGCTGTTACAAATGTTTCTCAGGTTTGGAATGTCAGATCATACTTAGAATCAAACTGAACACAGTAGAAGGAAACTTTGGTTCTCTAAAATACTATAGATGTATCTATCAAAATCTCTTCAACCTTCTACCTTCTGCCCTGTACTCAAACTAAATAGCATGGAGGAGATGGAAGGGAAAAATGAAAAAGGGAATGACATAAAAGAAGCTAATCTGTCATCAAACAGAAGTAACAATCAAGAGACATCTATAAATAAAGGTCATTCAGAGTCAAGAATGTGCCTTTTGTCTTGCAAAGTCAAATTTTAATGTAGATTGCAAGGGGAATCGTTTTTCAATGCAGGAAATTTGAAGCTCGTTTTCAGTTAAGCTATTTTAACTGCTGTTTGCCATTTACTGAATTGCACACATAAACAAGGCCTCTTTCATGCATCAGACAAACAAATGTGCTTTTGAGTGCATTATACCTTAATAAAAAAATTCTGCAACTTCATAATGTTTATAAATCGGTCTCTGTCTGCTAGCATACAGATGATATGCATGATATGAACAGAAGCTTCCATCCCCAGTGTGTTTAGGAAGAGACCTTAGGATGACCAATTCCTTGGTACAAAAACCTAACCAGAAATTTCTAGAAAACATGGAACTTTTAGCCCCATAAACCCAGATTATTTCACAGTTTCAAAAATGTTAATTCTTTACATAAAAATATCCCACTGAAAATCAGTAACCATTAAGACATTATATTAACCTTCCAGTCACATCTTTATAATAAATCAGAACCCTATTGCTAAAAGTTTGCTTTTTTCTTCTCCCACTGGGCAGAAAGAAAACCCTTTATAATCAGAGTTTTCAGTTGTGATAACTGACAAGAATGTATAACAAGCTTCATTCCTCGATTTTGAAAAAAAGAAAAAAAGTCAGTTTTACCAATCCAGATAAAAAAGCTGATCATGAACCATATTCCATTCACATTAATATAACAGTAGTATTACCTGATCCCAGGGCTTAAATTAGGTCCATTATATTTAACGTATTATCCATATATGATTATTTCAGATACTCTGTAAGAAGATTAAAGCTGAATATTACTGGTTTTAACCAGAAAAAGTACTTGATATGCATAATGCATATTTTGGCTATACTTAAAACTGAAAAAAACTATGCCCAAAGAAAAATTTCTGACTCCCTGAAATGTTTCTACAGTCAAAGTTTTATGGTATTGTAGCCTAAAATTTTCAAAAAAACTAAAGCAATAATCTGCAAAAGAAGAGAGGGGAAGTTTCTTGAGTTATTCCAATGCTTTTGTATCACAGTGCTGAGTCAAATATGTCTGTAAAGTGCCAGAGGAAGTGAAAATTGTAAAGTTAACAAGATGTTTTTACTGCAATAATTTCTGATTTTATACAGCATATATACTCAACAAGTTGAGCAGAGAGAGAGAGAGACAGAGTTATCTAAATAAGAAAGAGGCAACTACTTAAAGAACACAATGGAAGTGCAAGTGAAGGAGTAATTTGGATATCAAACCTGCATTTCAAAGATTTTTCTTCTGTCTTTTCTCTTTGGACAAGCCGAATAATGCTTTAGTCACATCTTCATTGCACATAAAATCAATGTATAATGATAATAACACAGGAAGTAATAGAAGGAAAAGATAATAGGATTCGAGTTTTATCTCATACCTTTCTATTCATTATCACACCATAAAGCAATTTAAAATTGGAAACCAACAATAATTTTCCAAAATAACTGAGACAGTGAGTTAATACCAAAATTCTTCCCTTATCATCAATGATTTATAGATGCCAACAAAAGAAAATCTCTTAAATTTTGCCAAGCTTTTTATTTTTACAATGGTTGTTCTTAATTGCACTTTTTGTTTTATTTCAATTCTACTTCTTTGTTTTAGTATCAAATACTCATCCTACATTTTGTCAGTGTCATATCCCGATCTAGCCCTGTCACACATGGATCTTTGTAAGTATGACTATACTGATTCCTGACCATGTAAACAGAATAAAGTCAGGGAGACACTGTAACACTGATCACCCACGCTGCATTCCACATTTCCTCATCTTGTTTTTATCTATAACTGGCAGTATTTTTAGGGTCAATATCCATACATCATTCAAGAAACATAAGAACCGTCTAAGATAAGAACTGTAGTGGGAGTATGAACCTGACACTGCTATCACTGTTATTACTTGAAGAGCATGCACATACATTTATATCTTCAGATCACATGCACTATTTGGGGTGCAGAGGAAGCCAGAAACTATGTGCTCGTGTTACAGATGCATCTTCAGTGCAAGAAGAATATCAGCATATATCAGATGCAGATCAAGAGATCTGACTATCAGCATGCACTCCTGTTTATCATGACGGGTAAATCAAGAAGCTGCAATTTTAATTTTAAGAAACTCAGATTCATGATGCATTTTAGCATTTTCCCTGGCATGCTCCATATACGACTCTGGCAACCAGCAAAACCGATTTCCTGAGGCAGTGAGGATACTTTACTAGAGGCAGGTTTCTGTCTCACAGAGCCAACAGTGAAGGAAATCGAAGAAGCTTATATCATTAGGCATGAAGGCCCAATTCAACACAGGTAAGTGTTGAAGGAAGAGGATGAAATGGCCATTTGACAGTACTTAAATAACAGGGAAGCAAAATTTTAAATTATATAATAACGTAGATTATCATCTTGAAGACCATGGTAGCTGTGATGATAAAATTGTTTGTTCATTCAAAGCTATCTGCTTGGTCACTCTTCTACTACAAATAGGAAGTGAGTTCAGTGACATCTGAACCAAAAGGAGCTAGTATGGATCATTCTTAGAAAAATAAGAATCTAAAGGACTCTGCTCCTGTACTGATTACGTAATTCAGATAATGATTTAGAAGTATTATAGACAGATGAGATAATGAGATAATGAAATTAAAATTGGTGATTCAAATGTCTTAGCAAAACACTAAACTGAAAAGAAAAACCAGTGTTCTTGATTAGGGACCAGATCGATGGGTAACAACCTTATATGTCTAAATAATAGAAAAGTCCATCAGGCAGACAGCAGAGACCAATTATATAGCATCAAATTTGGTATTTATCCTTTTTCAAACAGTAGATAAACATCCTCTCAGAAATGCCAGTGCAGTTGTCATATGCTTGTTTTGATAGTATGAATACTATTCTCGTGTCTATGGAATTCACCCTGAAATTACTAGAACATTAGAACAAAAATTAAATGGACATGACATATAGTTACATTTAAATATTTTTGTATTCAAATCCAGTGGCTGGAGTTAGTAATAACTCCTATTTTCATGTGTATAAAGTGACTAGTTCTTTGCTTATAAATTTAAGAGAAGTGCCATAGGCAACGGATTAATCACTTTAAAATAAATGCTAGATATGGGTTTCTTCAACCCAATCTGTCCATGAGAACTCTTAGGATGCTCATCACATCCATCTGGTGTTACTGAATGTGGGAAAGCAGTGTTCAGTGAAAGATGCTTGCAGAAATATTCTAAGAAATCCTCAAGTAATGGTTGTATCAGTGTTCTATCTAATTTATTAAGGTTGAAGGCAGATCCAGCTGTTGACACAAACTTTTTAAACAGTCATGTTCGAGTTCCTGCTCTGTCCAACTTGTGTTACAAATCAGATGCCTGAATAGAAAAAGTTTCTCATATCTAGTTCATTTGCCTAAAAGCTCTTCTTAACTGTGCATTTAACAATTATTTTTCCCATCATTATGAATTATAGTTTCAAATGGGGAAAAAGCTAATGCTAGTCCAAAGTAATGTACAATTTTGATTCAGCAAAGTTTTCAAACATTTTTTTTCAGTTTAGAGACACTTAAAATTAAAAAAAATATTCAGAACGTACTGAAGAAGGATCCTAAATTCCAACTGCTGCATTTCCCTAAGGCTTAGTTTTGTATATCCCCTGGGATGTAAAATATTTGTGTGATACTTGACTCCAAGTGACCACTGTTTTGAAAACCCTTTAATAACCATAATTGATTTCCTAAATTAATATGCTTTTCACGTAAGTGCTTATATTTTGATAGATGTAAATATCCATCATATAGTAACAATAATTGGAACATCAGAGAAGAAATTGCACTGTACTTATTTAATAATGTAAGTTTAAATGACAAAGAAACAACAATGACAATAGAGTCAAGCAGCTATCTTTGAGATCATGATAAAGTTTCATGTAATAATTATCACATAGATTCTAGCCTTTTAAATTGTTTTCTGTAATAATAGAAATATAAAAGTATTTTCATTTAATTTAGGAGAGTACCAAAAAAGGCCACCAAATAGCTTATTTATGTATATAACCACCCTACCTCATGTCATGAAATATCAAAACTTACAAAAGTTAATAATTGAATCTTTATCCACATTCCTTGATTTCTTCAATGAAATTTATAAAATGATTGTTTTGTTATGAGAAACAGGTCCTTACACTCTCTTCAAACTATCAGGGTTTACAAAAAGATAAATTCCAGATCTCTTCCTTCTCATCAGCTGGATACTATAAGGGGAGATTTTATGTGTAAGTTTTAAAGTAAAACATATTGCAATGTGTACTGGTTTGAAAAAGCAAAACCAGTGAGACTTCAAGTCAGTAATAAAATTTTAATAGGAAAGAATAGAATATATGCAATAATACAAAATAAGACCACTGACAGAGACTACAACCTGACACCCTGGCAATCAGGATGTTGGTGCAGTCCTGATTAAATGGTGGCTGTAGTCCTCCTGGATGACAGATGTGGTTCTGTTGAAGCAGTGCTCCTGTAGAAGGTGCAGTTTTCCTCTGAAGGTCCAGGGATGATGTGGAAAAGCCTGGTTTTCTCCTCTGGAATCCAGGGGAAAAAGGCTGCTTTGCTGTTTCAAATCTCGGTTTTTATTTAGGTGGGAAAGGCATGGCTCCTTGCCGTGGCTGGATCATCTCCCAATGGGATGATGTAATCTTATCAGTCAAGCAGTGGGACTTAATGGCCCATTAACAGAAGATATCTCCCATAGAGATAAGGATCAGCCCTTCTCTTGTTTCAAGATCGTGACAGAATACATTTTGAATTGTAAACCAGGACACAATGTTGAGAAATATAATGGTATTGAAATCTTAGAAAGATGCTTGCAAATTTGAAAAGGTGCAATGACTAGGGAATGATAGGAAATGATATCACACATGACATCAATAAGTCCTCTCAGCTTTTGCATATTATTTGTGCATTTCATTTGCAAAAAGGGTTTTTATTTTTCCAATTCCTCCCCATAGAAATTCATAAAGAAAATAAGCATTACCATGTCAGACTAAGATATGTGATAATTATAAAATCAAATAGGTGGATAAAGCCGTCTGAATTTAAAGTTATCAAAGGTGTGCAAAATTGTTTCATATTCTGCTTTACAAGCAAAAAGATGGTCTTAGGTTCCAGGAACCATAATTATTAGGATATTGAAAATTCAAGATTGTTTGATCTGGCTTTGATTTTGACTTTAAGAGATCCAACACTGTATAGAGTATTTTTTCTTCTTGCTTCTTTTCTTTTTTTTCCCTTTCCTTTTATCTCTCAGCCTACAATATTACAGTAATGACAGTCTCCAGTTATTGAACCAGTAATTTAATGCATAAAATACATGCAAAGCATTAGATTATCCTTTCTTACAGATTTTAGGTTTTCTGAAGCTTCATTTCCTTTGCTTTATCTATCTACATTGTCCAGTAAGACAGTCTTAGAAGTTAAGTCACTAAGAACAAAGCAGGTTTTTCCTAGATCTGTAATGAAATAACTAGTTTTAACTCAAACAAGTTATTGAATCTGAAAAGTAAAGAGTTTGAAAAGTTATTTGAGATCTCAGATAAAAGGTTATTTAAAAAAACATTTAGTTGTTTCTAGTATTGTTCTTTTGGTAATCCTGTCTGAATTCTAATAAAACCCTAAACAACCAGAATTCCAAGGATAATAATCCTGATTATTTCATGCTGCCACTCAAAAAATGAAGCTGAGCTTTTCTTCAGAGGGGTAGGGTTGGAAATTCCTTTGCTATGTGTGATCTACTTCAACATCAATAATATTTTTTTCATTCATATGATATGAATGAAAACTCACTGGCCACAGAAACCATGAAAACTTTACTAGAATATCAATATGGAGATAAAAACAGTCCATAAACATAAGCTTTGTCAATTCCACTTCTGTCAGTAGGGATTAAATGACTAATCACTAGTGGACTATACATAGAGTAAAACAATTGATACTTAGAAGCTGGGTAAAAAGATAAATGCTATTGCATTGCTCCCTCATTCTCAAAAAGACTTATTATACTAGAGGAAGTAGTCAATAATGAGCCACCCAACAATTTCACCCTTTTAAACCAAATCAAAGGATTGATCATTTTTGAATCAAAACAAATGTTTTAAATTAGTCTGAATTAGATAAGAGGAGAAAAAGGAAATTTCTGTTTCATCAAGTACCTTAAGATGAACTATCAGATAGTACTCTGCATAGCATTGATTACAAAAGCAATTTATAAGACAGTGAATAAAACATTACAGCTAAAATTCCAAGCTTAGAGATACAAACTCCAGAGACTCAATCCTCCAGAAAACATGATAAAGAAATCACGTTATAACCATATCTTCTGCCAATTGAAGGCTCCCATGAAGGCTTAAATTGTTCAGCTTGATTTTAACTATTATAGTACATACTGGCTTATCTAGTGAGCATGTAATTATAGCTCTCTGGTACGTTTTACACTGTAAAACAAGCTGATTGTTAATATGTAACAGCAGTAATATTTAGTCTGCATCTCTGTGCTTATAATGGGACTTCAGATTAAAAACCAATCCTCTGACAACCTCTGTGTTTAGAAAATAATGTGGGAGTTCTACTGTTTATATAATCCCTCTGCTTAAACTAACAGATTAGAACAATTCTTTTGTTACGTCTGTTATTTTAACACATAGTTCTTCAGCTGAAGTGTTTCAGAGAAAACCTCCAAAAGAAATTAACTTTAGCAATTCCATTGTGTCCATACCAATAGGACATACAAACATTAAAATATAAGGATTCAAATGCCATCCCTTTTAACTGTGAACTACATTTTCCTTATGTTTTCCTTATGATCCCATGGTTTTAAAAAATTGTGCACCTGTGCTTTTTTTGCATTTGTAGAGACAGGTTTTAAGATGGAGAAGGGAGTTTCTTGCATGACTGTAACGATGGCTGGAAGGAGAGGCTGAATTTGACAGACATTGAAAAAATAAATGTTTTAAAATGTTAAATGAGTTTAAAAAGGAATTGAATTAACTTCAGTGTCAAACTAGTTATTATGAAATTATTAGTTGTCTGCTTTTCTTTAAGCTTATTTGAGGACTCCCCTCTCATTATAAATTATTCTGTTCTGTGGAGATTTGATGCACTAGTGCTTTTTGTTTGTTTATTGTAGTTTTGTTGACTTGTTTTCCCCCTCCTTTTTTAAATAGACTTGCTTCTATCGTTGACACTTAAAAAAATGCTTATGAATAATCTTAGCTGTACTTCCACTTCTATGATCCAAATTTAGGATGACTGCAAACTTAATTTGGTAATAATGGAAGCAAGACTTTTGCTAGTGAAGAAAATGGCAAGCCAATTGATTAATTAGAGTTTTTAAGAAATGACAAACAGCATATGCTAGAAAACTGGCCCAACATACCTTACAATAGTAGGAGACATTGTAAACAGAAGCAAGAGCAGAAATAAACAAGTTTCTCATCATTAGAAATGTTCGGGAAATGTTTTGAGAATTAAATGTAGCTTGGAGGTCTCACAGAATGGGAGAGGAAAAGTTACTAGACTTAATGGCAGTGTGAGCAGACTGCTGGGAATACAGGGAACTCGGCAGACAAACTGATCAGCAAAACAGGGTGAAATGATAGCTGAACTATGATAGCTGTACTGGTGGAATTCATGATTAGCAATCAAGTTCCATAACATTCCCAGGGAAAATAAACTCAGACATTGTGATCAAAGAATCATGGAATCTTTAAGATTGGAAAAGACGTCCGAGATCATCAAGTCCAACCTTTGTCAAACTCTACCACATCAACTGAGCCATAGCAAAGAGCCATGTCCAGTCCAGTGACAGTCCATAAACAGAGAAAAGAGACATTTTAAGCCAAATATATAATGTACATCACACATGGGAAGGATGGTGATGTTATAGAGAAAGATTTAAAACAGAAACATGAAAAATCAAACCAAACTCAACCAAAAACCCCATCAAACATACAAAAGAATAATAACAATTACATGTATACTCTAGCATTTCTGTCAGGATTGTCAGGGGAACAATGCTTTTCTAAACTTTTTCTTATTTCTGCTCCACAATGGCAGGTAAAAAGATTAAGATATTCCTGTAAGGTAAAGTATCCCTGGGTTATCATCCACGATCAGTTGCTTTATTCAAAATATATGAAAATAAAAAAGTAAAAACCACCCAATTCTTCACTAAACTATTGAATGATACAGTTAAACAAAGTCTTTTACATGAAATGAATATTTTTAATTATTTAGGTTTATTTAGTTACTAGAGCTTTTTCAACAAGATGTAACACCAGGTTATTTGCTTACTTAAAACTTTTTATAGCTGTTCAAATGTTAGGCAGGTGAATCTTTTCTTCTGCACTGCCAAATGAATTAGACAAAACTAGTCAATAAAATTTATAGTAACTCTGGATAAATCATAACCAAAGAAAAATTAATTTCTATAATTTTTAGTTATTCTGATTTGATGTTTAGGTGATAAAAGTATTTTGGCAGTTATAAATAATTGCTGATATTTTACTGGCCTTCACAAAATTTTCAACAAATGTACTCATGAATAGATGAGCTTTGTTTCTTTTGTGTAGATAGGTAACACAGTTAAATGGGCATAGAGAATTCCACTGCTTAAGAGAGTCTACACATGATGCATTTATGCAAATCAGCATCAAGCCATGCATACAACACACAGATATAATGTTCTTCTATATCATCTATTCACAAAAGTTGCACAGCTATGTGCTTTCATGCACAGAGCTTGATTTTTTCCAACACTAACTTTTCCATTTAAACTAAATGTAAGCTTTTGGAGCCCTGAGACAAAATTTTATGAACACTCAAATGTGTGCTATGAAGAGAGAACATGTATTTGGGTTTTTTAATAAAAGGTAATGCATTTCTTCCCTAGAATTGCACTTCAGTGAAAGCCAACAGATAATATTAAAAGGAGAAGCGACAGTCTTTAATAACTCATCTGCTTGTGTTATTCTAAATTGAAATATTCTAGATGCAACTATTCTTGTGTCTATTCATCTATATATACACATGGCCGTCTTCCCCAAACATAAGCACATGTATGTTCACATATGCCAGAGTTTTACATTATTTATAATACATCTCCTATATACAGGTAATTGTCCAAAAATATCCTCAGGCATTCAGCTGAATGAAAAAAGTCTGGTATTGACAGGTTTACAATAAAGGAAGGTTGTAAGTGCTGTCTTTACTAAGGGTCACACCAACAAACATTTTACACACACACACATTGGTACACTCAGGACTTCACTGTATAGATTTCCATTTTATCTTGTGAAATTGTTATATTTATAACTGTTGTATGGTTCTCTTAACAGTTTAGCTTTTTCTCTTCAGCATGTTTGAAATACATGCACTATATAACACAGCAGGAAAATAAATCCAAGAAATCTTTTATCAACTCAGCAGAAGGATAAGTACTTAAAATAAAATTATGGTATTCCAGACTTACATCCTTGGGTTGCAATATAATTATTATTCCCCTGATAATGGAGAAATATGGAAAGGTTCAGACATAACAGGAAAAACCAAGTCACCTTAGGCCTTCTCTACAATCAAATGTCTAATTTATGCTTCAGCTCCAATTTGCTATCTAGGATAATCACGCTTTTGTTCCTGCCAAGTGTGGTAGGACTTATCTGCTGCACTTTTTTCTTCAGCTGATGTTGCCTTAGAAAAATATCTGTCAAGACATTTGAATTCAGTGAAGCAGATAGTTTCTGAAAGATTGTCTTTTAATTTTAGCAAATAATTAATAACCTGTCAAATTCCAAAGACAAAAGGAGATTGCTCACTCAGTTTGCAATTTATCTGTGACTTGCCAAAAGGTCATGTAGACACTACACTGACATTTGAATTCAAAGGGAGACTAAAAAGTCTGTAAAACAGAAATCTTTCGCCTACAAAAAGCAACTCTGATTAACAAATCCCTACAACAATGGATTGCGAGAGTAATTTTGGGAAGGGCATCATCATATGCTCATTTTGTTCCTGTACTCTTTCCTACTTAGTCAGTGTCGGAGGCAGTATCAGATTATTCCTTTCCTCCAACATTATGCTTAGGGAGAAGACTTTTTGAAGAACAGATCTGAGAATAAACATAAGAAGGAAATTGAGGAAAGAGCTGAGCTGCTCTCCACAGAGCTTTGAAGAGAAGTCTGGTGGGACTAGAACATGAAAAGAAAAAAATGGGCTTAGCAGAATTTGTGTTGAAAATCTCCAACTCATTGGGAGTCTGAAAAGAATAAAAAAGGCTGCACAACAGATTTTGAATTAATTATAACAAACCTATCCACTGTAGTAGATAGGAAAGCTGTCAAGGTTTCTGACAAACTTGGAACATTAGAACAGATACTACAATACTTGTACCCAAAAGGGAGGAACCTTACCAGAAACACTGAAACAGGAACCTTAACAGTATCAGTAACATCCTAGGCACTGTAAAAAAATACACAGTGTTGGATAGAAAAATAAGAAAATTCTTCAGAACAAGTTTTATCACTCACTAAGAGAAATTGTTCTAATGTTAAAAATATGCCAAATCATTATTTTCTTTATGTTTTGTACGAGTTGTACACCTCTCTCATTCTGCTTATACAAGCCCAGCACACAAGGAGTGATAAATATAAGCAATAATGAATGCTCTGATGCCTTGGCTACACACAGAGTTGAGGGGAATAAAATGGGTATTTACTGAGAGGCCTACGAAAGGCCTACAAAAGGCCACACCTTAACAGTATGAGTGCCACAGTCGTGGCTCCTGCCTGGAGGGTTCCAAGATGGAAGCAAAGGAGGGCTTGGTCGCAAAATCTCACATTTTTATAGGTTTTGGTTCATTTGCATGAACCCACCCTCCTCTTTCCAAGTTGTTTGTGCTTAGGGCCTGAAGTTTGGAGAAACTGTCCTTGAGTTCTTAACTGGAATAGGACTGTTTTGTCTTCATCACTCTAGCACATCAGAAAAGCACATCCAAGCAGAATAGAAAAAACTTAAGGCATCGGCTTCTACTTCTTCTGGGTCCTATGCAGCTTTAATCACATTGTTAATGACTTATGCAACCAACCCAACTCTGCCATTGTGTGCTTCAGTGAGGGAGAAGTGATAGACTTTGATGACAAGACATGAACTGTGATAATTGGGAAAATGCAAAATTAAAAACTGCAAAAAACATATAGATGATGTTGTGAATAAAACTTGTTTATTCACATGACATGGATGCTAACTTTGTTAAATAAAGCCAAACTTAAGTGAAAATGGATTCATTCAATTCACTGGTTACCAAAATTTACTCCAGTTTGAAGACTCTCCTTAGCACATAAAACACTTGGATTAACTTTTTTGTATTAGCTAATCAAACAATGAAGGCCAAAAAGCATTGGTCCAAAGCAGCAAGCTGTATTGAAAGACAGGAATACTCTCTGGAAACTTTTCTAATTCCAGGAAAAAAGTCAGGGGTGACTGTTACTATCAGCAGTTCTTTATAAGATGTCCCTTCAAACATACTGAGAAAGAATTAAATAAAGACAGAACCAAGACTTTACAGATCTCACAAGCAAACAGAAGTCAAGACAGGTCACGCTGTGCACAGTTGCTGTAGAGGCATTGCAGAGATAAAAAATGTGTAAAATTGACTGGCCTTAGATCTTAAGGCAATCTCACTAGCATTTGAAAATATAAGCCCATCTGTATGATCTGCTTTCATTAGGTAGAACAGAAAGCATCAAACAAAAAGCCAAGGCTGTTGACCTACATTAAAAGCTAATTTTAGGAGGTATTAGCATGAGTCAGATCCAGGGGTATGAGTAACAGTGACAGAAAAGGGTTTAGATATATGAGGACAGAAATAAAAGTGATTTCAATACACTCTTAAGAAGAACTCTGTTCTGAAGATGAAAACTCTTGACAACTAACAATAAAAAACAAAATTAGAAAGATAGATACATCTGAAGAAACAACATGACTAAGATCACCAGATGCAAAAAATACAAACATAAACTCGCTATACTTCGGAATATAGATAAGAGTATTTCTCCTTTTTTGCTCTGCCAGTAGTTCATTGTGCTGATTGAAATGGAGTACTATCGAAACATTTTTATACCTAGCAAACAGACAAGTATAGTAGTTTTAAGTCTTTCCTACCATTTAAGATGCAGTTGGAATGTACTGCAACTATCTATGAGCTATACTTCAAACAAGTTTTTCTCAGAACCACAGAACATTTAGCTACATAGACGCAAGTACTAAGTACCAAGTTCAAGTACAAGTTTATCTCAGAAAACATTTAGGGAACCAGACCATGAATAAGTTCTTCATATGCCAAGGGCAATGAAACACCCTTCAGAGACTTGGTGATTTGTTTTAAGATTAAATTGCTTTTTCAATAGAATCACATAATGCAGTAGCTCCACAGATACCGATCAGTTACATAGAAGAAGGAATATCTGCTGGAGGGAGAAGTATCTGATGAAAATTTTAGTCATATTGTGAATATATGGCTAGATCTACCTATCTACTTAGACCTCAATTAACTTTTCAGCTGAAGTACTAAGAAAAAAGCGCTGTTCTCAGGATGCATGAGATCTCTGCATACTTAATAACAACATTAATCAGAAGAGAAAAATTCAGTTATGAGGCATTATTTCCTAGAACTATTGCTAATTGTTTTTTTTCTTTATGTTTAATTAATGGCATCACTTCTATTTCTTAGCTGTGAAGCCCTGAAAATAAAGAAATATAGAAGAAAAGCTTTCAAACACCCAAGAAACAATATATCTCTATAAAGGAAAAACATTTTATCCTAGAAAAGTAGAATTAGAATCCCATTTTCTTCCAAAGTATTATACGATTCAAGTTTTAGAGTTCAAGTATAAAAAAAATTACCCCTTGATGTCTCTTGCATTAAAAAGTAGAAGCACTTATCAGGACTAAATAATAGTGATGTATATGCAAGCTGCCAAAAGGGGACCTTCTAGTTATATTTTGTTGCATACAATCATGCACCTCTTAATCTTGTTTTGGCTGTTTGACAAATGGCAGCCTGTCATGATTTGAAAGACAGGTGTCTGCCAAGAAAGGCAGAAGCTTCTTTTTAAAACGGAGAATGTAAACCCCCTCCCTCCAAATTATTATAATTTTGAAATTAAGGGGCTCTCAGGCAAAGATATGGGAATAGGAAATAACAGTTCTTTACTAGGAAATTTAAAATAGAAATACAGTATTACAGAGAACAAACCCAAGAACACTGACAGAGTCAGAACACAACCTGACACCCTGTCAGTCAGGGTGTTGGTAGGAGTCCCATTAAATGGTGGCTGCAATCCTCCCCGATGACAGATGTGGTTCAGTTGAAGCTGTGGTCCTGTAGAAGCATGCAGTTTTCCTCCAAACATCCAGTGATGA
>VXBI01007475.1:0-12418 GCA_013397375.1 Toxostoma redivivum
ATTCAACCCCCAACAACAAGTAAACTGTAGCTAAGCCTAGAAACTGGAGTCAGGATCTGGAAATATAATAGACTTCTGAAGGCAGCCATGCATTAAAAAGTGAAAGAGTAATTCTACTGTGAAACCAACATGTTAGAAATCCATAAGTAAATGAATTCTCGACAGATAGTACTGTATGGCTTAACACAAGTAGCTAAACTTTAGGCACAATACCTCTGCTGAAAATCTGTGGAAGCAATTTCCAGAGGTGTATGTTCCTCAAAACAAATTCCAGGAACAGTCCCGAAGACTTAAATAGAGCAGCTCATTTTTTGTGATGCAGAATGTGACACATTGCACTCTGTTTACTTCATTTGTTCTTTTACTTACAATTCTCAAATGTAGAAACAGTACACCAAAAGAAAAAGCACAAAGAGCTGACACAGCTGCTGCACAGCAAAAACATATTTCAAACTGTATTCATGGCATTCAGAGAAAAGAATAACTTTGCAATTACTCTTGCCTACTTGTAGTTGTTCAAAGCAATCCATTTCACTTATAGTTGAAAAATCTATTGTCCTTCATAGACTTAATTTTTATGCAGCAAATTCTCACGGTTGATGTTTCTCTGGTGGCTTTCATTCAGCTGTTTCTATTTACATATTTAAAATCATTGAATTTCAAATGCACAGTGTACGCTGAAAGATTTAAAAGTATATAATTTGTTTAAAACTTGCAAGATAACATGCACAACTACTTGCTTCAGAGTGGCAAGAGTAAGACTACTTGTGAGCAGTGTGCAGGTTTTGTTCATCTCATATGCTACATCACAATGTGCAACTTTCACACATATTTAACTTTTGCACCCTTATGTTCTCTGAAGCAAAGATCATAGATTGTCATCACCCATGTTTAAAATGTAAATATACAGATGGTATTGTAATTGAATGGACAGAAAAGAGAAGACTGTTATCCTGTCCATTGTAGTTGGGGGGAAATTTTTATAAAATCAATAGGGACACATAACGACCTCCAGTGTGTCATGAGATAGATGTTAAAGAGGGGGTGACTCACCCTTTGGAGATTATCCAATGACCATACAGGCATCACCGTGATGTAAAGTAAGTCAACTTCTAGCTTGCTCTAATATTAACTTTATTTCTTTTAATTCAGAAGCATTAAACCACTTATCGCCAAGATGTTTTGATGCTAGGAAAAGAGAGAAAACAATTTTTTTTCATTTAAGAATGAATTAGAATTTCATAGCCAGCAAAATGCAGAAAAAGGAAATATGTACATTGACTTCAGTAGGCTTTGAATCTTGTTTTCAGATTTTATCAGGAGAGTTCACAATATGCATAGATGTACTGACACTGTCAAGTACTAGCACTCACTACACAAGATTTGTGAATGCTTCTTCTTATAAGATCATTTGTGTCTGAGATCCTATGTTTTGGGATTTGTGAGATTGCTTGAATAGTGGAATGTCATATTCCAGCAAAAGAGGAAATGTTCCTCTGGGAGAGGCTGAATTACGTCATGTGTCTGTTAGTCACGGAGGAGCTGTCTGGGTAGAGTACAGTAATAAATGTAAAGCAAGTTCCCTTGTTTTGCAAAGATATCAGAAATATTTATAGTTTTAAAAGAACCAAAGCCAAGAAGCAGATGCTAACATCCCATAGGTATGCAGCACAGTTTCTAAAATGAAAGTGGTTTTGTTTGTTCCAAGCATGACATGCAGCCTTGCATACCTTTTAGTAATGCTATTAGAATCAATCTCTCATACTCACTGTCTTTCACAATGTAGAATTATGATATTATTTTAATTTTATTTATATTATACTTACTGGAAATAGGTGCACACCTAATGGAAGGTGTCCCTTACCATGACATATGGTTTGGTACAAAATTATCTTTAAGATCCCTTCCAAATCAATCTATGAAATCCAACCTTGTTTCCTTGCACATTTGTAACATAAATACATAACTCATTTACCCCATTGGTTCTTCAGCCCGGGTGAACCAGATACAAGCCTAATACATACATTATTTCTAATATTGGGCAGTATCTGTTACCCTCTGCTTTTCTACAAAATGTTTGCTTGAAGGGGATCAGTAGGGCTAACCGATCATTTGGCTCAGTCATGTTTTCAGACATCCAACCATCCCATAAAAGCATTCTCTCTTGCCTGAACTAAAGCATTTTTAATACTGTCATGATGTCATCTGGTGGGGGGGTATCACTTTGATCAATTTGGTTACCTTGGGTCAGCTGTGTTGGCTGTGTCCCATCCCAGCTTGTTTGTTGTGGTGTAGAGGGGTAAACAGAGAAAACATGAGTGCACTGTGAGCACTGTTAACATTGGTCTGCTATCTAAGCTCCTTTAGATTGAATCCAAAGCACAGCACTGTACAGGTTGCTGTGAGGATAATGATCTCCATCCCAGCCAGACTCAGTCCAATCAGTAATAACTGAAAAATCACTTACTAAGAGAAGAAGTGGAAACTCTATGCAGAGCCCTACAATTCTTTTTTTAGTGATTTGCTAATTAATTTGTTTTAAATAATGAAAAAACATTCCATCAACTTTGTGTGGGTTACTGCCAGTATTATCTTTTTGTGGAAGATTTCAGCAAATCTGTGTTTCTTCAGAAATAAAGTAACTTTCTTAATAGTGAGGAGTGATAAATTGCAAAGCAAGTCCAAGACTTTTGCAAGAGGATGCTTGCAAAATTAGTTATCTTGTTCCAAGGTGAGCTAGAAGCAATGCATTATTTTAAAGAAAAACATGCACAAAATCCCTCAAAACTCTAAACAAAAACACATCCCAAGAACTATACAAATAGCACAGAGGGAATATGTTTAGGATAAGGTGTAATTTATCCAGTGTAAAGTTAAATCATAGCTTTAAATTGTAATACAATTTAAATTTTGTGCAAGTTCCACAGATACTGATGTCAGAGTTGAAGGATATTACTAAAACATCCTGATTGCTAACCTAGGGACAATTCATAACTTAAAATTTTAAACTTTCATGAAAATCCATCTGATTCAGCTTTACTGGGTTTTATATATACTTAAGTTTTTTTAACTTGCAATAACAATTTGTAGTCTTTTATTAGAGAAGGCAAGTGGTCTGGGACTTAGATAAGAAGTTGGCAGAACTGCCCTGGTATTAAGGTTCAAAAATTATTTCAGTTAATGTGAGTTTAGTTCATAGCTAGCCATTTTGTAATGGTGATATAATTTGTTAGAATGCTTGTGGTGGAACCTTGGTGCCTTTAATTGTTTATTTATAGACTGTGGTTGTTGGAAATGTGCCTGGTATAACAATTTCTTTATTTTTTCTCCCCAAAGAACATGTATTTAAGTGGATTTGAGTATCCATGAAGGCAATAAATGTCACAGAATGATGAATTATACAATTTAAATTAAAAATAGCTTGCAAGTTTGAATGGACAGCAATTTTACATCATTGCTGTATTAAATTGAAGGGTTACATACATTACCAATCAAAACTTTATATCCCTCCTTCAGGTAATATATTTATTTCAGAAAAAAATCTTCTTAAAATTCCTAAATGGGAAATTGTTTTCAAGCCTTTGAAGATGTCTTCTCAAAGAGTATGCTGAAAGTTACACTGACTAATGATCTCACATTGGCTCTATCTAAACCACCCAGAAGTGACAACTCTCTCAGTTTCACACCTATGATACTGATATGGTGATACTCAAACTCCCTTTCCTTTAAATAGGCTCTATAGAAATCATGGTAGCAGACTGCTCCTTCTTTACTGGAATTTAATTCCCAATTTGGGTTTTCATTTGTAATTTCACAGGTATTTAGACTTTACATATGTCTTGGTTTGAGAGACAGGTATTTGCCAAGGAGAGGCAAGACCCCCTTTTCCCATAACCTGCTCCTTTTCAATCACTATGATTTGAAATCAGATGCTTTCAGGCAGAAGATATGGGGATAGGAATAATAGTTTTTTACTAATATATTTAACTAAGCAAATAGTATAAAAACAACAGCAACTTTAGAAATTGACAACAAAACAGAACAGTACAGCTTAATTTTAGTTTTTTTTTGGTTACAGGCTTTTTTTTTTTCTGAGNCTCTCTCCCTGGCCCCCTTCCTTTTTTCTGGCTCCCTTTGTCCATCCCCCCTCCCCTCCCCTTTCGGTGAGAGGCAACTAACTTGTAGCCACAAGTACTTAGCATAACAATGGGGAAAAAATTCCACAGAAAAAAAGAAATTATTCAACCGCCAACAACATAGATTTCTCCTTCTCTCAGAGGCCAGGTTTTAGTTCCCCAGGGAGCATTTATTCCACCCATTTTTAATGGCCTTTCATAAGACTTGAGTGTATCCTTTTTAGGGTAACCAGACAATTTTCATTTTGTTTGAGTGTCTGGACTGAAAACTCTACAACCACCATAGGCTGTCTTCAAAATAAGCATTATATTATGGTTTTTGACTGAAAAGTAATGCCATCTGTGGTCTCCAATTCTGTTTCTAGCATGAAGAGGAAATTCATTGATATGAAAGGAATAGTAAAGATACTGAAGACATTTATGCTTAGTATTCTAAGTTCTGGTGTTTTGTTTGGATATGATGCAAATACAAAGGGCTTTTTGGAGAAGTAAGGACTGGAACGATGTCTCTTGCAAATAACACAAAGATTGATGGGTTTTACTTCTATGTGGGTGATCATCTATTTAAATATTATCTTTATGCGGAAATTTGTATGAGTCCTAAGTGAACATAATACAATCAAAATTATACTGCAGAAAAATAAGCAATCTACAATTATATCAAATGCGGGGTATTTTATATATGCGTAACAAACAGCTGAATGTCATTCTCCAGTACACAGAGTCAATAAATCCTCAACGAGAGTCATCTCTAGCTCCATGCAGCTCTTAGTTTTATTTTCTCTGCTTAAATGGGTTCCTGCATGGCAACCAAAGCAACTGGTTAACCACACCCACGGAAGACTTTATATTTGGGTTTAAGAATGCCTTAATACAAGCTTGTTGTGTTTGCTTCAGTAGCTATTATTAATATTTTGCTCTGCTAATAATTTGCCTTCTTTTCAACTGGAAAAAAATCTTTAAAGTGACAAAAGTTAGCAGCATTACCAGTATCAAAAACCATGCATTAGGTTTGATAGAATTTTCATTCAACAGACAATAATATAGGCAATTATTTGATATTTTTCAAGCTTCTAGTGTGATATTGCTACACAAAACCCAGTAAAAATCCTCTGTGTTTCCTATTGAAGTGTATTTTTAGGGGAAAGGTTCTGTGTTGCTGCACTGTTGGAGTGTGCATTGTACTGTGTCACAACCTTTCCTGGTATATAGTCTCCAAGAGCTTTCACTACTGAACTTTTTATTTATTTTGACAAAGGTACTCTATTGTCAGATTGTGACTGCTGTCAGCCTAATAAATTGGAAAAATTATACTATCGTGTACCAGCAAGGGATACTTACTTGTCTTTTTAGTTCAAAAGAGCTGTGGCCTGAGAATAAAGCTGTATAACTTTTTTTGTTTCTCACTAATGGTCTTTCAGTGCTCTGTACAGTTTGTTGGTTCAGGCTGATGGAAAATATTCACATATTTAGATAAAATTTACTGAACAGATTTGGTCACAGCACACATTTCCTTTGTTCAAAATTGCTCCAGACCTCAGACCACAGAAAAATTCAATACTATCCATAAGATGAATTAGCAGCTCTGGGTCTGAAGGACAGTGAGATCAACGGGTGTCACTTGAGTAGGTGAGAAGTGCTACCTATATTACAAGATGGATCTTTTTTTTGAATCCCCACTCACAGTCCCACATTTACTGTGAACAAAATCTCTAAGCTGGGATTGCCCCAAAAGAATCGCATATAAATAAGAAATCAAATTACTTAAAGATACTCTTAATAGCAGTTGGGGAAAGTTTTACAGTGTCCTTCACAGGCTGACACTTATTTCAGTGGTCTGATTCTGATTCTGCCAGTTTCATTTATTTGAAAGATCCCATTGCAGGATCACAGAGACTAGTGTTAGATAAAGGAAAATTCCACTGTGGGACAGAGTCTCCAGTGATGCAAACACTGACTGTGGTAAGGTCTGACCTAAAAGTATCAAATAGACAGGTGTTCCACCACTGGAATTAACACTGGAAGCCTTCCTGTTGCAGATATTTGGAGTTCCACTCTAATAGCAGAATATTTTTAGTTTCTTAGCAAAGCCTGCTCACACAGGCTAGGATGCAGAATTTACAATGCCACCATTACCTAGACTGTGAAGTGAGAGATCAACGTAGCACACCAAGCGTTTTTCAGGAACTTGCTGTGACCTGATGTTCAAAAATACAGGCTATCCCACTTTTATGTTCAAGTCACATTTTTAACTTTTCCACCATTTATATATAAAATATGTTGAGACAAACTGTAAACATTCCAATCTAAAATTTAAAAGTTGTTTCATAAGAAAGAGGCCCAAGTAATTTTTTGTATATTCACATAGATGCTCAATATTGGTAACTAGAGTATTAGAAATAAACAATTAAAATGGGGGACTTACTTCCAGAAAAAATCTGAAGTGCTGTATTAAGGAAAAGTTTAGGTGGTAAGAGAAAAGGTTAAGCTAGAAAAAATGGCAAACTGCTGAGAAATGCATCTAATGCACAATGAGGAAAAAATAGGGATAGAATCCATTTAAATTGAGGACTTAGAGTTTTGCATAGGTGAATATCTAAGGCTAATGGATGAAGTGTGGAAATAAAGCCTGACTGGTAATACTTCTTTTAGCTGCCAATAAGGGAAGTGATGTAAATCCCAGTGTAAGTTCTGAAGACTAGTTTGAAAAACGTTTCTACTCTGATTCTCCAATTAACAGACCTGTCCTGAGGTATGGTAGGTTTACTATTTACAGACATTAAGTCTTATAGCTAAGTCTTCCATAAAGTCTTACAGCTCCTGACAAATTATATGGTGTGTCTAACATACAATCTATCATTCCCATTTGTGTTTTCATCTCACATGACTGTTTTCAGCTCAGTTAAAATATCTTTTTTTCAGTCTTAAAGATTTGAGTCTGTTTGTTCTGAATACTTCTGCTTTGTGTTCACAGTAAAAAAATCTAAGAGACCCTCTTTGAGTTACGTTCCATAGTCTATTTTGTTCCATAATCTATTTTGTGCCATAGAGAACAAATTTTTGGAAGAATAGTGATAGGTAAGTTTCCTCCAGGTCTGCCAAAATATTGGTCAGCTGGATGGATGGCAGTTCAGTACAGGGCAAGATCTTAAAAAACATCTTTTGACAAAACAAGATACAATTGTGATAGAATTAAAGTCTACCGTTGCTTTCTAACAAGCAATGATCTTGACTTAAAAGCAGAAACCAAAATAATTATTTCAGTTAGAGACTGTTCTTGCAAGTAAGTTTTAAGGAGTACATTGGAAATTAGAAGTTTTCCGTGTGAACCAGATCAGGCCTGAAGCAATACTTATGACTTATTAAATCTGCACTTTTTAAAATCTGGTATACTCAAATACTCTGTTTTTCTTACCCCCCTGGTAAAAGGAAAAATGTCTAGGCTCCACTGGTCTAAGAAAATCAAAAGGAAGAGCAGAGAATATAAGGAGTTAGATTTTAAAAATTCAAAAATATAAATAAATATACAAGATGATCTAATTGTGTCTAGGAGCATTTTATCAGGCAATTTCTTGGACGTGGACACTGCAAAGAAAGATAATGTAACACTGACTTCTTTAACACCCACACATGTGATACCCACTTATAATAATCATTACAATAAACTATTGAAATTATTAGATTTTCCCCAAGCCTTTTCTTTTTCCTACTTTTTTTTTCTATTTAATGGGAAAGAAACAAAGAAGAAAAAGAAAACAGACTCAAAATTTAAACAAGGGGGCTAAAACATCCAATTATGAAGAAAAAAACTCACTTTCTAAAAAATTAGAGGTTTCATGTAACTTTTATATAGAGATGTCTATCTTTGGAAGGGGAAGGGGAAGAGGAGAAGGAGGGAAGGAGGCAAGGGGGAGAGGGGGGAAGGGGAGAATCTCAGAAACTATCTGGGTTTTTGTGCCCCAAGATGTGTAAAAGTTCTTGTCTGGCAGTTCGTGTACCCGAGGAATAAATGAAAGGTCTTCAGTTTCGGTCTCNTTTGAGTAGCTAAATGGATTAGTAATTTTTCATAGTAATTATCCAGCATCAGTCATTTATTCAGGATTTGTCACAGGTAAAGAATCTTCCTGCCTTGGATAAGAAACAATCTCTTCATCTTAGGTAAAGTGTTTCTAAACACAAGAGGCATCCCAGCTCAAGGGGAGAGTGGTGGGGGCACATAATCCAGGTGCAGTCTGGGGACAGCTCACATTGTCCCCAAATGTCCTGGTGGTGATATTTTTATAATAAAGTAATTGTAGAGGCAAGACAGATTTCATTTCAGTACTGTTATCTTGTCCTGTACTTTGGTTATCTTTGGGTTTCAAAACCACTTTTCAAATTATTTTTCAAAGCACCTTCACTCCTTTGAATATGAGATGGGGTTTTCCAGTTGACAGGTACACCATGAGGACATGAGGTTTGTTGCTCTTTAGTGAGCCCAAAGAGAAGTATGGCAGGACATGAAGTGCAGCTGTTCCCTCACCTTCTCCATCATTTCCTCTGTGTGATATCATCAAGAACCAGCATGACCAGGTTCTATTCAGCACCTTATTATTGTTTCATCCACCAGTGACATAAACACCAGCACAAGCCAGGCTCCTATGTAGGCACTATGAGGAACTGTGCCACATGTAATATCACAAGCACCTGCACAACTGAGGTTCCTGCAGCTGCCCTATCAGCTACTGAGCCACTCATTATTTTCGAAGAATGTTGAAGACCAGAATCCATTAAATGTTCTGTCAGCATTCCTGCCACCAGTAACATAAAGACTTGAATAAGCATGATTCCCCTGCCTGCCCTATCAGGCACTCAGCCACAGCTCATAGCAGCTCTAGGCAATGCTCCAGCTGGGGAGAAATGTGTCAGGAAGACTGCCCCATGGAAAAGGACCTGAGGGTGCTGGTCAACAGCCAGCAGAACACGAGCCAGCCATGTGCCCAGGTGGCCAGAAAGGCCAATGGCATCCTAGCCTGTATCAGAAACCAGCAGAACCAGGGAAGCAATTGTCGCCCTGTACAAGGCACTTGGTGAGGCTGCAGCTCAAATCCTGCATTGTTTTGGGCCTCTCACAACAGGAAAGACATTGTCCTTGTAAGGATTATGCTGTCTCTATCTACCACCTGCCGGTGCTCCTAAATTCCTGCTATGAGCACTTCTACCAACTGCAGCTGAACACCCATGGAAAGGTACCTGTACAGTCTAATTCCTCCTCTCCATAAAGCAGCTGTGTCCCTCCATGAGGGAGCAGCTGCTGGAGGACATGCTGTCCTTCCTCCACCACCCAGAGAAGGAGCTGAGGAAAGATCAGGGTCCCAGTCTCCCAGGCATGCTCTGTACCAGCCCTTACCTTGTCATGGAGAAGACCACCTTCTGGCTTCAGTTATTGTAAAATTCACCTTGGTGCATTCAGAATCTGTGGAGACCTGCCATCTAACAGGGCTGCCCTCCAGGTGATCCCTCAAGCTCTGGTTAACAACCACTTGACATAGAACCTTCTTGATGGAGGTAACACTTGGGTTGCAGCAAGGTTACCTTACTGAGCCTCGAAAAAGCAAAGCCAATGCTTCAAGAAGCACTTATCCTGGGGCTTGATGCCACTGAAGAAGCCATTTGCAAGAAGCCTCACAAGAGAGAATCCCCACCCTGCTAGCTTGCTCATGTGCAAGAGATGTGCTTTTTGATATTGTTGAAGTTGGGCACCAATTTAATGTGTTTCATAAATCAAAGAGCGCTTGCACCCTGTTTTTCCAAACTGGGTGGTATGGAAAAGCCGTGTCAAGAGCCGCGCCTGGAGCCGTCCCGCATCCCAAGCTCGATGCTGTTGCTCGCAGCCGTGATGAGGACGCGCAGCCACCCGGCACCGCTGAGAGACAAGGAATTGACGGCTCTGGCTTCGCTCAGCCCTGCGGGCTCGACAGGGCCCACCATCTTAGTGCCCACCCGGTGTAGGGAAATAACCGGAAATTTAAAGACGGAATTCGTGGGTCACTCAGTTTGCATTCTTTCCCCCCAGTTTTAGCAGCTGAATATCATTTAGGATGCTTAACAGAACAATGCTTTTTTAGGTAGAGTTAACTATTAGACTGCTCACTTGAAAAAAAAAAAAAAAGGAAAAGAAAAATATATGGACATGCAATCTCTTCCTTCTGTTATAAATGAGAATGAGTCTCGATATTTAGCAAAATTTAGATTGCTTTATTTGATATAGACAGAGCAAGCAGCGCGCTGGGGGAACGTGAGGGGTCACCGCCCAATCAAAGTCCCACCGAACTTGGTTTGTAGCTCCTATTTGTAGTATGGTCTCCCATTGTAATTAATAATTTTTATGTNCAGTTACTTATGGCAGGGATCCAATTTTTTTCTATCACCATACCTAGAGGTGTTTATGAAATGACTGGATGTGGCACTTAGTGCTATGATTTAACTGACATTGTGGTGTTTGGTCAAAGACTGGATTTTATGGTCTTGATGGTCTTTTCCAACTTGAACAATTCTGTGATACTTTGATTCTAAATGAGCAATTTCCAATCATCAGGAGTTTTCTCATGGCAGGGAGTATTTTTCAGGAGGAATCACTGTAAGATAGTAAAAAAAATTGAGATCTTAGTGCTTGCAATAACTTCTACAGTCTCCTGGCAGTACATGCCGGCAGTGCTCAGCATAGGGAGGTACTGCAGGCATTGGCCTATCCTGGAGCAGCCTGTCAGGGAGGGTAAGTGAAAGAGAAGAACCACGAGGACAAGACTGTAAAGAAAGAGCACACTGTAACATTTCTGCAATTCATAGTATGCAAAATTATTTCAGACTGTTTTCAGATGCAAGTCAAGATGAGATGTCTTTAAAAAACATGAAGACCAAACAAATACATTATATAATAATTCAGGAAAAGCTCTTTGGGTTTCACCCCGGTCCCCCTGCACTGGCACATTTGTTTCATTCCCAAGAACTAGGAGGGGTTTTTGGCATGCAGATGCCAGTTTGGCATCACAGTAGTAGTGATGTATCGGATGCAGCTCTGAACTGCAGAACTATTGTCCAGTTAAGGTCACAAATAAATCTAGTTTTATATGTGAAACTATTAATTCAACTGGGCATTTTTCTTGACCATTACAAGGTCAAATTCCAGTATTTAGTGGGACTAAGGGTGACACCCCATCATATTATGTAGAGCAGGTGCAGGTAAGGGCTACTGAAGCCTGCAGCTATGCTGAAAACTGCACGTTATATACTAAAGAAAGAATGAGCAACATTCTTAAAAGGAAAGTGCAACACAGAAGTCTCAAAATAAAGCAAGGTCCTGTTCTTGCCCATAGATTAACCCGGATAAATAATTGCATATTATAAACAATGACTATGTCTAATATTATAAATAATAGCCTAGGACAGGCAACGGTCTGCTAAGGAACTTCTGCAGGTAAACTGCGGAGTGACTGCAGGCAACACAGTTGTCTGGTGTAAGGTTTGCTCCTCAGCTACACTCCAAGGTATCAGGTGGCCTCCCTTCAGATCAATGTCCTGTCTTGGTGCTTTTCCAATGAAAACAAAGCAGGATCTTAAACTGATTTTTTTGTTGGAACTGTGAAGGTCATCGAGTCCAACCTGCCTGCCATTAACCTACCAGGGACTTCTTCAAGTAGATCAGGTTGCTCAGAGCCCCATTCAACCTGACCTTGAGTGGGGCACCTAGCAACTCTCTGGGTAGCCTATACTAGTGTTTCACTACCCTTCTCACAAACAATTTCTTCCTTAGACCCAATCTGAATTGACTGTCTTCTAGTTTGAAACCATTTTGCTTGTTCATATTGCAACATGCCCCGCTAAAAGCTGTCTCCTCATTCTTCTTAGAAGCCCCCATGATGTCTTGAAGGGTGGGAATAAGCTCTCCCCAAGGCCTGCTCTTCTGCAGGCTGAACAAGCTCTCTTGGCCTTTCTGCAGAGGAGAGCTGCTCTATCCTTGGATGTTTTCTGCATTCCTGTCTTGTTCCTTCAGAGTCCATTCAGTTTTACCCAGTTGTAGAATGATGTTGGGCAGGAGGCCGGAAATGGTGGTGGAGTGTCTTGGGGTGGTTTTCTGTGATAAATGTGATTTGTGCTAATTAAATTGTAACTATATTAACAAAATTGTATTTAGATCAATAGAAGGCAATTGTTACAGAGTGAGGGGGGAAGATGGGTGAAACAGGACAAAGGACATCGTCCAGATGTTTGGAGCCAAACAGTAGAAGGATGTAGGTCTGGTA
>VXBI01007476.1:0-11593 GCA_013397375.1 Toxostoma redivivum
AACACGCAGAAGAAGGAGATCGTGGTCAAGGGCGACGAGGTGATCTTCGGAGAGTTCTCCTGGCCCAAGAATGTCAAGACCAACTATGTCATCTGGGGGTGAGCGACGCGGCCGGGGGAAGGGGCGGGTGGGGGGAGAAGTTGCCCCGAAGATGCGTCCGGGCAGCGGGGACGGGGGTCCCGCCGTCCTTGGCGCCGCCGGTGCCCTGCAGGTAGCGAGGCGGACGGGGTCGGGCGGGCTGATGCCGCTTCCCGCAGGGCCTCGGGGCCCCGGCGCCCTGCCCGGGTGTCCCGTGGGCGATTCGTGTCCGCTGGCAGCCGGGCCGGGCAGGGAGCGCTCGCCGCTCCCTTCGGGAACGTTCCCGGGTCCTGCCCTGGGCCGGGAGAGCCGCGGAACCGGGGCCGGGCCGTTCCTCGGCTCTCGGCGCTCCTGTCCGAGCCGCCCGGCGGGGCCGCGTCCTGCAGACTCATGCGATGAGATGGCTGGAGGCAGCTTCTCCCAAGTTTTTCCGGGTGTTTGGCGAAAAAGAGGCGTTATGTTGTTGTCCGGACAACGCTCTCAGGCACATCGTGGGATTCTTGGGGTATTCTGCACGGAGCCAGGAGTTGCATGGGTCCCTTCCCACTCAGCATGGTCTGTGATTCTGCTGCCTTGGGTTGTCGGGGCTGCTTCTCGTCTCCTGGAGCTTTGATGCACCAGAACAAAGCCAGCGAGGTCCAGACCGACGCTCCCTCTGATGAGCTGTGCAGGTGCTCTGCCCCCACCTGAGGCCTCTTCTTGGGCAGGAGCTAGTGCAGGCTGTTTCCTAGTTGGTCTTATCGTAATAAACGAGTAGAGAGAGTGTTTATGTGGCTTAAATGATTGTATTAGATAAAATGCCTGGTTTTAGAAAGCTAGAAAATGAGGGGTTTTACCTGTTGAATTTCCTACTGTAGTATGGATTGCTTGTATTGCAGAGGAGTCTTTTGTTTGCCTTTTCTCAGAATTTAGCAGCTGCTTGTTTCTTGATGTCCTCATTAGAAGCATTCCAATGAATCTTTTTCAATCTTAAGTGGAAAAATCCTTCTTGTTAAGGCTCAGGTGTTGATGAAGGAGGACATGTTATTCTGTGAACCTTTGTGGAAAAGCAAAAGTGCCTGCAGATTTCTCAAAAAAACCCAAACCGGGAATTTTTAGTTTTGTTGTTCTCATAATTATGACTATTACTAGCCTTAGATTGAGAGAGAGAAAGCTTATCTTCTTGCTTATCTTCACTTCTAGGTGGACTTTTCATAGCTGATTTTACTTTGTACCTTATATATTACTAGAAATGTGCTTTTTCATTAACTGTTTCAAGCTTTCAGAAACTAAGTTTTGGAGTTAATTTTGCTTCCTGGCTGAGTGGGGGATACTGGTATGTGGGCTGAAGAGGAAGAAAAATATTTGGATAAGCAGTTATAAAGTCTTGGTTATATTTTTGCTGGGCAATGTTTAGACAGTTGTGGTGTTTCCTTGCTACAAGTTGCTTTTCCCAAGTGCTGACAGGTAGTGGTTAAGTAGACAAACAAGTTTCATTGCCCTTTTGCAGGGAGCAAGAAACTGATATGCCAACCCTATCCTATTGCTCAGGAGAGCTTGGATTAGGTCTGAAGTTGTTACCAAAAGCCTAAAAGCAGCTGGAGAGCAAACTTTGCTATGTATAGCCAGGCACCTTTATCTTCCTGGTCAAGAAGGATGTGTGGGTGAACAGAGGATTCTCTGAGCACAACAGCAGCAGCTCCTTGTCAGAGCTGTGAGTGACATGCTCACACTTGCTCTACCATACATGCTTACCTCCTGGGGTGCACGTGTGGTAGAATTTGAGGGGTTTTGTTTTTTGGTTTGTTTGAGGTAAGTTAGTTAATCTTGGTTTAGACTAGTGGCTTCTGAACTTTTGATAGGATCAGACTGCTCTCAGTTCACAGCATTTCTTGTCAACCACTGTGGCATTTTGCATGTCAGCTTTAAGTTGAAGATACTATAGAAATGAGACCAGTTCTGCAAGCCATGCTCAGTAGCTTGAATACCACACTTTAGGCGCTGCTAATTTAGGTAATTGCCACACTCAGGAGGGACATTTTCAAAAACTTTCAAGTTTCAAACCATTTTATATTCAGGTCACTTGCCAGGATCTAAATTATGATTGTACTGAGCAGGTGTTGGTAGCTTAGTCTCTCACAGAACAAACCTTGAGTTCTGTTTTAGGTGTCCACAGTGTGGTTGCTGTAATTGCATCTCCAGCCTGAAGAGAGTAATGCTAGGCTGAAGAGCAGCAGTGGCATTTGTCCCTGCTAGAATTAGAAGTAGTCCCATGAGACATTTAGCTGTGGCTCCTCGAGCAGCTTAGCTGGCAGAAGTCAGCAGTGCTGCCCTGCATTGCCTTCTCTCTCTGCTAGCACAAGTGTCACCCAAACAGGGAATTGGTCTGAGGAATCAAGCCAAGTTCAAGGTAACCTGGAGGGAAAAAAAAAAAGTGGGAGGGAAAGCAACTTTAATCCAGTTTAGTTTCCAGATAATAATTATAGGGATGCTCCTGCTGGCACATGAAAAATGCTAGGTGGTCTGAGATGAAGTGGTTTGTGTGTTTTGACCTGTGGGCCTTGAAGAGTGATTAATGAATCTATTTCAAAACCAAAGGAAGGAATCCATCTACCAGAGAAATTTATTTCTTCATTTGCCTAGTCAAGGGGCTTGGATATGCAGCTGAGTTTTTAAAGAGTGAGAGATGGCCTGGGTATTGTCAGTTGTGTGATACTCAATGTGCTTTGTCTTGTGTTTTTGAAGATTTCTGCTTGGTTTTGTGGATGAGACATAGGCCCTTAGTACCTCTGTAAAACTTAAGGCTTTGAAACAGGAAAGAGGAAATAAAGCTGTTAAAAATGAATAAATTCCTGGTGTCCACAGGTAGAAGGTGAATGGATGAGAAAGAATTAAGTTTCTAGTGTTAAAAATGAACAGGTGAAACCTGCTCTCTCCTATTATATAAACGTTTTCTTAATTTTTAAGCTGAAGTTTATTTTGTAAGAGATGCAACTCTTCCTTATATTTTTGCTCTAATAATTGTCCCTGAATTTGTTGAGGTCTGCCTCCTAAGGTTTTAATTTTTTTCTTAAGTAATTGATGCCATAAGTGAATATGGGAAATAACAGAATTAATTTCTGTTTCTACTTTGGATGTTTGTAGATGGAGTGAGGCAAACTACCTTCAGATCTGCCTGTTTTTAGTTTTCTGTTTATTTATCAGGAGCACACACTGATGTTTAAATGTCAGTTTAGGCTTAAGTTTTCTCCTTTTCTCCAGTGTGCAACTGCTTATCCCTCTGATGATTTCCCATTAATGTGCAATATCTTGTCCTCCTAATAAAACATTCTTAGAGCCATAATGAGCACAGGGAATTTTTGTGTGTGTGGTTGAAGTGTTGAAGTACCAGCTGTGCCCTGCTGAACTTTGGCAATGCCTGTGGCTTTGTAATACTGTATTTTTTCAATTAATAGATAATGGGTCATTATTTTTTTTTTATATTTTGTCATTTATTACTAGATTTTGTTAAAGCTTGAGTAGATGACCCACTGGACTTTCCTATCATGCTCAGTTCATATGGCACACTTCAAAGAAATAATGAATTATTTTGAACTGAGATAATCTTAAGTGTTTGTTTTAAAATGAAGTAACAACTGTATCATGTGACATCATGGCTTTGCTTCAGAGCCAAGCCTGTGTGGAGGAAGCTTTTGTTTCTGCTAGTGCTTCCAGTATGTTTAGATACCACCTTATCAAAGATCCTTATTGCTTTGCTGCTTGTTCAAACAGTTCCTTGCTGAGGAATCTAGTTCTGGTGGCTGCCTGTAGTTGTGATGCCAAGTTTTGGCTTCTTAGCAGTTGAAAGAAAGATCCTGTGTCTACTCCTTTTCCTCTGCAGCAACCAAGAGTACATGCAGACCAAGTTTTCAGAAGGAAGGGACAGTGGTAAGACAGACCCTTTTTTCCCCTTATTCTACAGTTTTGGTATCCTGAATCCTTTTTCTCTGCATGTTATTGTTATATTGGTTTTCTCAGGTGTCATTGTGAAGGTGAGGTTTTGAACTTTACTGCTAATAACAAGTTCTGAACAGGTTATTGGGCACTCTTGGCTAATTCTAGAAAAGTAATAACAAGCAAAGCAGTAGCTGGCATTAAATCCACAGTACTGAGAAAACAGACTTACATTTCTGTTGGTTTAGTAGATTTTTGTGTGGCTCTTTCAGGCTCCATAAAGTTGTGACTGAGTATTTTTTATTTCCTTTCCCTTTCCTCAGTGAGGTTGGCATTTCTGTGGTGTGTGTTTTGGTGCTGATGATGAGCCATCATGAGTAAAGCCACTGTACTCAGAGGGAGAACTCTTTTAATGGAAGGGTTTCTTCCTGAAGTCTCTTGTTTGTTGAAAATTCTCTACCAGTCTTAAATTTATAGCTTTGAGCTGGTTTTGTGGTGACGTCCTCAGGCTTTAAGGTGAGCCAGCTGGTTGGGGACAGGGACTGGGCAATGTGGAGGAGCCCTGTCCTGCCTGGAGCTGGGGTTTGACAGGTCCCAAAGTAGGGGTGGGCAGTGGAATGGCTACTCTTGCTGCTTTCCTGACTGCCAGGTCTGTTTCTCAGAGCAATTGTTGTGTTTAGGGAGTAGGGTTTTTTAAAACATGGACAGGTATTGCTTCCCCTACAAAATCTGGTCTTGTTTGATGTGTTTTTTTTTTTTTCTTTCTTGTGAATAGTTGCACAGAAGTTCCTTTTAGACTTTAAAGCTGTGTCTTTGAAACAAGCTGAGATTGAACTTGATGCTGTTGTGTTGCTCTGACGTGGTCTGACTTCAGTATGGGAGCTCACAGTGATTTTGTACCCTTCAGGATTTTGCTGGTTTTGTGTGCAATTAGTTTGTAGTCACTCCTTATTTTAATCTTTCAGCACCATTTTGAGCTCTTTGCTCCCTAGACTTTGTGGAATTTATATATCCCAAGTTCTCCCAACTGCTTTCTCTAGTGCTGACAATTCTGGCCTGTTGTACCTGAAGATGACGTAATACTTTATTTAAGTTCAGTTTCTCTGGCTATCTCACATAGGATAGACAGTTCCTTTGATAATCAGAATAAATAGTATGAATGAGGGGGAATGTGTGCTTACTATTTCCTAAGTCTTCCTTTTTTATTTTGCAATGCATCCAGCTCTTATTTTGGATTATTTTGGGACTTTTTTTTAAATAATTCATTCAGTAAAGAGGCTGCAAGAACTCATCTCCCTCACATGTATTTTTTAGCACAATTGAGAGCTCACTAGTTTGGCAGTAGCCTGATAATAATATTAACTGCTTGCTTTTTAAATTGTCATCTGGAAAGAAAAGAGGGTGTTCTTGAGACAGAGATGGAGAAGTTAAATGTTACAATCTTTTCCTGTGTTACAGGACAGGGAAAGAGGGCCAGCCCAGGGAATACTACACTTTGGATTCTATCTTGTTCCTGCTCAATAATGTGCACCTTTCCCATCCTGTGTATGTCCGTCGTGCTGCAGTAAGTAGACCACACAACGTGATTTTTGTCTTGTGATAATGAATACGCGTGTACTTATTTTCAGGGAATGATAATAACACTTGTGTGTATGAATTTGGCTGGGGAAAGTGAGAATGATATGCAGCAAAGTGTGTGAGTGTTTAAAAACAATCACCTCTGCAGAAGGATCACATTACAGGTCCTGACAGGGTGGAATATTTTTCTTGACAATTCACTTCCTGACAGACTATCACTTCAAACCACCAAATTATGTTTACAGCAAAAATGTGTCAACCAATTATTAGCAGTAATGGCAGCATTTATCTTGATATTCTATGGACACAGCTGTTTCCAACACTAAACTATTTAAGAAGTACTTTTGTCCATCTGTTGTGTGGATCCCAGTCTAGATGATCCTTTAATGCTGTAGATGGCAGGCATCTACAGAATAGAGGAAAGCAGAACAGCTTTGGAGTGAACTTGGAAGTAAGCAATCCAATTAAAAAAATTACTGGTTAAGCCCTGAAAATAAAGGTACAGGAATTTTTAAAAAGTCCTTTTGATTTCCATTTGACTGCTTTCTAGGAGGCCACTCTTCATCTTTCCTTGTGCTTCATTGTTACCTGAGACAGCAGTGCTGTGTTGGAAGGACGCAATTGAGATACTTGGTTTCTATGTATCAACACAGACGCCTGCCAGAGAAGTGTGTGTGATAAAAGCTAGTTCTAATCTTATTTGCAAGTTTGAAGGGAAGGAGGAAAAAGGCTACCCTCTCTTTCAGTTTTATAGCAGGTTTAATTTTGTGTAGCTGGATATCCTCTAGGATGTGGTTGCACTTTAAGCTTGATAGTTAGGCTTCCTTGGGTGGCAGGATACATGGGCATGTCTTTGTGTGAATGAGTAGCTTTCAGTAAAAGTGAAAAATCTTCAGCAAGGGTCTCTGTGAGGGAAGAACAGTTTAATGTCACATCTGTTGTCTTTTCAGACTGAAAACATTCCTGTGGTGAGAAGACCTGATAGGAAAGACTTGCTTGCGTACCTAAATGGGGAAACATGTGAGTAAATGTGTTCTTTTGATTTGGATGCACAGTGCTCTTTACTGCTTCATATCCATGGCACAAGTGAGGGGTAGGAGGGGAAGATTGGGAAAACAACAGGCAGTTTGCATCTGAACTGAGTGTGCTGAAACTTCTCAAACAAAGTTATTATTTCTTGTGTTTTTAATTGCTTTATTAACAATTAAAATTAACTGTTTTGCTTAGATAGGAGCTGCATACCTACATATATTTAGAGGTGAACATTACTATTACTATTAACCTACTTTGGTTAATAATTATGTGTTAGAATGCTTAGCATGTATGTTTTTTGGTTCTCTAGACTATGGGAAGCTTTCAGTAGTACATTGATCTTGAATGCAAGAAATGTGTGGGATGAAATCTTCAGTTTAATAAGATATATTAAATCACTGCTTTGTCAGTCTGGCAAATTTGCCTAGCATTTCATCATCTTAAATTTTTTTGTTAACAACAGAGAAAAGAGATTTGTCTGAGAAAAACAGAAATATCACCTTTGAAAGATGCCTTATTTTGAAGGTGGTCTTGAAGTATCGTAGAGTATGAGATTATTTCTGTAATATGATAAGTAAAATCACTTTACATATATATAAAAGGGATCAGCAGGTTGTCTTTTTTTGAAAAAACTAGACAAATCAGTAGATCTTGATTGTAGGTTCTAATTCTCATTGTGACTGTTCTCTTTTATGAATGGTATATCGAGATCATAGAATCATTGATTAATTTATGTTGGAATGGACCAGAAGAGGTCACCTGGTTCAATCCCCTTTTCAAAGATGGGCCAAAAGACCCTGAGCAACATGATTTAACTTTACATTCAGTCAGATTCTGAGTATCTCCATTCCACTCCAGTCCCAGTGTTTGACCACCTTTGCTACCTAATACATAGAGTTTCCATTGTTGTAGTTAATCTGTTGTGTTTTTTTTAATACCCAAATATTATTGCAAATATTTTCTATTTAAACTGAATGTTCTGTTTGAGTGCAGCAACCTCATCAAGCATAGACAGAAGTGCTCCACTTGAAATTGGTCTTCAACGATCCACTCAAGGTACAGTTTACCTGAAAAGTAACTTTGAGGTTTATTTTATAAAAATCTACTGCAATATTGGATTTTTAATGTCCTCTTTTTCTTATAGTTAAAAGAGCAGCAGATGAAATATTAGCAGAAGCAAAGAAACCAAGAATAGAGGTAATGACAGTGACTATCATCAATACAAATTGGGGTGGAGGTAAATTATGGTGTTTATCTGTTTTTGTAGGAATTCCATTGGGCTACCTGTCCTTTGGTGTACAGAGTGCTTCTGTTCATGTGAATGGGAACGGGAAGGGGTTAGAAATTAGACTTGAAGAATTGTGGTTCTTGAGGAAACTTCCAATAGCTCTGCACTTAATGCTAGTGCCTGGATCAAAAGTCATTGGAAAGAAAGATTGTCCTTGCAAATGTGAAGAAAATACTTCTGAATAGCTTTAATTCTAGCTGCATTTATATTTGAAAAGGGAATGCACAAGAACTTAAACATGGCTGTTCCTTGCAGGATGAAGAGTGTGTGCGCCTCGACAAGGAGCGCTTGGCAGCTCGGCTGGAAGGACATAAAGAGGGCATCGTGCAAACGGAGCAGATCAGGTGACATTACTTTCCCTTATGCCTAATGCTTAATTACAGGATGGAGAACAATTCTTGTGCTGTTCAAAGCAGCCAGTTTTACCTCTGTCCAGCAGCTCTCAGTGGAACTTCTCTCTTTGATACTCTCAGTAATGTTTGAGGAGTCAGACCTTGGAATACTTTTGACAGTGCAGATTTGAGGCATTTATGAAATCCATAATTGTAGCTAACTACATGAAACATAGGTATTTTGAATGACTTCTTCCTATCTCTTATATAGGTGTACTTAAAAGGAAACTATAGGAAGAAAATCTGATTGAGGCATGATTAGAAAGCATAAGAAAAAAAACAAATCAAAAAGTACATGTGATTTTGTGTAAATGAATAATTTGGATGCTACCTTGAGAGTATTGAAACTTTGCGATGCTGCAGTAAGGGTTACCAAGTGTTGTTTGAATTAGTTTGCACTCTCTAGTTACCAGTTCTTTTAATGCTCAATGTAAAAGACTACCCCTTTAAAAAAAGTACAGACATGTACAGGTGGTAAGTTCCAACTCCGTGCTTGACCTGCTGTGACTCAAGTAGCAAGACGAAGTTCCCTTTCTGATAATAGAGTTATAAAGGAGAATGCTTCACAAAATTAATGCTTGCATTAATTTTTCATGTATTCTCAAAGAAAAAACAACCCCATGTGATAGTGAATTTGGTATGGACAGTTAATTTTGTGCAATTCAGTCTTTATCTCTTTTTCTTCAGCTCGCCTACAAAACAGCAGGGCTCTTTGACAGCCCAACTCTGTGTTTACAATTAAAAGCAAACACACATAGGTGTTGCACTCTTGCACTCTAGTGAGTTCTCTCAAACCCAGATTAGTGTGGACAAGGTTACCACCATCTGTTGTTTGCTGGCCTACATGGTCTTAGAAGGTACCCCATCTTCCAAGGGACCAAGTCCACATAACTGCACCTCAGCCAAGATTTAGAGTAATGCTTTGGAAGCATCAGAGCAGCCAGGGGTTGGTTGACTGGACACAAAATTATAATCCACTAAAAACAGGGAACTGAAGTTCGGATGTTGTTATAAATGAATGTGTTGGTCCTGATGCTTTACATTTGGATTCTTTATTTTTGTTTGATGTAGTTGGGATTTTTGAATGGTCTTTGTGTCAGTACTCTGAGTCTTTTGTCACAAATTGGATTCACATGGCCAAAACAGCAATGCCAAGCCCATATAATACTTTGTGTATACATGAGGTGAGTGTTTTGTGGTTTATAGCATAGCCTTAAACTTTGACAGGATGAAGCTACTCATTCACAAATTATTTCAGAAGAATTCTTTGTGCAATTATTCAGTCTCTACTGTTACTTTTGCTCATTTAGGTCCTTGTCTGAAGCTATGTCAGTGGAAAAAATTGCTGCTATCAAAGCCAAAATCATGGCAAAGAAAAGATCCACTATCAAAACTGATCTGGATGATGACATAACTGCTCTTAAACAGAGAAGTTTTGTTGATGCTGAAGTGGATGTAACTAGAGATATTGTCAGCAGGGAGAGAGTATGGAGGACGAGAACTACAATCTTACAAAGCACAGGCAAGGTAATGCTCTGGATATGAAGCTGGGTTTTATGATCCCTATGACAAACTGCATTTTTATTTTCTGTATCTAATTTGTTAATCAGAGGTGACACGGGGATTATGCTCAGTGTTCCATGTCAAGGTGGGCTTGCAGGGCTGTTGGCACAGTGTTAGAAGAGTTTGTCCTTATCACATTACAGTAAATCTAAATTATATCTCCAACTACTTGCTTCAGCCACTTAAAAGATACTAAGTAATCACTTAATTCCTCTTAACCAAGGCTGGCTTGAGCCGTGCAATGGGGAGGGCTCCATCAAAGTACCTGTGGATTGGAAACAGACCAAAGTGGGGAGTAATTAATAGAAAGAGCAACACAGGTACTTTGAAAATCCAAGGGCCTCTACACTGTGGAAAACACCAAAGAAGTAAGGAGGAAAAATGCTGGAATGAACAAAACTAGAAAGTGTTAGCATGAAGAGGTTTTTGTCCTTTATGCTACATTTGGCTGCACTTGGTTATGTGCTGTTCTGAACGTGGTTGCAAGTACAGCTGACAGCTTGCTCTCTTTGGACAGTGAGGCTTTCTTCATTGCAGAGCTACTTAGCACTAAATTTCTCAAGGAAGCAGTAAGTCAATTTCTAAAAGATTTCAAGGATCTGTTTTCCTGAGGTTATTGTCAAACTGCATCCTTTGCCTTCACTACTTCTTTTAAGCATTGTCACAGGAAAATAATGCTTAGAAGTAAATGAACTCTCAGTCTTCATTTGTCTTATTTTTAACAGTATTTTACGTAGCTCTCAGCTTCCTGGTATTGTCCCAGGGCATTAGTGGTAGAGTAATTTAATTCATGAATTATGGGGTAATTACTGGGTATGTGGCACATCCCTGTATGCCACCTACAGAGTGAGTGTTGCTTCTTTGAATCTCCGAGATTTGTAGCAGCCTCGCTGCTGAGCAGCTGATAAATTGGTAAAAGCTTTGATGTTTTAATCATTGGAAAGATTTGTACTGAAGGAATCTGCATAGCTTTTCTCCCTTTTGTGAATCATTCATGGTATTCCTAACTCTAATTTTCTTCCAAGTGAAATTACAAAGATAGTAGGAAAAGAGGTGAATGTTTTTGTTGTGGTATCCCTGTAGTGAGATGAGGTAGTGACTTGAAGCAAAACATGACACAGGGAGAAAGACAAAAGAAACAAGAGATGAAGTTTGTTCTTGGACTCTAGCATGCAGTTACTGTGAGCAGCCTGATGAGTGTATGGGCATAACAGCAAATCTTCTATTTCGGTTTGTGCAGGGTTGCAGGAACATTCTTGATAGCTTGGACAGAAATCACCGAGTGTTAATGTTTATATTTTCCAACAAGTAGCAGTGAGAGTAAGTAGATGGGGAAACATCACATGTTACTGAGGGCTGGGATTTATTGCAGAACAGCTCAGGTTTTTCATTTGTGCATTGGTTGGGAGGGGTTTTGGTCTGTGGTGTTTGGTTTTGTCTTTTTTTTTTTTCTTTTCTTTTTTTCTTTTCTTTTTTCCTTTTTTTCTTTTTTTTCTTTTCTTTCTTTTCTTTTTCTATTTCCTTTTCTTCTTTTCTTTTTCTATTTTCTTTTTCTATTTTCTTTTTTTTCTTTTCTTTTTTCTTTTCTTTTTCTGTTTTCTTTTTTTTCTTTTCTTTTTTCTTTTCTTTTTTTCTTTTCTTTTTTTTCTTTTCTTTTTTCTTTTCTTTTTCTGTTTTCTTTTTTTTCTTTTCTTTTTTCTTTTCTTTTTTTCTTTTCTTTTTTTTCTTTTCTTTTTTCTTTTCTTTTTCT
>VXBI01007476.1:11796-188150 GCA_013397375.1 Toxostoma redivivum
TTTTTCTGTTTTCTTTTTTCTTTTCTTTTTCTGTTTTCTTTTTTCTTTTCTTTTTCTGTTTTCTTTTTTCTTTTCTTTTTCTGTTTTCTTTTTTCTTTTCTTTTTCTGTTTTCTGTTTTCTTTTTTTTTTCTGTTTTCTTTTTTCTTTTCTTTTTCTGTTTTCTTTTTTCTTTTCTTTTTCTGTTTTCTTTTTTCTTTTCTTTTTCTGTTTTCTTTTTTCTTTTCTTTTTCTGTTTTCTTTTTTCTTTTCTTTTTCTGTTTTCTTTTTTCTTTTCTTTTTCTGTTTTCTCTCTTTCAAGACCCTCTGTGAAGAACTTCTTGAAAGTTGTGAAGGAACTCAGATGCGTTTTCTCAGGCAAACAATTTCTTCTCTTCTCCCCTGTTCTTTTTAAGAATTCTGATCAGGAAGCATGATACTACTCTGCAAATGCTGTTTTGACTATTCTGTATCATACTCTTCTGTATGATGCTTGAATTGCTGATGTGCCTGATAATTCTTTTTATTGTAAATTTTCACTATCTGCTTGTTATGGGTTTATCTGCAGTCTCTTGAATCCTCCTAGAGTATTTAAAACCAAAATTGACTTTAGCATTGCCTTTTTAATATCTGAATCCCTTTGGAACTGCTGGGTGAATGGTAACGAACAGTGAGCACTCCTAAATATAAATTTTGTTGTTTCTTTGCAAAAATTGCTTCAGTCCAAGGCTGCTTCTAAAGCTCTTTTCCACAGAGAAACACTCCTTGTGTTTAAGTTTTCCCTGTGTTCACTGTAAGAAACTAAGGTGCAGAAACAGCTTAAGATGCAAGAAGGGAACACCAGGAAGATCAGGCCACAGTACAAAGAAAATCTCTTGACCTTTTCAATTTACTGACAGGTTTCCTCTGGTTTTGATGTGTTTGAAGAAAATATTGATTCCTCCAGCAATATGCTCCTTCAAGTTCTTCACAGATGCCAATAATATTAAATGTATTTCTGAAGCATTTACTGTTTCTCCTTTTGGACACATTTCTCAATTCTGAAGTTTGCTTTACAGAACTGTTCCAGTTTTTTTTCTAAGTCTCCAGTGATGTAGTGTTTTTTTAACATTTTAAAAAGTTTTCATGATACTTGCATTGTCCTTTTACCTGCTGCTTTTGTTGCCAGCATCTACGTTGTCACAAATTTCCCCTTGCTGAAATTACAGCGATAGATTTTTTTTTTTCCTGGCTATGAGTTTTTTTTGGTTTATGAGAGAGGTGCTTCAGCAGCTGTGTCATTCCCAGTTTATTTGACCCTTAAGATTTCTGTAATGCATCACACAGGTCCCTTGTCTGTGTGACCTCTCTGCTACCCTCTTTTGATCAGCTGTTGCATTGATCCCTGGATGTCTTTTTACTGATTTCTGTGATTTTCTGATTTCCTGTTGTTTGTGAAATCAGACATTTCAGTTCACCTGTCCTCTTTTGGTTTTAAGATCTCTACATTTGCATTTATCTGCTTGCTTATTGTTATGTTTTGCTTAAAACGTTTTGTTATTTTTCTGTAGTTTTCTTTATGTTTATTATGCAGTTCTACCTCTTTTGGAAAGTCAGAGTTTGATTTAATTCCTAGTAGATGAGTCATCCTGCTCTGTCTGTTTTAAATATTCGTTGGATTTCCCCAAGTCTGTAGTGTAGTCTTCTAAATTTTTATGAATAATGTGGCATTTTTATGTGATCACTTCTCAGAGACAAATTGCATCTGCTTAGTATAAGGACTTTTTTCCTTCTCATAATAACTTAATTTTAGGACTTGTTGACAGTATATATTGTTTAAGGGAATTTAATTTCAGGAAGAGTTTTGAATCCCTACATAGACTATTTACTATCATAAGTGTTTGAAATGTTGTGTATCAGTGCTCTGCACAGGTTTCAGTTGTGTGAGTGTTTTCAGATAAATGGGAGGCTGTTTTGTAAAACAAACCATTGAACATCTAGAAAAAAACATGTGTTTATACTGAAATTGATTCTTTCCTTTCACATCCTTCGTCTAGTTTTCTTTCCTAAAAATGCTCTTCTTTTTATAATCTTCTGTAGCAGGCAACAATGTTTTCTGAAGGAAAAAGCTCCTCTTTTCATCTCTACTGTAAATGTATTTGGCACTTGAATTTTTCTGGTGGGAACAAATTAAAGCAGACTAAGCAGGAGTTTCAGCATTCACAGGTGTATTTGGAGAGTGTTTTTTTTCTGTGACTGCTGGTGTACTTGGTTTATATTTTGTTTATTTTTAATCTCCCAGATTGCTCAGAACTATTTCTTAGATAAGCAGCAAGGTAACTGGGTGGGTTGTGTTGAACATGCTCTGCTTGCGTGTAGAGAAATCTTAAAGCTGGAATCTTGGAAATGCACTAATATTTGCCTTGTGCATTTGTAACTTTTTGAAATGAACCAGTGTTCTGATATGAGCAGCTCTGAGCATTTCAGATGTTCTTAAAAAAAAAAAAATCTTTCATCCTTTTCTTTGTAGAGTGTGGTGGGTTGACCTTGGTTGGATGGATGACAGGTGCCCACCAAGCTGCTTCCCTCCTCTGCAGGATGGTTGGGAGAAAATAAGATGCAAAAAAATTTGTGGATTAAGATAAAGGCAATTTAATAAAAATAAAGGATGTGTGGGGAAGCAAAGGAGGACAAGAGATGTATTCACTTCCCATCAGGAGGACATCTCTAGGCACTTCCTGGGAAGCAGGGCTTGGATACATTTAGCAGTTGCTCTAGAAGACAAATATTGTAACAACAAACGCTCCTCCTCCTACCTTCCCTTAGCTTCTACTGCTGAGCACATGTCTTGTGATGAGGAATATCCCTGGAGTCAGCTGTCCTGGCTGTCTGTCCTCTCCAGCCCAGCCCCAGCTGACAGGTGAGGAAGGCAGCCTTGGTGCTGGGTCAGCACTGCTCAGCAGCAGCCAAAACACTGGGCTGTTATCAACACCTTTCTGGCTACCAAGGCACAGTGCAACACTACCAGGGGAGCTGGGACAGAATTAACTCCACCTCAGCCACACCCAGTTCATGGGAAAATGCTACAGATTATTGCTAAAACTTTAAATTTTGGCCAGCACTCTTCAGTTATCTTTTCTCACAGTTGCAAGTATATCAGGATTATATTTTCTCAAGTGGATTCTAACCTTCTGTACAAGGAAATGACATAATCCAGCCTGTCAAAGATAGGGGAAGTCTTTAAGGTTATAGCACATAACCTTTCTAAATCTTTTCAGCTGAGAAGCTGAGCAGTAGCTGCACACTCCTGATGTGGCTGCATTGTCCAGGCAGACACATTTACACATCTGTGAGCAACTGGCCCCGCTGCTGCTTTGGTGCATTTCTCAGCTTTTAGTATCTGTAGATATTTTCTCTTTCCTGAGCCTTGTGTAAAGCTTTTGAAGACATTGCTGGGCACTGGGAGTCTAGAGTGACTTATATGGCATCTTAACATTACTGCCTGCCTGGAGACAGTCAGGGAAAAGCACTGAAGTAGAACCATGAGGGTTGGACAGGAGAAACTGGCTTTGGAGGTGTACGTATTTCCAATGGAGTTAGGCGTGCATGAAACCTAAGAATGATGGCACGTGGGCTTTTTCTGCAGGTAACTGTTTATAATGGTAAAACTACTGAGACTTGGTATGGGATCAGAGTTAGGTGGAGCTGAGTCTCTGTAGTTTCATAACCTTTACATCATGAAATTGTATATTTTTGTAAGTGTATTACTTACAAGGTCAAGGTTGAAATGTTGTACAATGGTCTGTTTTTTTCCTCACTGTTGCTTCACTGCTGCAGACTGGTGAATTTGATTCTCTCACAGTCTGGGTAGTAATACTTTCCCTTCTTAATATAGACAAAAATTTTAAGAAAATATTCTAAATGACAGCTTTTTTCTTTATATAGAGTTGTTCCTTTTTCTTTCTGATAAGGTATAAACAAAACCTGGATCAAATAAAATGTTTTCCTGCCTTAATCCTTATATTTATATATACTCTTTTCTTATGTGGAAGACTTAGTCTGGGCTATCCAGCACATTTCTGTAAGTTTTACTTTACTTTGGGAAAGTTCCTTGATGCCCAATGTATTGTTATCCATGACACACGATGTTGATACAGAAGGGAATAGACTCCAAGCTCCAACTTAATTTCATAGCACTGGACTGTGAGTTTTATGTATTAAATTTGGTAGTCTTGCTTTGTATTTCCCTACTGTGCCACCCCCAGCTTCTGGGTATTTTTGTGTGCATGGTGAGAGAAGACCAGAACTGAGTAGGATGATTGGAGTTTATAGCTGACCTAGCTAGAGGGATTGGCATTTTCCTGCTATGTGGCATTTACCTCTGATGTAACCCACAACTGCAAATTTATCCAATACAGCATCTGAACTATTCCAGAATATTGTTATTTTGTAGTCTTCTCTATTGTTGTATTCAAGTATTAAAGAGCAGAACTGTTTTTTTTCCCCACATATATAGCTGATCTTTGTGGTGGTCGTGATTTTTACTTTTGTTACCACCTGCAAAATATTACTACTGCAGTTAGTCCTTGCATATTTTATTTTTAAAATGAATGTATTTTCTTTATAGGTTTGATCCTTTTCACAGTAACTACTGTATTTGAAATAAATGTGAGAAATCATATGTTCAGTTACTTTCAGTTCTCATATTTTTGTTCTGATGACTCTTGACCATTCTTACTAGTGAAGTCACTTGTGAGGAGGTTAACTACAGTTATAATTAAAGTTCCAGTAATTTAATTTAGCTGGAAAAACAATTTTGAAGCAAGACTAATAGTATTTTAATCACTTTAGACAACTAAGAGGTCTGAGAGTAAAATTTTGGGTATTTTAAATGAAATTGATTGTAAAAGCATCTTTATGTGTGGGCTCTAGGTGGCAGAATTGTCTCACCTTCTTGAAATTCACAGCAGAGGGACTTCAGTAGCAAATTGGAAAAGTAAATGTGTGTCAGGCTAACAGCAACTGGTGTCCTCATTAGCCCTTCAGGGGGAGCAGGAGGGTGGGTTTGGAGTGGCTGTGCACAAATATCGTGGTACAGCTTGAGTACCCAAATTCCAGTTTCTGCAGCACTGGCTTCCTTAGTAAATCCAGGCAGATTCTTTTATTGCTGGCAGTTACTGCTGCAAACAGTTTGAATGTTCATTTAATGGAAAGATGGGCTAGATTTTAAAAAATGTATTTATATTGAGCAATAATAAATCTTGTTTTGTCTATACATTCATTCCTTGAATTCGACCCAACAGTTTGTAGAATAAGGTATTATGTTTCCTGAAAGAATATTTAAGTCAGCTATAAAGTAATTCCCTAAACACTACTCTAACACAACAATTTAAAAACTGTATTTCCACATGCTGCATTCATTGGAGAAATAAACTAGGATTAAGTATCAGGAGATTGGGATTTCTGAGATTTTTTGCTGTACTGTATCTTCAGACTTTTCCAGTATTGCTGCTTTTTCACACTTCTGAATTAGCATTTCAAATTAAATGTTTTGGTTGTCTTTCATACAATATTCTTGCTATAAAAAATTAGTGAAGATAACATAGAACAAGTGAAAACGGCACCTTTTTACTGAACACATAGCCTACAAATATACAGGGAGCTGCACAGAGAGCACAGTCCCCAGCTATACAGGGAGCAAATCTACTCACAGCTATGTTTTCAGTTCAGCTTTAGTAATACACAGTTAACTTTTTGAGGGGAGCACAAAGAAATGCCCAGATTAACTTTTTGTGAGTGTCTGATTTCTATTTTTTCCCCCAACAGTTAGTAGCAAGTTCAATTTAATCTTTTTTTTTTTTTCAGGCTCTCTAATCTGAACCTTGACAAAGTCATGTGCTCTGCTTTCAGTTGGTTAGCAATATAAATTCCAGTAGTGTAATGTGAATTTCTTAAACTACCATTGTCCTGAAAGCAGGATCACAAACACCTATTTATTCAGGTGTATTTATTAATCCACACTCCTGTGTGCCTGTTGTGTGCCCCAGCATGGCTTGCCTAGCTCAAAAGTGTGCAGAGGGCAGATTGAGGAAGACCCTGAGTCCCTGCAGAGCAGGGAGGAGAGAAAATCAGCTTCAAAGTTGGTGAACAGTTTGCAAATTGAAGATACATATTCGGAGGCATGGGAGAGTGATGCCTTAAGTAATTTTTTTAACTTTTTGATTTGAATTCCAGATTTAAATATGTGCTTTAATTTTAGATGTGTAAAATATTTTCTTTTAAATATACAGTTTATCACTTCATCTTCCTTATGAGCAGTGTTTTAATTTCTGCTGTACTTCTATGAGGCCATCTCAATGCTGTTTTCATTTTTCTTGTCATGCCATATATAGGAATTACTGAAAAAGTGTGATAGGAATATTGCCTTTTTGGCACAGCATCATGCCTTTCACTCTGCCAATAGCTGTAAAGGATTTAGCAGTATGTCTCAGCATATTAAGCAAATGTGTAAAGAAATGTAGTTGGGGCTCAATTCTTCCTTCTCCAGCCCTACTCTAAGTCTGAACAATGTTTACAGCATTCTGCAGCTCTTGATTTTCCTGGGATGCACGTCCAAGAAATCCTTAATGTTCAAATGAAAGCTTTTTAAAATTTGTATGGCTTTTCTTAGATTCTTCTTTCTCTACAGTGAAACACTGGAGTGTAAATCTGATTAAAAATTGGTTACAACTTAGCTATAGGAAAGTTTTTAAGCACTGTAAGCCATATTGTGTAACAGAGTATATACTTCTAGTTTTACATGTTAGATTTAAGGTTTTATTTTTGTCAGATGATAGAGATAAGTATACTTTTCTTCAAATTTTTTTTCCTCTAGAATTGTTTTCAATTAAGCTGAAACCAATGTTTATCCTTGTTGATCACTATTAGAAAAATATTTATTTATGTTTGCTAGCATGATAAAGCTGCTGTAGTGACTTGAAGTCTTTGATAATGAGAATTAGGGTTATGGTGACCTACAGAAATTAAAGACTGCAATTTTTTAGAATAAACTGTGATATATTACGATGGAAATATTTTTTATTGCAAAAGAAATTTTGGTAGTGATGTGACTTCATTAAGCCTTCTCATCAGAGCAACCTGATCTGACTGGCCCTGGGATTTTTCCACAAATATCCTGGCATTAAATCACCACCATTGACAGTAACTTGATTTGGTGTGTGTTAGTCACTGTGTTGGCAAGGGATAGAGCATCTGTGCAGAGAAACAAATATTTTGATGTTTGGGGTTTTTTTTCCTCCCCTCTTCTTTTCTGCTCTGTCCCCCAGACTAGAAGCTTCTGGTAATAAAAATGTTGCACTTGATTAAGTTTAACTAAATCTAGGGCAGAAGTTAATGAATATTCATATTCTGATCTCTGAAGGGATGAACAATGAAAATTTAGCAGTCTTAGCTCTGCAGGGCTTTACAAATCAGCTGGTACATGCAGTGGACTTCCTGCTCAATCATTTTTCTGTCACAGTAATGTAATCCCATATCCCTGTCTAAGCCAGTGACCAGCCAGAGAAGAAGGTGATGTTAGTTTGAGTGCTTGTTAGAACACTGCTGGTTTTCTCCCCTTCCAAACAGCCATTACTTGTGGTCCTGGGGGACTTGCATTTTCACACTGTGGAGAAAAGACATCAGCAAGAGCACTTCTGATTCCATGCTTATTAGTGGTTTGTTTTCAGCAGATAGGAGGAATAATCTTGTGGTTTTTTTACCTGAGTTTGGTCCAGGGTGTGCAATTTAAGGCGATTAAAACCTCATATGTTTAAAGGCCTTTGAAAAGTTAATAATCTGAAGTTCAAATTCCCTTTAAGACTATGTTAACTGTGGGTTTTATGAGTAAAATACAGATGTGAATGATGGTTGTAACTTCTTGTGACTGGGAGATTTGGTTTCTGCATAGATAATCACTCTTATAACATTGCTTCTCTTGTTAATTAGTTCCTCCTTGTGAGTTTCAGAAGATGGAGTAGCTTTGTTTCCTAGAGACAGTGTGTGATAAAGCACAGCAATGACAAGAGTTGTGATTGATATGATGCCCAGGCCACATTTTGGGAGTATCCTCATATAATTGATATGTGCACGGCTTGCAGCTCTTGAAAGCTTTTTTCCTTGGGATTTTTCTGACTGAAAAGAACTTTAAATGCAGTTTTGTGTGGGTTCTTTCAGACTTTGTCAAAAGAACTGGGTTTGCTCAGGGCATGGCTTTGCCTTTATGAGTGGTTTCTGGTGGTTTTCCAGTTCCTGCCCTTGGTGGCTTGCAGTGGATTGACAAGATGTTCACTGAGGTCAAGTGAGCAGGCTTAGGGAAGCTTTGCAGTACAACTCTCTAAATGATTTTTACAAAATTCACCCCAGAAATCTTTGTTTTGTAATTCATCTGTTTGTTTCGTGATACCAATAGTGTTAACACCACTTCAGTCTAAATATACAATACTCTGGAACAGAGTTAGCATTTTGTGAATACTTTAATTATTCTGAACCAGTTAAAAAAAGATGTTTTCCCTAATTGATAAAAGGATCTTTTGCTGATGAACCATTAGTGAAAATTGACATTAGTAAGAGACATTGTGTACACTTAACTCTGTACTTTATACGTTATAAGTGCTTTGAGAGGAATTTGGTTTACCTTGTGATGCAATGCAGCCAGTTAGATTTAGCAGGTGTGGGCCTTGAAGAATAGGGGGTAGCAGTGATGCTTTAAAACCCTGTTAATTTTTGGATCCTGTCACAGAAAAGGGGTCACCAATCAGCTATTTAGAAAAATGGTGCACCAGTTTTGGTTTTCGTTGAAATGTAAGTTAACCAGGCTAACCATTCCACCTGGATGGTTGTTATGTGAAATGCAGATGATCAGTAAGGTTCACAGGTACCTGATATCTTTTTCAGAACTTTGCCAAGAATATTTTTGCAATTCTTCAATCAGTTAAAGCCAGAGAAGAAGGCCGAGCACCTGAGCAAAGACCTGCACCAAACACAGCACCAACGGTAAGAGCAGTGTTTGTCTGAGCACGAGGGCTGGGACACCAAAAGTGAGAGCACATTGTCTTCTCAATATTACATACACAATTTGTTTTGGTTTACTTCCAAAAAATGCACATTTCTCAAGCATAACTTCTCAGCTATTCTTTGAATTAAGTTGCATTTATTGGTATTTAAAGAGTTGAATATATTAGTTTAATTAGTTCAATATGCTCTTGTTACTGAGAGATTAATCAGCTAGTGCCAGCTTCTGCATCTATCAAGCATTAGCCACATGCTGCATCTCTGCAAAAAAATGTATTCGATGAGAGTGCTGCCATTTCAAATGAAGTGTTTTGCTGCTTTTCTGACAGATAGGGTAGCAAATGTTGAAGAATCTGGAGCATGACTCATGAGTGGGAACAGCTCGAACCAGCTTTCTTTTGCCTGTAATAAATCAGGACAGACTTAGAGCTGTATTGTTTACTTCTATCTAGGTATTAGACAGGATTTGTTTAGAATTGTGGTGTTTACTGTTGTGTTCTATTAAACCTAATACATCTTTGAACATGGTGGTAGTCTGCTCTAAAAGCTGTTTGATCATACTGTGTTTTGTTTTTGCTGCTACTGCATTTAACAAAGAAGTAAATTTAAATAGCAAGATGAATTCCAACATGTAAATATTTGCTTTGTGTTGAATTTCTTAAATTGTGCATGGCATTATTCAAATGTCCCACTCAGAATATGTGTGAATACATAACTAAGCTAATCCACAAAAAGGATTGAATTGGTGTTGAGTGTGCCTCTAGATTGGTGCTTTATAAAAACTTTTTCCCAGAATGCCTTTTTTCCTCAAAACTTGTTTTTATTTATTTTTTTTAGCAAAATTTTATCTTAATCAGGCTGACAAGGGAAATTTTGTGTGGCTGAAGCCGTAGTCATGAATTTTCAGTTGATGTTTTTTTCCTCACTAATTCTTTAAGTGTAACAAAAACTCAGTAGATATTTTAGTAATGTAGTTTTTTACTGTTTGTTATTTTAGTTTTGCCTCAGGTTGTTCTCTTTGTATTCGGTACTAAACTCTGTTTCTCTAAGACTGTAAGTGGATATTGAATGGAAACATCAGAAGTTTTCAAATGCATTGAAACTCCTATGAAAATGAACTGGTTTTATACTCTTGAGTAGTTCTAAGTAACTCTTCATGAAATTCAAAAACCATCAAATATCTTTTAGTATATTTTACAAATGTTATTTAACCTGTTTTAGGATCCTACTTTGCGAAATAAGCAGCCTATTCCTGCTGCCTACAACAGATATGATCAGGAAAGATTTAAAGGCAAAGAGGGTAAGTTGATTGCAATGCTTTTTTCAAAAGAAAAAAGAAATTGAGAACCCAAACTGACAAGTCAAAAAGTTCATAATCTCTGCTATTATTTCACAAACTTATGAAAAGACAAAGAGCTGTAATTATGCCTCAAGATACTTTTATTTTTTTATTACTTGCAAAGCTATTATTTTGTAGAAATAATTTCTACCTCTTAGGAAGCAAACTGAAGGCTTAAAACCAGAACTTCTTGGGGGGGTGGGGAAGGTTTTTTTTTGGGAGGGTCCTATGCAATTAATAAACAAGCACAAATGCAAGGATAACGGTCAGGTGCATAATATGTAATAGATTCCCTATCCTCAAACAATCACAGTTACTCTAAAAGTTGTTTCCAGTAATTCCAAGTAAATATTGTCTAGTTGTGTCTATTTAAATTAAAAAACAAACTGGGAACAGCAGTGCAAAACACAAGCTCCCTTCTGGAGAGGAGATGGAAACAATCTACAATATTGATGAATTCTCGCCAGTTTTAAAACATGGTGAACATTGAACTTGAGTGATGATTTATCTTTCCAATGCAATTTTTCTCCTGTCTCCACTGCTTTTTTTATCCTGTTTTTAGCACAAGTTCAGTTACTTCACTTTTATGTCTTGCTGTGGTTTTATTTTGCAGTCTTGTGTTTGTTGTCCTTGGATTGTTTTGTGCTTCTTGCTGAAGGTCATGCAAATTTTGTTATGCTTCTGAATTGCCTCTTTCTCCTAGGTCTCAAACAAAATAATTTTCCTCTTTAATGAAACTTCCCATGTGTTTAAGAGCTGAATGTTTTTAACAGCTTTCTATTCTGGCTGCAGAGACTTATATGCTGCTAAATGCTATTTTAAACTATAGGTGAACAATTCAACTTGCATTTTTTAGAATATTTGGCTTTGTTCGAGTTATTACCATTTTTTGATTAGGGAAACTGTAGCCAACTCATCTCTGAAATGATTTAAATAAAAAAAAAGTTTTGTAAAGGTGCATTTACATGTGAATACATTCTTCGTGTTTATGGGGGTGTTTGTTTGTGTATGAAACTTCCTATGGGAAATTTGATCAGATATTGTATTATATCTTCTTGAAGTCTATTCCCTTTGGCCTCCATATACTTATAATTCAGTGCAGTGGCTTTATTTACTACTGCTCATTGTCAGTTTCATGGTGGGGTGGAGAAAAAAGCCAAAGCCAGATGTTTGGTAGCTTTTTCAGCACTGAAAAAATAATGTAAAGTAGCTTCCACGAAGAATGAATTGTTTCAAGAAAAGCCAAAGCATTTTGGGAAAGGAACAAAAAAAATAAAGCTAAACCAACCCTTCCATGAATATTTTTACTAGTCCTTACTCAGTTTCCTTCTGTTAGTATCTTAAACCTTCAAAACTCCTCTATCTGCCAAGTAGTTTTCCTTTTAATACCATTTCCTGTTAAGATTTAAAACTAGTAAATATCTAAACTGGACAGTGTGAAATAAAAAAAGGCAGAGCAAGAAATAAATGGTCAAGTGTAACAGTTCAAGTGTACCAAAGCCAGTAATTCCTTGTGGAGACTTCTACAACAAGAAGCTCAGGTACAGGGATGGTCTGAGTCCTCCTAGCTACCAAAATGACATGGTTCTGGTCAGGAACCTTGCAGAAAACATCTGTCCTGGACAGGTTGGGTGGATTTCTTTGCTTTTACCATGTGTGTGTGATTCAGGAAGAAATAGGGAATGACAAATTTTGCATGGCAGGAAAGAAGAACCCAGAAGAGTTTGTGGAGCAGCTCATCAGTGTGAGCTTAATGTAGAAACTTCTGAGCAAAAAGCAGAGATGAGATCAAATCACTGACAGGGAAAAAAAGATTGTCTGTAATTAGCAATGGTGAAAGATCCACTTCAGTGTTGTGTGATTCTGAGGGTGTGGTGTTGAGTTTTCTCTTGGTGCTGAAATGGGACTGGACTGCAGCAATTGTTCCAGCTGAAAGATTCTTTGGTGATATGGTCACATTCTACCTGCCCAACTCACTGTCACAGCTTCATTCTAGAGTGTGTTTATCTGCCTTAACTTTTTGGTTACTTATTTTGGTGTAGTCACACAAAGTTAATTTTGTATTTCAGGTTTCTAGGGTTATTTAAAGAAATACATAGGTTAAGAATACCAAGTTAGCTAAGTGTTGGCTAGCACTGGAAAAAAAAATTAGGTGTTGGAAAAAAAGATTTTAAAAATGAGATTGACTTATGAAATGTATTGGTACATCACTTATGGAAGTTACATAGAATTAGTAATTAACATCTGGAATTCTTAGGAGAGGATCTAGAGATATTTGAGATCTTCCTAAACTTCAAATTAACTTCACAAAATAGCAAAGATCTCATTTACTTCTAGGATATTCTATTGTAAAACTAGTAACTTTTAATTTGTGGTTTTCCTGTCATAATTAGGCATTAATGCACTGGTAATGTCATTTACTTAAAACTGAACAATGCCCATCACTTGCAGCTCTGTTTCAAGTGAACTCATTCCTTATAGGATTTTTAATTTAGTTGCCCTCAAAATGAAGCTGTGGCTCCAAAATATTCAGTGTAGAAGTGAGAGTGAGAAATAGTCATCAATAAAAACAAAATAAGGCTTTTATTTTTTTTTTCCATTAAACTGTTTTTTTTATAATAAGTCTAGTAAGAACTTTCAATTCCACTTGTTTATGGCAAGATTGCAGTATTGGTGCTTCAGGGAAAGAATTCTGAGGGAAAAGAAAGATATTTAAGTTCAAAGGGTAATAACTTGCAGTCTTTATGCCATTTTATGCACATTTATTTAGTCATGATGGATAACACCTACGATACAGCTGAATCCTACAGATTTCTGCCATTCTGAAGGGTTTCCACACCTTGCCCTCGAGGACTGCCTGTGGTTGGCTACAAATTGTGTAAGGCAGGGGTGTGTGATGCTTCTAACAATGGGCACAGTGGAGGGTTTGGCTAAAGATTGAAACAAAGCCAGAAGGCAATGTCTCAAGGCTTTTTTCTTTGTGTCTCACCTGTTTGCTCTTTCCTCAGAGGTATTGAAATCCTAGGAGGTGTTCACAGTAGTCCTCTTCTAGTTGCAGCAGGATTGTGGCATATTGCCTTTATTCAGTTTTGTATGATACTAAAACATTTAAAGTTTAGGCAGCAAAGAGGTGAATTGTTTTTCTTTGAATATTTGTGTGGTTTAATACAGAGTTTTTCCATTAGCTGTCTTGTCCTTAGCATAAGAAATTCAAAGCTTGTAGAGCTAAGAGAGTAAATTTAGGAATTTTAACATGCATTAAGTAAACTGTTGAGTTGCAGCCAAATTTCTCTGCTTCTTGTGATGGATCATTATTTCTGATGCAGTGTATTGGGATGCCTCTCTAGTAGACTAACTTAAAATTGTCATGCCAGATGGGACAGGCTTTGCTGCTAGAGGGGTTTAATAGTCAGTGTGAGGGGGTGGTGATTGTGCTGTCCTTGAAGAGCAAGCAGTGAGTTCCATATGCAGTCAGTGGAACTCCTCAGCAGCCCAGGGGCAGGGCTTGGGCACCTTCTGTCCAGCGGGGGTCTTGTTCCTGCAGCTTTGGTCAGGCAGGACAGAGAAACCTTTCCTTTGATGTTCTTCAAGTTGTGTGATGCATTAGAATGTTGTTTGCAGTAGGAATTGCACATCCTGGATATTTCCACATGGAAAGTGGAAGAACATGTTGTTTGGCAGTGCTTCCATCCTGCCCAACTGCTCAAATGTTTCTGAGGTGAGGAGGTGAATTGCTTGCAATCACTTTCCTTGGGTGCTGTTTCCTTCCTGTTGCTTTGATTTCTTTCATGCTGGCAGTTAGTGATGGTATCTTCTCTTCAACAGCTCCATCCTGTGCAAAACTTCCTCTGCTTTTACCTTGGTAGTCTTATTCCTTTCCTTCTGTTACTCGCTTGAGTGGTTTTTTTGCACTTCATTAATGTGCAACTTTACAATTGGGGATATTTTTTCAAACTGCAGTTTGTCATACCTTCTTGAGCAATATAATTTTAAAATCTTTTTCAGGATTTAAAAATCCTGTGCTCAAATGCCATTTGATGCTTTAGGAGCTTATTTTGTGTCCTCTCCTGTATGCCCTAATGTTTGATATTTAAATGCACATTATTGATTTATATGTTTTGGATGTTTACCTTCTTTTTCCCCCATTTTCTTGGGTGGCTTTACCTCAAAAGATCTTTTTCACATGCTTGTTTGTTCTGTAATTTCAAAGTGTGAAGTAGTGCTGGGATGGTGGTATTGAAGATTTTTGTGACCTATTGAGTGCATCTGTCAGTATGGATGGCAAAGTCAAGTTTCCCTGTGCTGCTCTAAGGTTAGATCTTTAAGGCTTATTCCAGGAGTGTTCCTGTTGTTCTCAAAGTTTCAACATAGTAGAAGCCAATTGTCACTACTCTTCCCAAAACAAAGCAAAAACCCCCCTAAAACCTCCAGCAATATTCAGTCCTATTTAGTCTAAATCAGTCTTGCTGTGTGATTTCAGCCCGTAGTGGTGAAATGAATATTCTTGACTGTGTTCAAGTGTTTCCTTCAGCAAAGTTTGCTGTTGACTTCTTGCTATTGTCATTTTATGTTTTATTTATAACTTTATTGGATTTTCAGACACAGCTGCCGTTTCCCAGAAGTTTGTCTGGTTTTCAATCAGTCCTAAGGGCTGAGCCCAGGGAACAGAGGACTGTGAAGTTATTATATTTGAGGTGACTTTGGGCCATAACATTTTGTTTCTCTCTCGTATACATTGTTAAGAAAGTTTCTTTATAAAGCATTTCTCATTACAAGTTATTTTGTTTTAAGTTGTGTGGTATCTTTTTACACAGGATGAGTAGAATTGGTAGCAGGAGATAGAAGTTTCTGGAGTTTTACTGGTCAGACTTAGTTTGACCTGCTAAACTTTTATTTATTGCATTCACTTTAAGATTTATATGATTCTTCTTTTTTTTCCCCTAACAGAGAATATGTGTAAGAGATGCACATTTGGAAAAAGAATGTGTTCTATCTGTATTTTCTGGTTTGGTGTCACCAACTACTTAAAAAACTTTCAGTATATTCACTTCTGTGCTGGAAAACGCACATCAATTGCTTTTAACTTGAAAAACTTAAGATGTTGGTGTTAATTACTGGTAAGATTATTACAGAGCTGTTATATATGAACTGTACAGAGAATTTGTAAAGTAATTAGTGTAACTTGGAAATTTAGGTGAAACTTTTACTTGTTAGGGTACAGTAACATAAAGGAGTGCTCAGTAAACTCTCATGCAGAGTGACATTTGGTGTCAGGGATTAAATTACTGGGGCTGTTAAGTGGGGCAGTGAATCATTTCCAGGCAGTCTGCAGATGTTGCTATCTGGGGCTTGAAGAGTATACAGCTGAAAAAAGAAGTGGTTATTCAGTCTTATTCATCCACAATTCAAACCAAGTCTTTCACTTGAGCTCTACAGTGTCTGAGACATGCTCTTTGTTCTGTTTTTATTTCCCTTGACTTCCTTCCAGAAATTCAGGTTAATTTGTGTAGTTTTCAAGCTTTTATTCTTTTGGTAATGTATCAGAGCTCAAGCTTGTAGCTGGATTGGATGACTTGAGCTGCAGAAGGTGCAGAATCAAAGTGCAGAGTGACCTAGATGGATGGGGAGCAGTGGCTTAAGCAAACGGAAGGCACTCTGAGCACTGATACTTATATGCAAGGAAATGCACCGTGCACCCAAATGCTGATGGAGAGTATTATCACTCCAAAAAGCTGATGCATTAGGGTGCTTATTTTCATTTCCAGGTCTAATTATTTTAAATAAGAAAAGGCACTCAGATAGCTGCGTGGGAATGCTAGAAAGGTAACTTGTGATGAACCCACTGGAAATGTTTATGGTTCTTTTACCAGTCTTTGGGTCACAGAACTGAGAAACTGACCATAATATATGCAATGACTGAAGAAGGAAAGAAATCCATGGTGATAGGTTATGTTTTTGAAGCATTAGAGCTGTTTATTCAGTTGTAGTTATGTTTAGTCTCTCAAGATGTAGTTTTAAGGCATCTGTTGGTGTTTTTAGCAATGCATATATTTCTAAAATTGATTATATTTGGCAAACAAAAGGTCGCAGTACAGTTTTTCGTGACAAAATTATTGTTTGGCTTGGCTTGCATTCTATAGTCCTTAGTGTTAGACCTGTGATGGAAGCATTTAACATGGACTGCTCTTTGCCTAAAGGAAATGTGTGTCATAACTTTGTAGTAATTATTGAAAATTCCCAGTGTATTGAAGACCCTCAAGTAAGTTTTTTAACAGTTGTTCTGCATCAAGTTCCAAGCTTAACAACAAGGGTTTCAAGTCTTACCATCATGATGCCTTTATTTATGAGGCTTTTTTTCCTTAAACACCCTTTTCTTAGTAGGTGGTTTATCATTTTAACTGCTTCTATTACTACCAGTAAAGCTGGGATTTTGAAGCTGGAGTTATAAACTAATTCTTGGCCAAGTATTACCATTTCATCTCGCTGCTGGTGCCTGACTCAGCAGCACAGCTTGGAGCTGCTTTGGGAGGGAGAGGAGAGGCGTTGTGTGTTTTTGGAGGGTGTGGGGCGTCGGGTCCTCTGTTCTTTTTACTATGGCCCGTGGTTCCTCCTGTATCCCGGGTCTGCTTTTGAGCAGATCTAGCAGGGTCAGACCCTGGCCTTGGAGAGCAATCTGGAAGAAGTGCCTCTGCTTTCTAGCCTGGTCCTTGAATATCTTTTACAGCATTAACCTGGCTGACACCCTCTGCAATTTTTGAAGTGGGAATGAAGCTGGAACTGTGGAGTCCCTGACCTGGAAATACTTGTTTCCTGCTTTGCCCAGACTGTGCACAGTGGGTGGAGCTGAGGGTGCTGCTGGATGTGCCCGAGTGTATAACTTATTGAGACCTTAAAAAACGGTACAGACATGCAAGGGGCAGGACTCTTGCTTCTGGCAGTGTTTATTTGTGTGAGAGAAGTGATTGGCTGACAGGTACAATGTCACATGGTCGTGTGAGAGGATTGAATCAATAAAGCTGTGTTCTGAGAAATGTGTCAGTGCTGTTACTGCTTCAGGGGGGTTTGCTATGGCCCTCTGCAAGCTGGAGATGCTGAACTCTAATTCGCCAGTTGCTTGAGAGTTTGAGGCAGGAAATTGGAGAGCTGTGGGCAGTCTGGGAGGTGGTTTCTTCTATGGATCCCACCCTACTGCAGACAGCAGAGCATGGGCCCTGCAGTAGCTCTTGTGGAGGGTGTAGTAACTGTTTACAGGAATGTATGTGGGTACCTACACTGACCATTTAACATGTCTTATATTTGAATTAGTACAGAAAGCTACTATGCCATTATTTGCTGGTTATCAGAACTCTTTTATTTGCTACCTGAGTAGCTTCTAAATAGTAGTGAGACCTCTATGTAGCTGCTGAGAACATTCATCAGGCAGGAAACTGGAGTTTGCTGGAGGGAACAAGTGGCTCTTCATCCAAATTATTTACTTCTCCTGCTAGAAAGAAGGGTCAGAACAAGGCTGGGAGCAGGAAGCCGATGAGTTCCAGAGCTGTGGTTTGTGGCTCTCGTGGCTCATTAAATGAACCAGGACAGATTTTATGAGAGACCTGGAAGACTTTTGCAAAAGATGAAACCAGTGGCAGTTGAGCAGAGATTTGTTCCCTGCCAGGTGCCTCTCTCCCCTTTGATTTACTTTCTAACTGTACTGCTGCTTTTGTGGGCCTTTATTCCCTTTGCAATGCTGATGGAGACAGGGAACAAACATGGAGAACTAATTACAAAGTCAGGATTTGTGCTGAGAGGAAAAAAACCTCAGCAGGACAGTCACAACAGAGGATGGTGCTGTGCTGGTCTTGCTATGGGGTGTCTGTATTCTTTGGAAAGAACATCTAACCAAAATAGTTGGAAATTCTCTGTGTCACAGCCATGAGGAACCTATAATAGGTCAGTCTGGAAAGGATAATAATCTGGAAAGGTTCTTCTGGTGGTGGTGATCTGAAATTCATAAACTAGCAGCCTAGGTTAGACACCACTGATTTCTGTCACTCGAAGTCAGCAAAAGCATCCCTTCAATTTAGGGAGTTCTACCAAGTATTCCACAAGACTCCTGGCACCACCTGAAATATTAACAAGCTCCCTGCCCTGCAGCAGTAACCTATATAGTCACAGAGCAAACTGCTCTCCATGGAAGTGTTTGTGCAGTCATATCTTCACCATCCTCAGCTCAAGTTCAGTGATGTGAACTCTGAGCTAAGCCTCATGGCATGGTTACAGTTTGGGGTTGAGGGGGAAGGTGGGAAGGCCTATCAATTTTTATCTAGGGAGGCAGTATCAATTTATATAGAGAGGCTAGGCTGCTTTCTTTTTTTCTTTCTTTTTTTTTTATTTTTTTTAGTTTTGTTTTGTTTGTTTGTTTTTGTTTTTAAGTAGGCAGTACTGTATTCATTTGTGTCTGTACCTTCATTTTACTTTCTCAGAATTATGTCTGTAATGTTAATCTAGCAGAAGGGGAGGGGTGGCTTTGAAAAGTGAAACTGAAGAAGAGCTGGAACTGAGGTGACTAAAACAAAACATGGTCAGTGACACTGGGCATCTTGACTTGGTAGTAGGTAGCAGGTCTGCTGACATTATTGAGGGAGTGAGGGGGAAAAGGTGAAACCCCAAACTGTTCAGTGAGTAGATAGCTGTCTCTGTGGTGAGAGGAGTATGATAAGTTCCAAACTCTGGCATATCTCTTTATAGGCACTGGAAAGTTCCTAAATCTGGGAAACTTTTCTGCCGTGTCTTCTTTGAATGTCTGATGATCTTCCTCATCTAAGGAAGAAAGGATGAGCCTGAGAACAGGGGGACAGGGAAGGAGTATTCAAAAGCAAATAGGCTACTGACAGCAGGTTTAGTCATTGGGCAGTTGCAGGCTTCTTGCACAGCATAAATTCAATCTAATTAAAACTAATTAAAAAACCCACCTGAAGAACGCCCCTTTTTATACCCTTTAGTCTGGTATTGTGTATTTATGCAGATTCTGTCCTCTGTATCATATGGCAATGACAATGTTACTCTTCAGCACTCCAGAAGTGAATTAATCAAGGAAAATGGCCACACTTTTATAGTTGGCATGTAAATTGGTTTTAGGTATATTTTTTCATTAATGCAAGTTGAATGTGTTGCTTTTTTATGTGTTCTGGGAATATGAATCAGGCTTCTCAGTCTTGTAGTGAGGAGAATTTCTGAGACCACATGCACGTTGTAACATATTCTCACAAAGATTTAGGTTTATAGCCTTTCTCTGAAGTGCTTTCAGTTATTCCATGCAGCAGGAAAAGCTTACTTTGGTTAGAGAAAGCAGCAATATCAAACTGACCCCTGTCTAAAGAAAGCAGATTTCCTAGTGATGACCCAGGTTTTGTACTGGGAATAGAACCTAAACCACCATCACCAGCAAGATGTGTTCTTTGACAGAATAACTTCAGAGAGGTCTCCAATGTTGTCCATTTAGGCATGACACTGCTGTGTTCATAAGGATTTACAGGAGGCTTCTTTTTCTTTGCAGAAACGGAAGGCTTCAAGATTGACACCATGGGCACTTACCACGGGATGACTCTGAAGTCTGTGACGGTGAGTGGAAAATCTTCTCTTAAATATAGACATGTTTTATAGACATGGTTGTAAACATATATACAGTATATGCTTAGAGATAGAGATATCTTGTCTAGGCTCTGGAAGGTCACTTAGACTGAGTAACAATTGGTGAAAGTTGTTGTCTGTGAAAAGACAAAATGTGTTTTGTTGGATCTGCATGTTCTAGAGGTCTGTGCCCCAGGGATTTTTTTGTCTGAAGTAAAAAGGCGTGCTGGGAAGGCTTATTGAGGTGCAACCTTTTTCTGTTATGCTTAACATACCCAGGTTTTTGCTGACCTTAGGTGTGTCTGGAAGGAACAGAAGTGGCCATAATCATAAGTGATAAAACTATACTCAGAAAACTGAAGTAATAAACCCAGGTTTTGGAGTATTGCTCTGTTTCCCACTCTACATTTAATAAAACAATTTTTTTTAGTAGTGGAAGAGTTAGACCTCAGGATTACTGTTAAAGCTTTCTAGCCTGGTGAGATGGGTTTCTATTGTATGGGTGTACAATGCTGTCAGTGGGAATTGAAGCATGCACAGATAAGAAAAAGAGACCCTCAAACAGATTCCCTTTTCTTTCTTTGGCCAATGTTCATCTGTTTTTGTGGAAGTGGGTTGAATGCTCTCAAATAAATGCTGTTTTGATCTGCTGGTAAGTATGATAGATGCTAGCAAACTGCTGTAGTGCTCTCATTAAGGTTTTTACCAGCTGCATACCTATGTAAATGTGAGGAGTAGACAGCTCTGAACACTCTCCTAAACCCATGCACTACTTCTAGTTTGCACTTTTAATTTGAACGTAAAATAGGAACTTGAACAGAAATTTCCAAAAAACATTCAAAGGTTTTTGATAATAGTCTTTTCCCAAATCTTTCATTCCCAACTTCCCTTAACTTATGATACTGTAAAAGAAAATGGAAGGGAATATTTAAGGAAAGAATCTACTTAGCAGTAAATAGTGTAATTTGTAGAGGAATTCAGAAATTGATTGGATAAGAAAAATGATAACTTTGCATGAATTTTGAGCTGCTTTATGAGGAATCAATGTTGTTATACCAAAACCAGGTTTCTATGGGATATCGTATCTGCTTCAAGGGGTAGGGATTTGAAATGGGTTAATAAGTAAGTTCTGTTTAAATTGCTGTGTGGGGAGGAAGAAGAAAGAAAAGCAAGATTATAGTAAAGCAGAAATGTTGAACTGTTTTAAGCTTATCAGTGTAAAATCTGTAAAAGTGAAGGGACGTACAGTAAGTCTAAAAATTACGTGTTTTTTTTAAAAATAAATAAGACTTTTTGTTCAAGGAATCCTACCTCATGTATTGAGCATACTGCCTAGAGTTTTGAGGTTTTTAAATTGTCCTTGTTGGTTTCTTCTATTTAGGAAGAAAATATAATATATATTAAATTACGAGTAAACCATTTTTTAACACAAACCAGAATTTTTTAAAATAACTATTTAGGAGTGCACGACTGCACATAAAGCATCATCTGGTGTCATAAGAAATATTAAAACTCCATCTGTTACTCAGCTTTTGTCTAAGAAAGAACTGGTGGGGGATTTTTTGAGCCTTATTTTTCAGACTATTATAAAGGTGCCCTCAATATTTAGCTCATTCATAAATTGCAGTGACATCCTGGCTTTGTGTTTCAGATTGGGGAGAAATAAATCTGTTAATTATGTTCATCTGTTTTTGTCTAAACTTTGTCATAGTGATGGACCACACAGTTCTAACCCTTAATCTCAGATCGTATTTTTGTGGAGAATAGTTAATCTCCTGCCACTTAGCAAGTTTCATATTTTGCCTTTACTCAAGGTTTTTTGTGGTTTGTTTATTTTTTTTATGCTAGACAAAATTAGGGAGGAAATGGGAAAGTAATTGCTTTCCCTAGGTGTTTAATGGAAAAGTATATCATACTCATTGGCTAAGTCATAGAAATGTGGAGGATAGCATTGGAATTCATTCCACCTGCATGATGTCATCTGCTATCCTCATAGTATTGGTATAATCCGTGTAAGAACTCATAAAACATTTCAAAGGAATTAACAGTACTTGGTAGCTCTTATTTAGAGGCTCTCTTCAGACTTCAGACCTTTGATTTCCAGATGGATGCTCAGGTTTGTGTGGGAAATCACTCTAATCCTTCTCTTACTCTGAGCAATTTAAACTCTGGCCAGGAGGCTCAGAAATCCTGGCATGATGCTCAGAACACCTGTGGATTTGATTACGAACCATGGAACAAGTTACCACCTTTGTTTGAGAACCAGAGAGTTACTGAAGCTTAAGTAATGTTAGTATGGAGATGGTAAATGTAGATTTTAGGGTTTTAGATAAAGGGGTTTTGGGGACAAGATGTAGGAAAATGGGTGTGTCTGAATCTCTTTCCTCTTCTTCTTGCTCTCCATTTCTGCTGTAGAGTTGGCACTTTAGGATTGGTTAAAGTAGAAAGTCACTGTCTAATATAGATGATAGTTATTGGGGAATAACTGTAAACATTAGAGACGTCATTTTAAGTATAAAGGATAGCACCGCCCGGAGAGGCGAGAGAGATGCCCATGGCTGCGGAACAGGGCAAACCTCGGTCGGGCAGACAAGAAATGTTTTAGATAACAGCGAATAAACAACCTTGGGACTGGACCACTCAAGCTCTGTGTTTTATTCTGCAAACGTGGACTGAGAAAATAACACCTTCACACATCTTGGGGCAGCAAACACCAAAGGTACCCCGACACGTTTGAAAGCTTCTTTTTCTTTAATGCCACTGATCTCCTTGACATGATGGCTCCTCCATTTTTTCTGTGGTGTTTGCTTCCATTAATGTACTTCTAGAGTGTGGTCAGATTCCCTTTAAACTTACATTTCTTACCTCCAGTGTAAAGTGATCCACTGTTTGGAGTTGCTCACCTGCTTCTCACACAAAATTTGTAAAAGGTTTGTTTGTTTTGTATTGTATTCCCTACACTTGCACTCTGCCTTTCTGTAATTCTCTGTAATTATTTTTATGAAATGTGCACTTAGGTTTTGTGTTTGTTCTTGCTGGAATGTGAGCTGTCCTAGATGCTTGTTCTTTTTAACAACAAAACAAAAACTTCTTCATCTTGACTGCTTTCTTTTTATCAGTGATGCTGGAAACTTTCTTTGCATTGAGAATTCGTGCCAGAGCAGATGGTGAATGGTGGGCTTTTTCTGAAGTAATGTCAGCTAAAATAACTTGTACTGCTGGCAGTTCTTCCCTGTAACAGGGTTTTTGCTTGATTGGCACACTCTGTCTTAGGAAGAACTGACTTATTTATTGAATTTTTATTGTGAAGGCATGATCTCATTATTCTGGACCTGGAATTGTTTGTAGCAAGGCATTTTTCTCAGAAAGATTTTTTAAAAATGGATTTTGCCTCTTTTTTTTTTTTTTTTTTTAATACCTGTGGTACCTTCTATTTGCCTGGATTGATGATGTTTTGGAAAATTAATAAGTAAGCTAGTGGTGGTAGGTCTTGCTATTTGGTTCTCCAACAGTTAATGGAGCAAACTGTTCAGCATGACTTCTCAGAACCTGCAGGTCTCCCTGCAGGCTTCACTTCTGAGCATAATCTCCTGTATAGCAGAACAACTTCTGTTTTTTATCTAGGAAAGTTTGGTGTTTGAGGTGGATCAATCTTTGGAAGACAAATATGTTTGCATTTCTGTACCACACAGGGTGTGAGATAATGCTGAGAGAGAATCTGAAGCTGATATTCTGAACATTCTTTGTTACTTGTGTAAATTTGACTTATTTGGGGCTTTAGCCTCCTGCTTTTCTAAAGGGTAATGCTGACATGGAGTCCAGTGTTGTCTGGTGGAAGCTTAGAAGGTGGGTCTCACCTTTTACGTACAATGAAATTGAATTTTGGACTCTGCATTTCTGTAACTAGGATATGTGGAGCATTTAACTGTTAGTGTAGCTCAAGATATAAAGATCAGAACAGAGCAGTTATCTGCACCTAGGGCAGGATAGGAAGGATTTACTTATTCTGTGAGTACCTGATAAAGCTGGCTGTGGGCAGCTTCCAAGCTAAACTCTTCCAAGCTGAGGGCATGCTTTGTATTGACTGTGTGCACTTGAAATAATATTTGTTTATCAATTACAATAATACTCATCTTTGTGCTTTTATCCTTGTGTTCTCATAGCTTTAATATGAAAGAGAGAAATAGCATGAAAGGCTGTGGAGTTCTGTAGGGTGATTTCCTCTGAGTTCTAAGTGTCCTGGCTGGTCAGGAGCTGTGATTCAGGGTGCTGGAAACTTGTGTTCAAGTGGACAAGAACTGCATAGCACTGCAGTAGGCCTTTGTAGAAATAATTTTTTTGTCTTTCCTAATTGCTGGAAAACTCGTGTTTTCAGCTTGGGATATCTTTTAGCATTCAGGGCTGATGAAGGTTGGGAGCTTCCTTTGTCTTTGGTTCTTGCTGCTAGTAATGAAATGTGTCATTGATCATCTGCACGCATAAGCAGCCAGAGCTACTGTTGGCATTTCTTTCTCTTCCAGTTCAGTAAACAGGCAGGTGCAAGAGCTCTTGTAGGATTGAGCTGATGGCCTTCCCAGGGGGTCTGGAGCTACACCTGGATGATCAGTATAGTTAGTATAGACTAATGAGTAATATAGTACAGACTTCACTGGAGGCACTTTACTTATAACAAACTCAAATGTAAATTTCTGTGGTGTATTCAAACTTCGTAAGTAAGAAATTCTATGTAAATTTTCAGTGCTTCTGAATTGAATTTTTCCTCCAAACTGACAAAAGTAATATCCCTCTTACTATTGTACACTGCCAGGCTTTACAGCAATATCTGGGTAAAAGGGCCCTGAGTAAACATATGAAAATATCAATAATTAAAGTAAATGCATTACATTTCAGTTACAACAAATACATTTCATAATCTAAACAGAAACCAAGTAATTAAAAAAGAGTCCTTATGTAAACCACAGTACAAGCAGGCCTAATCTCAGAAGAATTGGAGACTGGTTCAACACCCCTAAGGTCAGTATCAGATTTGGGGAATTAATTAATCAAAGGATGTTACTGTTACTGCCCTCAAAATCTTTTGAGTTGGGTATAATCTCTGTAATTTTTTTTTTAACTGAGAGGTTGTTTAGCCACCACTGGTGTATTTCCAAAGGAATAGTGTGTAGTATAAACAAACTGAATTACTATGTTATGGCACTTCACAGACTGAGCCATTGGAGAAGAAGCAGTTGAGGCAGAAACAATTAACATGGTGTATTTTATATAAAAGACTTAAGAAAATTGATATGCTTCTGTGTGAGTAGGTAAATCCACAGGATCCTATAACTGATCATGAGGAATTTGTGATTCAGTGCCAAAATTCAAAATGACTGTTTAGAAGCATATGGTGGAGTTGGACATGGTCTCTTGGTGTTCAGATAAATAGTTCTTTAAAAAAGAAATATAAACTTAATACATCATTAATATTAGAGATGGAAGAGAGATACCTACTTATCCACATCAGCAATTTTCTGTGTCATGTCCTAATCTCATTGAAATGTTGGAGGACAGGGGGATTGAGGAGGAGTCAGCAAAACAATGAACTCTTTGAAATATTTGAAATCGGCTCTGAAGTGCCGCATAATTTTCGTGCAGCCTGTGCATAAGTTGGTCATTATTCACAATGTGAGTGCAACACCAGCCTGCCTACACTCCCACTCCCCTCTGCAGGCTGAGCAGCATTCTGTGAATTCCCTCTGTGCATCCTCTTCAGTTTTTAATCAGCAAGAGGAGGTGAGGGAAACTAATAATGTAGAATCATAAAATTACATAGATTTGCATGAGGACAGATGCTTTTCCATAGATAATACTTCAGGTAGATACTTGTTTTTATTGGGTTTGTAAATTGTTTTTCACCATAAGTATACTTCTCTGTAAATAATTCAGACATGCCCATGAGGTCCTTGGTCCATTAGAATTAAGGGCCAGGACATGACCATGAACTCAAAAAATCATTTAGCTGGAGAAATGGATGTTTCAACAATCTTACACTGCTCTGGAGTAGCAGACAAGAAGGCTTTGTGTGTCTATATTACTCTTATTAGAGTGGATAAAATGCAACCAAGTTTCCTAAGAACTGTTACTGTATTTTATATTTAAGGCCCACACAACAGTTACAGTGGCTGGCATTTCATTGCCTCAGTTGTGTTTCAAATATTAAATTGCTTTCCCTTAAAGAGTTTTAGTGTAAATAGCGAAGCTGATACAGACCAAGAAAAATCACATACAAATGCTGCTTTCAAGAAAATGTGTTAGGTTGAACAATGGTGCACTCCTTTTCTTGGGGATTGTAAATCGTTTACATCTGTGCCAAGATATCTGACTGTTGTACTGCATTACACAATAGAACTGCCTGTTTTGTTCCCTGTAATAGGTTTTCTTTTATGTTGAGGCTGAGAACTGCAAATTCAAGTAAAGACAGGGATGTTGTATAATCAGTCATGCCTCAGGAAGTTAGGTATTGCTGTGTGGCACCAGTGTGCTGCTGAACATAGAGGGAGCAAGACCTGGAGCCTGGAGACCAGGAGCTTTGCCCCTGCATGAGCGTGCCTGGAGTCACTGCTGTGTGTAAAACTCAACTGTGTCAGTGCTCAGTGTGCTCATGGCAGGGTTGGCAGGTCCTTGAGAGGTTTCAGTGGAGGAGTGCCAAATATGAGAACTGAAAGTGTTTCTGAGTATACATTCAATTAGAGCTTTAGACATCCAGGAAGCTTTACTTAAAAGGGCTTGAGAGCCTCAGACATGCTTGGTATGAGTTCTGAGATGACCTCCTAGACCTATCTTGATCCAAAGCTGCATGACAGGAGTGTATTTGCCAGCCCTAGGGGTATCCCCTGAGAAACTCATCTGCCATTCACACTGTGCATTAGGACTGGGATCCCTTATGAATGTTTCAGCAGTCACTCTCATTTGGAAACATAACCCCAAAAAAAACTGCCTAGGACACTTCATTTGTGTTCTTTGGATTAGATGTCCACCTTTATTTGAGTTCTGTATAGGATTCTGCTTAGATTCATTTGTGTTTCTCAGGTCTTTGGGTTTGTGTGTAATCAAAGTTTCATAGGGTGTTGCTCAGTGATACCAGGTGAACCTGAGCTACAGACTTTTTTATATTTTGTACTAATAATTCTGAACAATCAGACATCCTGCATTGCACAAGCTTATTTCAAACATCTAGGTCAACACCTTTCCCTCTACAAATTATCTCCAAACATCTAATCGATGTCTAACAGCTGCATCTTCACCTGAAAGTCAGGGGGAAAGAACAACTCTGCTCTTATGTAGCGTTGTAATTTATTCACAACTACTTTAGGTGGTGTAAAGGTCTTGCAGACCCAGCAGAAATGAACATGTGTCAAATGAGGGATCAAAAAATAACTCACTTTAACATACCTTCTTCTCCCTGCAGGTTATGGATAGCCATTCTCGTGTCTTGGAATTAGAGTTTTAACAAAGTTTTGAAGGTTGCTAGCACACTTTGCAATTCATGATACAGCAACTATATCAAAATTACAATTAAAGAATTTAATGATCATCTGAGTAATTTGTGTAGCTGATGTGAGAACTGAGTCAAGATTTCCTTCTCTGGTCAGTTTTTGAGATTATACCATTGTCATGAGGCCCTGTGACACTTTACTACTTAGTTGTTTGCTTGTAATAGAGAAAGGTGGAAACAAGTTTTCTGCTTTTCCTGCATGGAGTACTTGCTTATATCTAACTTAGTATCATAGTCATACCTTCTGAGCTTGGAAAGTAGGATAGCTTGTTACCTTAGCAATATCTATAGGAACTGCCTCAGAGCCCAGGCTCATGTACATCTCATTCATGCCTTTACTACTACTCAGTTAAGCCAGAGCACATGCTCCTTTATGATTAGTTTATCATTATTTTTATACATTCTGTGCTTAACCCTTATTGTTGCCCTCTTTGAACACACTTGAGGACTGTTGTTTCAATTTGTGGACTTTGTTCTGGTGATGTTCTTTTAAAGCCCCATTTCCTTTCCTTTTTCTTTCAGCTGTGGGTTTATTTTGTTGTTCCATTGAGTTTTTTTCCCCCCTTCTGTTGAATTATTTCAGTATTTGGCTGGGAGTGTGTGATACCAGAGGGTATCTCAATGTGGCAGATTTTGTTCACAGGTACACAGTTATTACAGCAGTGTGGCATGGGCTGGTGTTCTTCAATTAGAATGTGTAAGGCAAAGATAGTCTTTTTGAAGCACGTTAAACCTGCAGAACTCGGAACTGAGACAAAGCTTTAGAGGCAAACGTTGATGAAATGCTGAGGCAAGAGCAACTTTTTAGTCTTTTATGGGATGGATTATAAAGTGATGTCACTGGGCACTATTTCCAGGTAGTGCAACATAACTAATGAGAAAATCCAATTAGAACAGCAAAATAGGACATATTTTTAAGCTTTTTTGGCAGTTCCTACTTGCACCATTTAAGTAGGTAATTAATTAAGAATGACTGTATTTAGGTCTCGAAATTTGTGAGATTTTAGTGTTCCATCCAGATCCAGGTGTTAATCTGCCTGTGTCTTTTATGCAGTCATACTGTTGCTGTTGAATCAGCATCCTTACTTTTAGGATGTTTGTAGTCAAAGGCCTGATTTACTGAGGTTTGCTCCGGATGGTTCTGGGTAGCAGTCTGTTCAGCACAGGCTTTCCTGTTAGGTAAGTGGCTGGAAAGGCCATATAATGAACTGTGCATTAGTTACGGCTCACTCACCTGGCATTTGGGCAGTGCTGCTCATTCCTCCTGGAATATACCTGTGACTGCAGGCTGCTGAGCTGCCATCTGGAGCTGGATTGGTGTTTGCACTGAGCAATATGCTACTGCTGACACCACTTGCATCACTGCTGCTGCAAGGGTGGCTCGTGGCTCTTTATTCATGTCAAACTCAGCTGAGCTGAGGGAGTTAAGGGGAGATGTGTGTGTATGCAAGTGCATGTAGGCAGGCACTGAATGATGCTTTGGCTGGTTTAATTCTCATTCACCACTTTTTCTGTTGCCCCTCTTTGTTCCCAAAAGGCTTGTGGGATTTTCTGGAGGTTTTTGGTTTGGGATTTTTCTAAGTAACACCTCATGCAAATGGGACTTGAAACTTACCACTGAGGAAGGTCATCTGGTAAAAATAAATCTGGTTCCTTACCTTTGTGAATCAATAAATGTGAAGCCTGAATGCAAATTTCTTGGAGAGACAAACATTTTGATTTTCTTTGAAAATGTAAAAGGCTAATCTTGGATCTATGCATCTGTAGTACTTAACTGTTTTAAATAATGAAGGTTTGTTCCAATGTACTTAAAATGTCAAATTTATCTAAGGCAGTTGGTAAATTGAAAAAAAATTATAAATAACTTTGAGAACAACTGCATTTTTTACAAATACATCATTTAATTAGCTGGCTTATTGTTACAAATGACCAAGACCCCAAGTGGTAATGAGTTATAGAAGTTTTACTGAGAACAAAAAAAAAAAAAAATCAGTGAAGCAAAAGGGACAGCACTGGGAGCATGGCAAAATGGCAGAGGTTCATGCACAAAATGGCAGCTTCACCTTTTATACCCCTGATATTGCATCAGCTTTATGCATATTTAGTTTTGGTTTTACACAGTCTTGCCCCATGTCATCCTTTTTGGCACCGACATAGTGGTTCTCAGGGTCCTCACTGACTGAAGTTCTACTCCTTTTGGGTTGTCTCAAAAGTTTGGCTAGCAACAGTGTCCAATGCCAACTCATAAACCCACATTACAATAGTAGAAACCAGACTGTTCTTGTGAAAACCAGTTTCACAACTAGGCTATTGTAACAATGTCCACCACTTCATAACATATATTATTATCTTAATATTAGCATTATAATATCAATTCATATCATACTTTGCGATAGCCAATTCCCACTAACTTGTTTCTCACACCTATAAAACTGTTGGTTAGACTTTACACAGGATGAATATTAACAAACCATTTTGTTTCATCAAAGTTTTTATTTCATCTTATATTTCCGTTTCATTTAGCACATTAAGGTTTAGGAAGTCCAACTATTCAGCTGGTTTGCTGCTTTAAGAAACTTAGGATGTATTTTTGGAATTTAAATCTCTTCCTCTCTGTCTCTCCATAAAGATCTTTGAGTAGGTTTTGTGCATGAGCAACAGATATGCTTTTAAAATTCAGTTCATGTGTGAAGGAAAACGTGGTGTGACTAAGCAAAGTGACATAGTGATGTGATAAGTTTGCTTGTAGTTAACTGTCAGTTTACTGGCTGTAAATTCATAGTACTTTTAATTTAGAATATTGTTAAAAATTCTAGGTTTCCTCATATAAATAACAGGTTTTGTCTCTTTAATCGCCTGAGCCTCTTCCTCGTGGAAGCGAGGTGGGTGTTTCCCTTTGCCCTCCCTTGGCCTGGAGAGAAGTGCAGCTATTGACTTACAGATGTGTGATTTTGGGTGGCTTGGTGCTGCTGTTTGGAGGAGACACAGAAAAAGCACTGCCTGCTTTTCACTCCCTAGGAGCAGTAATTTGAGGGTTTAATTTCCCTGGCCAGCAATTTTCATAAAAGTTGACAAAGGCAATAACTTTTCTCCAGGTTTTATTGAAATTGGGAAGTAGTTTCAAACCATACTGTGGGAGAAGGGAGGGAATGTTACTAAAGTAGACTGAGAAGAGCTCTGTTTCCTGAGGTGGGGAAAATGCCAACTTTGCTTTTGCTTTAGCACAGGAGACTTGAGGATGCATTATGCAGCACTCTTCATCAGTCCTACTTCCCAGTTACCTCTGGTGAGAATCAGGCAAACAGATTTACATAAAACTGAAATAAAAATGGAATACAGTCATCATCAAAGCAGATAACCTGCCTGATTAGATGTGTTTTATCATGATTGCTAACTAAAACAAAAGACCTGTGGATACAGAGGGCTTTATAATGCCTCAAGACAAATATTTTGTAGCTAATAATACACAGAAGATATTATAATATACAGAACATAGGCAGCTACCTCATATGGGTCTATAAAAGCCATTCTGTTTTAGGGTGATGTTGTGTGCTGTAGCAAACAATGATTTTTATAGTAGCTTTCACATGTATAATTGTCTGGAAAATAATGTCAAGAAAAAACTTCCAAAAATATCTGGACATGAACAGCAGGTGAAATGCAGATTAAAGTAGTAAAATACATATTAAAATCCTAAATAGATTTTAATGCTTAGAAATTAAAATCTAAAGGGACTCTGAACTGCCTGAGTGTACGTCTGATTTTTAAAGGGTAGGTTTACGGCTGGCTCGGATTTCAAAGGTGAAGTTTTAATACGTAAATCAACTTCTTGTTCATAGCTGAAATATTTTGAAAACTGTTTGCTGGTTTGTTACAGTTTCCATTCAGAATAATGAAAGTGCCTAATCAGGCAGTTTGCTCACCTAAGAGCTAAATATTTAATATGGGTAGCTTGCATTTGTGTGTTATTGTACTGCACAACAAAACCACAGATTCAATATGTCTCTTATATTCCTTCCCCTGGCAGGGCTCAGCAAGACTCTTAATGTCCTTTTATTTTCTTCTCTGGAAAGCTGCCTGCGCTTGGCTTGTAATACCAAACACTGTAAATTGTAATCCTTTCAAATACGAATGTGGGTATTAGATAATTTTAAAGAATGAGTACCATAACAGTAATCCATATGCAGGGAACATTTTAGAGATGGAAATTTGCAGTACACAGGAAATATCTTCAACTATTATTTTATCATTCCTTTATATGGAGCTGAGAGAAACAGAATATAAAAGGTAATAAGTACTCAACATCCCCCAGGTTAAGATCCAGAAAGGATTAAAGTTAAACACTAGGATAGTGTTACTAGTATACTAATATTTGTGAAAGTTCTCAGTTATGAATAAAAATCATACCTTTAAGGAAATAATGTAACTTTTTCTGATGCCTCTGCTAAGTGGAATGGAAGTGATTGATTAACCTGACATTTAGTCTTTGGCATGCTTCGGGGAGTTTCTGCCATATGTTCAGTAAAGTGATGTTTCTTTAGTGAAGTCATATTTAAACTATGGTAAAATGCACAGAAATGTATTGATACTTAATAAATGTGGCATAACTAAAGAGTGTTCACAGCTTATGGTTTTTTTTTCCCCTTCCTCCCCTCTTTTTCTGTTTTCTCCTTTAAACAAAAGACTGACTTTGGCTCAAATAGGCTTGGCCAGTTTCCTCTCCCATCATATTCCCCAGAAGGAAGCTAAATTAATTCTGTCCATAAGAAGATTAAAAGCTGATGGGGTGGGCAGATGTTTTATTTTCTCAGGGGTGAAGGAAGTAGCATGAGCTTCTCTGGCAAGTCTGAAGATAATGGTGGTGGGAGGGAATGTTTTGCTTCTAGTTAAATTGCAGAAAGGCATTTATAACTTTCTGTAATACATTTCATGTGCTCTTTGACATTATCTTGATGGAAAAATAAAGATGTATTCTGGGTTTATGTATTAGTAGTTCATTTACTCCAGCACTGATTTGTAATGAATCTGTTGCGCTTCAGGGTAAATTTAGGTGTTATTGTGAATTTTATTTGCTTCTTACTTCTTTGTTTTTCACTTTTAAATGTTTAAAACTCAGAACTTTCCTACATTATTTATATCTTGGTTCATTTTACTTAGTTAAGTTTTCAGTTCTTTTGCTTAATATTGTAATATTTTTCTTTTCTGTTGATAAAGCCCTGGCTGCAGGGCCAAGCAGCCCCAAGCTGCTGTAGGAGAAACTCAGACTATAAAAATAAAATAGCTGTGTAAAGATTTAAGGTGAAAAAACCCTCCCCGTGTCTGAAACATGACCATGGTTCTTCTGCCATGGTAGCCTTGGTGTCTCTGTCAGTCAGTGCCCTTCAGGGATTTGAAGACCTTGTGGAACTTCTTTCCAGATTTCTGTTGTAGCTCCTGAGCTTCCCAAAGCAGGATTTGTTGAAATGGGTTAAAATCTTAATTCATATTTCATTTGTAATGAAACACATCAGGACTTTCCAGGGTGGAGCTGTTGCCATCTGAGCATGGCTGGCAGTCATTAGCAAGTTAACAGTCTTCAATACTTATCATGTTTTTCTGTTAAAGCAAGTACTTCATAGTTCTGCCATTCACAAATAACCTTTTCTCCTTAATACAATGGATGATGTGATCTAAAACGGCAATATACAGGTATTCCTTAAGGCTATATCTAGATCAAAGCACTCAAGCAAATTGAAGCAAATTACCAAAGTGTTCAACATCAACATTCATAAGTTGTAATGTATTAAATTGCCATTGGCTGGTGATGTCTTTAGGAATAAAATTAATTTAGGGAGCTGTATGTATAGTTTAATTTCCTTGGTTTACAGTGAGTGAAGGCCAATTTAATTCTGCATTGGAAAACTCACATGGGAATTCAGTGCATTTAAATTAATATGTTTTGACTTCTCACCTTTCCTTGAATCTTGATAAACCTTCAGATCTTTGTTCTCCCATTAAGTTTGGGAGCAGCTTTCCCAGGCTGTCATCTCTGACTCCTATTCTCTGGCTGCTGAGGTCCCATTTTCTAGTGCTGTGTGTAGCTTACATGGGATTACAGATTTGATCTGTACCAGAGCCACAAATAAAATTCAATTGCTGCTTTTCACTCCAGGCAGTAATGGCTGGATTATACAGAGCCCCAATAGTATTTATTAACTAACCTGCAAAGCCTGCATGTTTTCCACAATGCACAGTTCAGGATCCTCTGGATATCATGGACATCCAGCAGTACTTTCAGTACCTCTTAAGTTTTTCTTGATGCCCTTGTTCTGTGTGTATATATATATATAGAGAGAGAGTTAAAAATTGTAAAGGTATTTTTAACTTTTGCTTGGCAAGCACAAGGGTAATTTGTTTTGCTTTCAGTTTTATGTTTGGGATGTTTAAGTTGAGAAAGGAATAGGAAATTAAATTGCTGTGGATGCTTAATAGACTGTTTATTTTTGGGCATACTCAGTGCTTTCACACTTTACTTCTATTGTCATTACACAAGAAAAAACCACTTATTTCCAGTACTTAAACTGATGAATTGAAGCCTACCACTTAAAATTTGTCCACTTATTTACTTACATAAGCTCCTTAGGGCAGAATATTTTCTCTTTTAAGTGCTTGTCCTGCCTGTGTATTTCCCCTGAGAATGATTTTGTGGGTTTTGCATCTTTTATCTCCTTGTTTGATAGAAAGAGATATACTGTGTAATACTTACTGAAGTGTTACAGCTTACAAAGTTCGTAATTACTGTCCATTATTCTAAAGGATTTCTACCAGGTTTAAAAAATATTTTTCAGTTAGCAGCAGCAGAATGAATGTACTGGTAATTTCTTCTCCCATTCTGCATGTGTGGAGGATGGTACAGTCCTAGATTACAACATCCCTATAGTTGAATCTATGTAGATGAATTTCTGCCTTCTGCCCTTATATTTTTTCAGTAAATGGGGAAACTTGGGTAGTTTTTCTGTGACTTGTTGTTTAAATTTTACAGGGAGTATTAGTCATAACAGCTCCTAATCAATATTTATTTATACTTACTGGTTTTCTTTGAAACAAGTAATTTTAATTTGGTCTAATACCATCTGATGCTACTTTAGTCAAGAGTTGGCCTGCAATATATGATCAGTTCTCTAAAGGACTAAAACTTACTAGTAAGCTTTGAAAATGTTGTATAGAAAATTCAGAAACAGTAGTTTGGTATTTATTAGAAAGAGACAGGTTTGTGTCATCTCTAAGTCATAAAAAATTGGTTTTTAGGGAGTTAGTGTTTGCTTGTTTAAAAGGATTAGTTAGAAATTTCTCTGAGAGTGAACGTTTAATGTGTTTTTGAGGTGTTTGGGTGAGGAGGGAAATTGTTATAAGGTTTGTATAGAAAATGCTTAGTTTTTCATATTGCATCTTGCAAAGATTCACTTCTAGTGGGTTACAGCATATCTCTGACAACTTGAGAAAACCTCTACCTGTGAAGAAGTAGTTGTAAAAGGGAAATGGGATGACAAGAAAAGAAAGCCTTATTGACAGTTGGAAAAACAATTCTCTCTTTTTTTTTGACTTCCCAAAATCCAGGGACAAACACATTCTTATCTGTATTGGCCACTGAAACAAACAAAATGCCAAATATTTTAGTTGGCTGTGGTGGGAGGCAGCCTTTTTTTTTAACTATGGCAACACATCTCATTGTCATCATTTTTCACTTGAAGTAACTGACAAAGCCAGTGTGAAATATGTTCAGCAAATATGTAAAGCTATTTTTGCCCAAGTCTTCAAGTGTCGCCAAAAAAAGTGGAAATTGTCCAGCACCTTGGGTTAAACAACTGAATATGATGAAGAGTGTGAAGGCCCATGTGAACCTGGTGAGATTCAACAAAGCCCTTGAAAAAAGTGCAAAAGGTGCTTTACCTGGGTTAGGGCAGTGACAGGCTGGGATGAGCACAGACTGGGAGAAGGAGTGCATGGAAGCACTTGGGGTTCTGGTGGATGAAAAGCTGGACATGAGCCAACAGTGTGCACTCCCAGCCCAGAAGGTGAACTGAATCCTGGGCTGCATCGAAGGTGGCGGGGGGGCAGAGGTCAAGGGAGGGGATTGTTCCCTCGTGAGACCCCACCTGCAGTGCTGCACCCAGCTCTGGAATCCTCAGCACAAGACAGACATGGGGGTTGGAGCAGCTCCAGAGGAGCCCATGAAGGTGCTTGTGGGGCTGGAGCTCCTCTGCTCCAAGCACAGGCTGGGAGCTGGGGCTGTTCATCCTGTGGTCTGGGGACACCCCATTGCAGCCTTCCTCAAAGAGGGTTTATATTCAACAGGGAGAATGTCTTTTGACAAGGGCACATAGTGATAGGACAAGGGAGAAGAGTTTAAACTAAGAGGGGAGATTTAAACTAAATGTCAGGAAGAAATTCTTTCCTGTGAGGGTGGTGGGCACCGGAACAGGTTGCCCAGACAACCTGTGGAAGAAGTGTCCATCCTTTCAGAGTGTGAGTATTGTCCAACTGCAATTTATGTTAAATTTAAACTGGATCATAGTTGTATGTGCTGACATGGCTGCACTTGGAACTGGAGCAGAAGAACTTTGCTATGTCCTAACCAGGATATGTCAGCATGGACTGCTTTCTGCAATTCCATTGTGAGAAAAAAAACCCCAAACTAACAACACTTAATGCTCCTGATCATGTGTTTTCTCATGTACATCCTATGATTTATCTGTTCAATGAGTAAATCAGGGTCTGATGAATTCGAGGACTATGTTAGTGCTTCAGGTGATAATACTCGTATGTCCAGGAGAATATTGTGATAAGAAATGGGGAGAAAAACACTCTATTCCATGTAAAATATTTTACAATGGAAAAAAATTAATACGAGATTCATAGGTGTTTTTTTTCTTACAGAATTGGAAAAGGTAAAACATTAATACTTGGCTGGTTGTCATAAGGAGTCTTACAGGCAAAACAGAAGTAGTGTTTCATAAACCTCTCAATTTATGTGCGGAAGATGCTACTTAACAAAAGTGTGCTCATGGGTGTAAATTTTTTAATGAATAGGAGGATGGGTTGGGAAGAAATGTCATTATGTAGTTTATTCTAGTTTTTCCATTCCACTCTGCTAGCATAAAATTTGGACAATAAATCATTAAACTGCTTAACTTCTACTAGTAGAAAATGTGGAAATGGTGGAAGGGAAAAAAAATTAAAAAGTTTGAGGGATCCAGACAGTGCACTTCTTAATGACTAGGACAGCATTATATTTCATTCAGGCTTAGATCCTCCAAATTATTGTCACAGGGCTGTCATTCCTTTATTAACATTAATGAAATCTGGATATCTGAAGCTGTTTGCAGCATCCATTTCTTAACTGAATTTTGGTTAGAAAAAATTCATACCTTTGATGGATGTAGCAAAAATATTTGCCTGCTTTTTAAAAAGGGGATAATTCACAGCTGGATAGCTTTAAATTTTTGTAAAGTAAAAGAATTGTGATTATCTATCATTGTTGCCCTAATGTTTTTTTTTACCATTTTGAGAATTCAGGGAAAAAATTAGGTTTTTCAATTAATGTGGATAAGATCCACAATAGTTCAATTATGTAAAATTTGATCAAATAATAAAAGCAAACTGATGCATTAAGTTTTAAAAATAATTTCAGATTTGGAAGACAGAATTTTGTCATAACATAAAGGTATTATTGAAGATACTTTACTGTTGAAGATACATCTATGAACAATATGATTTATGGGGATTTGCTGGATTTTGGTTGGTTTTTCCTTTTCCCCTTTGATATGCCTCACTGTGGGTACAGCATAAGCTTTGTAATTTTCTTTCTGAGCAATAGAGGTGTTAGTTGTTCCCTCAGGTATATATGAGTTATTTACCTTTATTTTAGAGGCCTGAGTAACATTAAGAGTACCTCTGAATTCTCTCATTTCTTTATATTTTTGGGACATAAAAATGTTATCCTTTTCTGCACTAAAAACCAGTCAATAAAATACAATATTTTAGATAAGTTAAAGATGATACAATGGGAAATGAGTTCTCTTCATTCAGAAGTCTGGATAATTGAGTTGAATTTTTATGGCAGCAAAAATCGGTGTCTAGGTGGACTTTGGAAGAATGCCTATAAAAGGATTGGCCTTTCCATGAAGTAGCAGTACTAAACTTTTGACTGAGTCACAGATGGTACTTTCCAATGATTCTTGTTTTGATTTGTCATCTTGTATCAACCTATGTGTCAGAGCAAAACAGGTTTAAAATGTGACGTAAATTGATGCTTCTTTTGAAAGTGATGACAGTGACACAAATCCTGAACGAAACCTGCAAGATTGAAGGCTATTCTAATTCTCAAAATAGTTCTTAGGCCTCAGCTTGTTTAAATGCAGGGTATGTTAAATATTTAGGAAAGGCAGTGAAGAACGTTTTAGTTTCCTTCTGTGTCTTGTCTGGTATTTTATTAACAAAGATTTCTTGTGGCAGTTGGTTTTTTCTCGTATTAAACTTTGAGCCTGACTGAGATGTGGGAATACTTGGCCTTTCCAGAAGAAAAGATGTGGTGGAGTTGTGGTTTTTCAAGAGTGTGGAGGGATTTGGTGGTTTTAGGATGGCATGGATGTTTTAAATTTTTAATTTAATATAAAACTTTAAAAAGTGTTAACAGCAAAAGAACTGGGAATACTTTACCTTTTGAGGACTTTTTTCTGTTGAAAAGATTCCTCTCTTAGATCCTTGCAGGCATGACTTTTTCTTCTGAAATCTGAATTTTCGTCATCTTGGGAAATTTTTAAAGATTTCACACAGTTTTCAGTATCTTAGTATTTTTTAGTTGAATATATTGCAAGACATTATCAAAGCTGGTATCCTTAAAATGTTAGGATGACAAACATGTTTCACACACTTCACTTTTTAATGAGGTAAAGAAAAAGAGACTTCTCCATTATGCCCACACTGAGCATCTGGGAGATCAGAGCGAGTGGTTCACAGAATATTCCTATTAAACAGTTGAAATGCCACTTATTATTAGCTAAAGCTAAATGGGCTATTAGAAGGTGGAGGCGTTGCTGTGATGCCCTTGTCCTCGGAGCACACTGTGTATTCCTCAGTGCACTTTGCCCTGCACTGAGGTAGAACAGCTTGCAGTGTTTTGTTATTTAAAAGAGTGTATATTGGTTACAAACTGATCAAGATTGTATAAAAATGCCAGTTTCTTCCTCCTTCTCTTTTCTTGAGCAAATGACATCTTGAAGGTCAGCAACAATTCAATCCACCTTTCAGAAAGTGTTTTTTTTCCTCCAGCCTTCCCAGGCGAATGAAAGCCCTTTGAGAAAAATCCCATCAAAGATTTTAGCAGTCTTGACTTCTCCACCTTGGATACTGCACAACTTAAGCATTCAAATGGAAACCTTTGAGAGTACATAAAGCTTTAAGCCATGAGTACTCCCTGAGCTGGAGGGACTGTATTTTATTTTTTTTTTGAGTGGTAATTCAAGGTTACTGTCTTGGTCAGAACATTTTGACCAAAAGCACAGTCTTGAGAAAAGTGAAGGGAACGGTTCGTACCCTGTGGTTATAGAGCAGTTAGCTCATGAACCAAAATGCATCATTACTATCATTCAGTTAGTGTTATCAGGAAAACTGTCAGATTTAAATGCTTAAGAGAGCTCTTGTAACTGTTGCCATGGCAATATCAGAAAAGCAACGTGGTAGTGTTCATCTATATCCCATATTCAGCTAAATTCCTTTGCAGTCTTTTAACTGTGAAAGGAAGGTATCATATTATACCTGTTTCTTTTGAGCTGGAATAAATGAAGGCTGAAATTAACTCTTTGTGTGAAGATTAAACACAAATCCTAGGCACAGGTGATCTAATTTGCTTTGCTCTTGGTTTGCTTGTGTACGATGTGTAAAGTACTCTCTGTGGAGCTACTGATCGTGTGTCATGGCTGGAAATTTGGTTCAGGCTTTAATTAAAACACATCCTTTGCAGTCACAAACTAAAAATTTTGTTAGAAGAATGGATTTACCTCACAGGTTCCTATTTTCCCTAAGTGCAGAAGTGTGAACACTTGTGACTAGAATTCCAGATTCTGCTTTCTCATTTGGCCTCACTTTTGTAACGCTTTTCCCTGCCCTGCATTTCCAACCTGTGTGGTGTTGATCAGCTGTGCATTTTTAGTTTCATTCCTGTGTTTTCTGACGTTCAAGTTCCTTTTTCACTGACTTGCTGCAAAAAGCTGTTTCCAGAGCCCTCCCCCAGCCTCCTGCCCGGAAAGCCTTTGCCTTCACTCTTGGTACAAAGCAGAGCCCACGTTCTGTCCTTGCTGACCTACATTTGCACAGTGCAGCATTTCAGGCGGTGCAGCTTCCCTGCCTCCCTCCTTCCCCTGGGCTGCCCATGGAGTGTCTGGGCTTGGGAAGGGAGGCAGTGCTGGATGGGCTAGAGATGGATCTGTGGGAATAACAGCCAGTGCCATGTCCAGCGAGGGGGGGATACTGTGCCCCGAGTCACATCCTGCTTTGGAAGGACAATCTGAAATGAAAAGGACAATAATGCTCTTCATTGAGAGGTGCAGTTCTCACAGTGTAACTGAGCGATTGTCCAGTCTTTTCTTATTTGTGCTATTCGACAGCAAAAGAGGACTTGAGAAATAGCATCTAAAATTGGGAAAATATGGCAACAACAAGTGATGTTTTTGCAAATCAGTTACAAGCCTGTTCTTCCCAAAAGCACAAATTGAAGAAGTAGTAGCTTCTATATTAGCATCTTCCCTCTCCCTTTCATTTCCTCTTAGGACATTTCCATGCATTGCAATGAGCATTCATTCAAGAGAAAAGGTTTTCTTGCCCTGTGGGATTATGTTGGTATTTTAGATTGACGTGTGATTACGGACTGTGTTAACATATCAGGAAAATAAGTGGGAAGAGGGAGGCTGTCTAAAGTAATGGCCTTTAGGTACTTCCCTCCCCTCCAGTGCCTGATTTAGCCTGGGCTTGGAGACAGTTAATGCATGTCTTAACATGTTGATATATTCTGAAAATATTTTGTAAATGAGGACTGACACGTTTTATATTACTGCACTGCAAGGAAAAGCAGATTCTAAATTGCTGCTCTAGTAAGGTTAACCTGAAAAGCAGTCTGTCTCATCTCTTCTAGATCACTGCCATCCCATAATTTAAGTTTATAAATTTAAGTGAAGATCATAGTGGGCACTGAATTTTCTCTCAGAACAGCCACTGATGCTTGGAAGTACCTTGACATGTAATTTTTAAAATTTAGAACAGATTGCTAAATTTACTCATGAAAGATCTCTCAGTGAGTGGGGATGGGATCAGTTCTACTACACCAAAATCTTTAGTAGTGCATTTTGCATTCTTAATTCTATTGGTGTGGGATGTGCAAATATCTCACACCACTGATTTAACTGGAGATGTGAAAAGAACAGTTCTGTTGTTCAATAACAACATTTCTTTTGGTGGGATTTCATTTTGGTCCTATAGTATCAATTTGTAAATCTTTGTTCAGTTGAAAGTTAAATAAATATGGAGAAATTATGGATTTCCAATTTCTGATTTTTGTTACCAGGCCAGCTTTTCTAAGACTTTTCTTTGCCATAATAATGGTGTTGATGATGGCACAATTTTTTTCTCCCGTCATAACTTTTGAGCCCTTATGACTTTTTATATTTGTTTTCAACCTAAAGCAGACATACAGAGAAAACATTTAAAGCAAGTATTATACAAACTCTTGTACTTCTATATTCAATGAATAATTATATCCTTTTTTTTTTTTACTGCATTGCAGACATGTTAGATTTAGCTACAAGTTTGTATGCTATTGCTAATGAAAAATGCATTTTTTTCATGCTGTATGGGGAAAGGAAGTGAGAGAACTTGTCCAAGTTTTTAATGATATAATTAACTATTGCAGTATTTTTAACATGAACTGTTTTTATATTCTGGTAGAGTGAGCAAATAGCTTAAACACAAGCTAGAAAACAGTAAAACATTCAGAGAAAAGAATGTAGAGCGTTCATTCTGTAATTGCATATTTCATCATACAAAATGATTCCCTTTTGTTTCTGAAAGCTTTGCAACAAACTGTGCAAGAAAACAGTACTTGGATGCAAATGTTTTTAGTAGCCTTTGACCATCTTGATAAGGATTCAAGAATGTTTATAACTTACACCCAAACATTAATACAAATTTTAAAAATCATGTTGGACCCTTAGAAGGGCATTAAGAATGGCTTTTTATTTAGCTTTCTGGTGCTCCTCACTAGTCCTGTAAGTAGCAGGAGGTTTGGTATGCTGAACTCGTGGGCAGTGTGCCATGGTTCTGCCAAGCTCGGGCAGATCAGCATCGTGCAGGAGCTCCAAAGCCCAGCACCCAAGAGGTGGTTTGGCTGCCAGACTTGATGATTCCAGTGCCAAACTATTTAAGGTTTAGTATTAACCTCTTGGACTACACCCAGGAACCAGGAACAGCATTTAGGACTAGCCAGAGTTGGTAAAATCAAGTACATCACAGTGGAGCTGGAAAGCGCCAAGGGCTGGGAGCAGCGCTGAAGTCCTCTCCAGGAGCTGGACTGTGTCCTTGGCCAGCACTGCTTGTGGAGGGGCCACTTATGGCATTGCATATCTTCCAAAATTCAGTCCCTGCAGTAGCAGCTGGCTTCCCACACTCGCTCTGGGGGTCTAGAGCTAGCACTGTGGTGTAGAGCCTGCCTACAGTGACCTCCAGCCAGGTGCCTTTCAGCTGCATGTCAGCTGTGGCCTGTGTTAGTTAGCTGGGAGTGAGCAGCACATGGAGTGGGGAAAACTGCAATGGGTGCTGGAAGCACACTCCCAAAACATCCACCCAGAGCAGCTCTGTCACATGAATGCCAAAAGGCATCATGTAAACTGAGTGTATGAACTTTCAATTTAGTTGGAGAAATCTCTGCAGAAGAGTGTTATTACTTTTACAGGTATTTGCTTTCCCCAAAACCAGACATTTATATCATTTGATACAATTTATATAATTTGATACAATTAACACACCTCAAATACAGCAGAGGAAAAAATTTAGTGTAAGATCACCAAAAAAAGGGTGTTGAGCAAATTCCCACCTCCACCTTTCAGAGGACCTGCTGGAATTGCTTCAGAGGTACATCCAGTGCCTTGCAGTCTGTTCAAATGTGAGAGTTCCTGCAGACAGACAGCCCGAGAGCTGCAGAGAATGGTCAGTAATATGATTTGTCTTTTCATTACAAAGGAGAAAATCCTGCTGTAATTTCTGTACTGTGCATGAAAACCCAGTGCATGAACACTACAAAAACCTAGTATTGCTAAACCTAGAAATTTCTTTCTTCCTGAGCAGCTTTCCCAGAAAAAGTGAAATCTTAAGACCATAAATATAATAAATTTTATTAAATAATAAAAGTACATCAAATATTTGTATTTTATCCAATTAATAAGTCCCAGTCAAACAGAAAACTAATTGCAGTTTGATCATTTGCTGATGATCAGAGGTGGGTATTGCTTACCCTGGCACTGTGACAAGCAGTAATAACCTGAATCTGATATAACTCTGCTGTAACAGTTGGAAAATAAGCTTTAAAAGTTCTGTTTGTTAGAAAATTGCAAACCTGTAAATAGATTTAGCTCACTTTTTACAATTTAATTTCAGTGGTATGTGTTGTGACTTTAAATTGCTTAGATTGTGTTCCTGGCCATATTGCTGGCTGGAACTCTCAATCTTATTGTAACCTAGTCTTTCCCGCCTTTAAACTCAGGTGTGGGGCTTCATTTTCTCAAGCAGATGTCTTTTCACTTGGCTGACCCTTGCTTTTTGTCAGACGGGAAAGAACAAAACAACACGTTTGATTAGTTTTCTCCTGCTTTGCACAAAATGAAATTTTGTCAAAAACAGTGCAGGACTGGAACTTATGTTTTGCATTTCTCATCAGCCTTGGAGTTACCTTGAAGTTATGTAGGGGAAATTAATAGCAGATCCAATGAGTTTGCATGAAGGTTCCAAGTGGAATGAATCTTACTTGGCACCAGATCTTAGGAGCTTGTCCTGTGACTTCTAGAGAATGAAGTAACTTTCAGTCAGCTCTTTGTGAACTGAAAGTTGCACCCAGAAGACCACTTGCATTTCTGAAGGCAATGTACAAAGCAACTTTGCAACTTTGATTTCATTTATCTCTCCTTTCAAACCAAATAAGCAAACTTATGAAAACTGGACTTACTTCAAGGGAGTACATTCTTAGTGCTTTAGAATTTATTGGTAGTGTCTTACTAAATTGTGACATTGCTAAATGTGTGGTACATTAAAGTAGTGTATAATAATTGTCATGTGGCATTTGAAGGTAAAACTGATCTGCCCTTTCTACATTTCCTTAGTTTTTAATTTTTCATTCTATAGCCGTTCTGGATAATAAGAAATTACATGGAAGAGAGCTAGAGCTATGAATGCACTCCTTAAAATAAAAATTTTAGTGTGGAAAATATGCTCAATTATATTTTACTGGCACATGAATCAGCAATTGTACCACCAACATGTGCATGCTTATTATTGCATGTTAACCCAGAAATCTTTATATGCCATATTTTTTTTTTTTTAGTCTCCAATTCACTGGGAAAACCTTTTGGTTTATGTAATTTCATCATATTCAAGAACTATATATTTTTTTTAACTTAAAAAAATAATTTCCCGCCTGCCCTGTGTGCTGGGCTGAGTGGGGGCTGTGCCTGGGGCTGCTCCATGTCACTGTCCATGCGTTCAGCGCTGTTTATTTACACGGGCCATGCGGGGCCCTCAGTGCAGTCTGCGGTGGCGGTACCTGCCGGCCTTGTCTTTGGCCGCGTTGGCGCAGGCGTTGTGCTTGTTCTGCTGTAAGTGGTTCCAGTATTTGATCAGCTCGCTAGGTTGGAACTGATGGGAGGTAATTAGGTGGCTGTATTTACAGCTGGAGTAAGAAACTCGCCAATGATTGAAGACAAACTCGTTGGGTGGGGGCATGGGGTCAATCCGCAGCTTGGCGAGACAGATCCCCACGTACACATCCTCTAAATGTAAACGTCTGATGCTTAAGGAGACCTTAAAGATTTTTTCTGCTAAGTCTCCAGAAAAAACATAACCAGTTCCAGAGCAGAATACAGGATAACGTTCACTTGGATACAAATCAGGTGGCATATACCACTTGCTATCCTTGTTCCTATTAGGTGCATAACCTCTCATTAAATAACCTGTAAAATACTTGTGCCTCGGAGGAAGTTCTGGTTTCAGAAGCTTGTGTATTAAATATTCAGTATTGACAAACATATCACTATCAGTTTTCATAACATATGGAACATGTGGACAGTAGGTTGCAACCCAGTTCATTCCCATCAGAGTTTTTATAGTTAAATTATAGTAGGTGTCTAAGTATTCTTGTTGAATGATGTCGTGGTACTCTCTGCTTTCCTCAAGGATGGTTCTCTGGAGGTATCCATTTACCTTGGTGCTTAAGCCCAACAAAAAAATCCGTAAAATTTGGATGCCAGGTGTCAGGCTCTCGTTTCCCCAGGTCTGTCGAATTGCTTGTCTGGCCTCCACCTGGCCTGGCTCTGCAGCTATGAGCAGTATTAGAAAAGGGGTCTTTTCCTGGCACTTGTCAGGCTCATTGATGACGTATTTGAAGTGATAGGAAGTTGGATGCCCAGTGCCTTTCTCGTTGTAAATACTTCCGTTGGCACTGAGGGTGTTCTCCAAACCGGTGACTCCCTGTGAAGACAGATCGGTGTTGTTAGGGTTGGTGACTGTCTGAGGCCTGAGTGTCTGAGGCACAGCATCTCTCCACATGTTCCTTAGAGAGCTGTGGTTGGTCTCACTTTTTGTAGATCTGAATCCTCGTATGGTGTAAGACATGGGGTTTTCTCTGAATCCAGCCTTGCCTGGCAGCCAGTCGTGATGGTTAAAGAACAGAAACACAGCAAAAAGAAACACCAGGGAGACCAGGCCAATGAGATGGGTGCGAAACAGAGACCTTTTGGTATTCCAGGTCATCTTTGCCAAGCAGCAGTGTCGTCTTCTCCACTGAAGCATGTTGTAAGGATCCAGTAATGGGATATGAGACAGTGCTCAAGGAAAAGGCTTTTCCAATTGGTTTAGAATCCACTGCTATTCTTTGGTATTCATTTTCCTTTGAGTTGAATAATTGTCTGCAAATGGCTCACTCTGCAAAGAATTAAAAAAAAAAATCAGAAACCTTTCATTTTGCACACTTATAATATAAAGTTATAAATAGAAACTAGATACAAAATTGAGTTAAATTTGCTTTTTCAAAGAACAGCCCTTGTCAATGGAAACAAGTTTTGACTTATGCTAAAAGCCAACCTTGTTTTATGATTTAACTTGATTTGTTAGCTTTTAAAAATGCTTTTTGCCTGGTAAAAGTTTTGACATACATCGTGGATACCAAAGATAAAGAGGAAAAAAAAAAAGGATCGTGTTAGCAGGAAAAAGTGTGAAGTAGATGTAAATAGCTTCATGTCCATGGCTGTGAAATCCTTGTAGAGTGTTTGAGAAGGACTGAATGAAAAAGCCTTGCTGGCAGATGGAAGGTTTAATGGCATTAATTAAAATTGATTTGACATGCAGAGGCTAGGATGGCTCACAGTTTTAAAGCCCTTTTTGCAAACGACCATGCCTGGTGGTGGGACAGACGGCGCAGGGTTGGCGATGGCAGAGCTGTGTTAGTCACAGGACACTGCCTGGCGCGTCTCCATTGGCCCCCACTGTGCAAGGAAAGTCAATGAGAAGATGCACCTGTCAAAATTAATTTTCAGGGTTCAGTAACCTCACTGCAGAGCCCTCAGATGCCAGTGCAGGATAACATTTCTGGTCACCTTTCAGGCACCTTTCACCTTCTACTCCGCATTGGAGGAAAGCATTGCATGGAACACTGGGCTGTGATGCCAGCCTCAGAGGCAGCTGAATTAAAATTAAGCTCTTGATTTTCAGTAGACAGAGATCTTGGGTAGTGATCATGTTAACTGGAAATAAAATTGCTCAGGACTAAGTTTCTGGCCAGCTATCCGATGATCATGATACTGGGTTGAGTTTTTATTCCTCTGTAACTGTGTATGTAACTACTGTACATAGCAGTTGGAAATTTTAAGTATTTTGACCAGCAGCTGTAGCTGTAGGAAAAATTGCCAGAGTAGTCTGTGCTTCATTTTCTCTTAAATTTTTGTTCATATTCAGGAGCAGAGTCAATATGGCAGCTTCATGATGCTGCATATTAAAAGCTGATCACATCATCTCGTAAATGAGCCTTCACTGTACAATAGCAATTCGTTTGTGATTTTCAATTTGCTCTAATTTATTCCTGGGCCCTAGGGTTTTGTATAGGAAAAAGGATGACAGTTGAACAAGACTCTGTAGAAAATGCTGTTTCTAATAGAAATATGTAATTTATTAATTGCTTCACTATCTTCTTAAACCAATATTTGCATTAATTTGTGCATTTAAAAACTAAGTGATAAGTTACATAGGAAATTACAGGGTTTAATGTTGTAAGGGAGTAAATTGAGAAGTCAATCGAGTAATAGGGTATTAAGTTGTATGTGTGTGATGCGACATTCAGTCTGCCCTGTTCACGAATGAGAGTATTTGTACTTCGGAGAGCGGTATAAGTGATGTTTGTTTTACTCACTGCCGCTATCTTCACAAGCACGCTCCCCAGGAGCGGGAGCTGCCTCACGGCCGCCTCAGCGACCCCCGCCAGGGGGCGCCGCTGCGCGGCGAGTGTGACGCGTGAAGGGCGCGCGCGCGGCGATTCCCCGGGAACGCCCGAGCCCGGCCCGAAAACACCCGAGCCCGGCCCGGGAACACCCGAGAGGCCCGGAGCACTTCGGCTGCTTCCGTGCGTTTGGTTTTGTAGCCCCTTAAAACCTCTGGTTGTCATATTTAACTGTTCAGAGCTGGTGCCACTTCCCGGAGAGTCAGCTGTCTCTGTAAAAAATCATAAACTCTTGTGTCTAAACTGTGTAGTTCAGGAATTAACCTGACGCTCCACGCTTGTGCTGCTTGAACTCCAGTATTGTCCTTATGTAAAAGAAGATGAGCCCCAAATGTGCGAGACTCGTGTTTATGTGACCATTTGCACCTGCTTTTCCCTGCTGGAAAAACAGAAGCTTCCCCTCAAAACTCGTAATTTTTAGTTTGTCTGCAGTGTGCAGTGAGTTGTAAATGAACGCTCAGCTATTCGGGAATATCTCTGTACAAGCAAACATAAATGTCACTTCAAAGGATAGCCTAGATCTCAGGGAAGTTAATTGTTTGATAACAGATTGGAGGGCAGCAGTGGGGATGTTTGATTAATTATTGCTCCATTGCATGTGTCCACAGTTTAAGAAGAAAAACAAAGCCAGAATTTCACGAATGTGGAGTAGCAGCTAGAACTAGGATTAATTTTCTCACACTGAATTGTTCCACTTATAAAACTACAGTCATTAGGTGGAAATACTTAAGCAAAAGTGCACTGCACTACTAATCTTTATTTAATCTTTAACTGAGATAGTGTTTTGATGAGCATCTACTTTGATAAGGCAATAGGCAAAAGTGAGAATCTTAAGTTACATAAATATTTGTGTAAACTGAAAATGGTTTGCAGGTGCTGTGTTTCCCTGAAGCAGTGAGGAAGTGTCCCAGCAAAGGCAGTTGCAATGGCTGAAGCCTTTTTTTTATTAGGCTGCATGCTTACATAATGCATATGAAAATAAGTTTTACACTGAGGGACAGAGCTACAATCAGAAGACATTTTAAGAGAGTCATATTTCCTTGATTTTTTTTACATGTTTCCTGGATTTTTCAGGGTAGGCGTGTCGTAGAAAATCTGTCTCTGTTTGCCCTTTAAAAAGGCATTTTATGAATAGGGGAAGCACCCACATCTTTATTTCAGCGTCATAGAGCTATTGACTGAAAAAACCCAAATAATGTGGGCTCATTTTCTTTGCAGTTGTGTGTAAAACATTTCAAAATATACAGTGGGGTATTAAGCATTGAAAATACAGCAACAACAATTGCACCTTTGGGAAAAAATACTACATGCTAGGGTGCATTGTTTAAAAATAATGCTAAAAACTGTCACTAGATATTAAACCCACCATCAAATTGTATAAAAAAATATTATTTTCTCTCACTTAATTAGGGTTAGAGCATTGCTTTTTTTGCCCAAATACTTAAAAATCTGTTTCACAGAAAGGTTATGAACAGGCACCAACTATTGACAGTAGATAAGAAAACCTAAGTACAGCAGAGGGTCTCTAGAACACTCAGCTTGTCCTCTGAGAGTGTGTTGTTGCATGTAACTGCTTTCTGGAGATATTATTTGTGATACTGCTGCTTCATTTTTGGCACCTGGCAGTGCAGTCACTGATGCATTATCAAATGCCAAATACATAAACTGTGAATGCCTCTTGAATTTTTATTTGTGGTCTGTGCTCTGCTGGTGTTTTGGTTCCTGGTACTTGCAGTTCTGCTCTATAATTACGGCTTTGAAAATTGAAGCATTTGACTTCCTATTCACATGTCTTGGATTTTCATATTTTGATTAGCTCTGTGGGCAAACTCTTAAATTAGAGAGAAGAGTTCAAAAGGCAGCCAGAGTCTATATTCTGATGAACAGCAATTGCATATTGGGCCTCATTTAATGTGCTTGACTTCCCTTATGAACTCCATTAATCTTTAGCACAAAACAGTGTTTGGGATAAGGTTTGATGTGCAGATTTTTAAATGCCTGATACCAATGTCTTACATTAGCCAGGTGTGCTTCTCCTGGAGTGTTGCCTGAAGGTATGTTTTTTGTTGTTTTAAAAGTTTTGTCAAGTGACTTTATATTCAAAATGTCTTAAAACTGATTTGAAACTGGTGCTTGATGTATGCTGCATCCCTTGGTTTGTGAACTCTTTCCAGCTGCAGTTGTTTTATTTCATGTTGGTATTGCCTTGGGCAAAGAAAGCACATTTATATTGACATTTAATGATTTATTATAGCTTATTGATAGATTCTGCAGATAAGCACTTTCTTTCTGTGGTGTATTGAATTGATATAGATTTAGGTCTTATTAATATTTGCAATACAAATTTCTTTTTTTTTGCCACTATAGTGATGAAGTATTTAAATTTCAACAAAAAATAGGAATGAATGGCAATTAGATGGAATGTCATTTTACAATCCAAGTTAAACAGTGTTTTGATATTAAGCAGAAATTGCAGGAATGGCAGGAGAGAAGTTACGTGCTTACCATTTTGAGTGTGTAGTGTTTGAAGATTTCCTTCTGGGATGTCAGGGAGCCTGATGTTACTTGTAAATCGTGGTGCCTGATTGCGCTGCTGATGGTTTAAATCATGCCCAGTTTTTTACATGCTCCTAATTTATGCTTGGCTGGTAGTGCCCTTGTGACATTTTGCTTGTGTTTGGGGGGCAGAAAAACAAGTGTAAAAAGGGCTGAGGGGTCTTTTAAGATAATGCCTTTTGACTGTGTGGTCTGTTTTGATGGTTCAGTGCTCTCGGTATGTCACATTATGGCCATTTTACCATGCTTTAAGATTACTTCGGATAAGGATTAATTCTGACCTAGTTTGAGAGGATTTCTAACTGGTTTTTCTGTATTGGAGGGGTTTGAGTTTTTAATTTCTCAGTTAAAAGCAATCATTACAGGAGCTCCATTATCCCTTTAATCCTTCCTCTCCAGCCACACCAGCCTTGGCAGACTGTGAGCAGTGCATTTAGTCAGTGTAAGGGAGTGACATTGTGCTGGGGGAGAGCAAAACCTGCTAGAATTCTTTCTCCCTGCTCAGAGACAGTGTTATCTCAGGGCTCTGCAAATTAGGCACGATCATTATCTGTAATGGCTGAAAAGATAACAGACAAGCGAATGAATATCACACACAAGGGTTTGACATACCTTCCTTGGTCAGGCCATTTATGGTGCAGGATTATACCCACAGAAAATAGTTTGGACACGCCATCACTTCAGCAAAAAAGATGCTCTCGACCATGCGCACATCCCCCACCAGCCCTGCTTCCTGCGACCGCTCGGGCTCCGCTCTGTCCATCTGCCTGCTCGTTGCCGTGTTACCTTCCCTGCTTGGAAGTGGCGTCCTTGTCTCGGGGCTTTTTGTTCATGCTGCAGACAAAAGGACAGGAGTTGTGGGCGCTGCTGGCGCGGGGCTGCCTGGCGCTCACAGCCGCTGCTGTGGGGCTCTCACATCTGCTGGCTCCCAGCTCGGACAATACAGGGCTGTGTTCTCCTCTCCTCAGGATCCATATTTCTGCTGGAAATGTTAGCGGGCAGTGCCGGCGCGTAGTGCCTCAGTTATCTTCAGTCATAGGATCTCCCTCTGTTCCTTCCTTCATTGTTGCTAGGCAGTAATAGCAAAGGTTTGGAGTTGTTTTAACCCAGAATTGTGGTGTATAGAATCCATTCCGTAGTTCTTCAGCTGCTGCACAGGCAGGCAGCAGTTTAAATGTGGGCTTTGACAGATGCTGTCTTCTGACAGAGCAGAATTTAACGTCACTGCTTGGCTGAATCCCACGTGATTGTTTGCATTCATTTTGACTAAATCCAAAGGCAGACAGGAAGCTTTATAGGCTCTTGCTCTTATTTGATAAATGATGCATCCTCAGTTCATGCACAGTCGTAGGTGAATAGTATAAAAATTGTATGATCATTAAGTGAAAATCTGAGAGTTTTTACAGATTGTTTTCACTTTTCCTTGACACTGTAACTTAGGATTCTCTAGGAGATTTTTAATGCTAGACTTTCTATTCCCATATTCCAAAAGCTGTTCTGCAGTGCAAGGGAATTATAAGCATTTAAATGCTGAAGCTTGATTTAACCCTTTTGGCTCTCCTGGAGTATGAATGGTCATGCCTTCATGCCAAAGAAAGGATAGAAGTGTCTTTCTTTGCTCATGTTTCCTTTACACATGCTTACTCTTGAAAAACTGCTTTTTGTTATCTGAGGTTATTCAATTGGGCTGATCAACACTGATGTATAAGCACATGCTGTTACGCTGCCTCTCTGCTGTTAATAGCTTTCTGCCGTGGTCTGGCATTGCAAAGTCAGGGTCACTTCATTTCAATTATTGATGAACCTAAAATGTCTTTTGTCTGTTACAGACATACATGTGTCATAAAATTTGTCTTTTTGGTCCTAAGGAAAATTCTGTTCCTTTCATTTCTCTCCTTTTAATGACTGACCCTTGTATGCTGAAGCATCTTATTATATTTACTATATAAATAAAATACCAGAATACCTGAGAAAATAGAGAGCTGGCAGCTTACTTACTTAGGTATTTATTAGTCACTCTGTTTGCCCACTCTGTTTTGAAAAGCCAATTACTAGCTCCTATTTTTTTTTAATTTTTTTTTTTTTAGCCGGAGGGTAAAGAAACTGTGACTTACCTGGTGTGTCTGATTTGTATGGTTTGGGTAGGCATGTCCCTTACTGGGAAATAAGGCTTCCCCAGGCAGTCAGTGTGTTTCATTATTCTACATGCATAATATGATAATTTACTAGAAACGTAATCAGATTTAGATCCTCCTAACTAAATCATCTATGTACACTAACTTTGTCTATTAATTTAGTCTTGTTTGTAATGCATGCATTTCCTAGCCTAATAACAATTTCCACAAATCCTTTGATCCTATCTGCGGACATTTTGGGATCATAAGCATATTTCCTAAATAGTAATTATAAATATAAAGTTCATATCAGTAAAGACTTTGTATCTCCTCCAATCTAAACAAATCAGTGTTTAAAAAATAAAGGGGAGGGGTCAGTGTGGGGGTGGAGCATGAGAATTGGGCCTGTGTCCAGCACCACTTACTGATCTTGGATCTTTATGAATGATTGAGAATCAGTGCATTTTGAGGTGTTCTATATGTGCCCAGACCACTCAATTTCCTACCTAAATACACAAAGCTGTCTTATGTCTGCCCTGTATAATATCCAGAATTTTGTGTAGTCTGTTGCTGAAGCACACCAAGATCTGAGAGTGTGGCCAGGAGTCCTCCCAGTTTGCTGCACTCTGGACCATGAGTAGGAAACCAGGTAGGTTATTCATGTGGTCAATACATCCATGGGGACTTAGGCAGAAGGAAGTAATGCTTTTGTCAAACATAAGCATGTACATCTGCCTCTGAGTTTTGAATTTTCAGACAAGACATGTAACCTTCTGTTTGGGAAACAAGTCCAGATCTCAATAGATTGGTTATTAAAATCTGTGCTGTTTCTATTTAATTTATTTGCTACTGCTTCACTGTACCTGGTTCCCAAAGCTTGGGAGCTATAGGTAAGATGTTTCTGTATTATATTGGAAGGGGAAGAGCTGTTTTTATTTTTCTATAAATGCTTATTGGTAAATATTAAAGGTACAGAAATCCCAAGGGCTATTTTTCTGAAGAGAATCTTTTTTAAAGTAAATTTAGAAGGGAACAGACATCAGCTTCGGCTTTTAATTAAATGGCCATATCCCTTGTGTGTAGCCTGTAAAGTTCAGGCAGAGCTGTTGTCTGTTGGTATGTGAAAAAATTGTCATCTTGCCTTGTGAACAAATTGAATATCGAATTCTTAAATATTAATGACCAATTTATTTCGTTCATTCTCTCTTTTTTTTTTTTCTTTTTCCAAAAAAATATGAGCAGTTCTTTGCTCGTCTTATAGAGAAGTAAGAAAAAGCTTTGACTTTTGTACTGATTTCTATCTGGGAGTGATTGATTTAGCTTTAGAGTCAAAGTTTTGGGAAGAATTTCCTTTTCTTTTATAGCACTTTGTTCTTTGCTACTTTCCTATGATATTCTGCATTTGTGGGTATTGCAGGAGGGCAGGTCTTGCTTTGGACTGGAAATAGGAGCTGCAGGTTTTGGTAATCTTGCTGGGTTAGAGGTTGGAACGAGCTTTGTTTCAGCGCAATCTCAGTGTGAAGGGTCAGTTGACTGCTTGTTCTTGATGCAGGGAGTAGTGTGTTCTGTAATGTTACTATGGTTACATCCCAAATTAGAAGCTGCAATGTTAGGGTTTGAAAGGCTGCCACCTATTAAGGCTCCAAGGAGTAAGTGAAGATGTACAGCCTGTGTGAGGAACAGGTGGAGTTACTGTGACCAGGAACTGGAGTGCTGAGAGAGTCCTGCGGGGAGGGGAGGAGAGGAGAGGAGAGGGCTGCTCACAACACCCTGTGCACATGACCACTTGGAGCTGAGCAAAATGTACCAGTGCAAAACAAACTTGTGGTGGTTTGGAATATTTTCTTCAAAAAACTTCAAAAACTCTTTACATGTCATTTTTAGAGGGTGTCAGCAGAGTTTTATCTAAGTGGTTTTATAATAAATTCTTAGGCTGAGCCATTCAGTGGAGTTCTGCCTTGGCAGAATTAGCAGAAATTCCTCAAACTAATTTGGAGTAATTGCAGTAGTCAGGCATGTACTGCTTGGTAACTTCTCCTGGTGGCACAACCCCCTTGAGAGTTTAAATACTTAGGCCATAGATGACCTATCACTATTCCCATAGGGACCGTGCTTTCTGGATATTCCATGTATACTTTGCAAAGTTCATTTCATCATAGTAAAATGGAGTATTATATCAGCTGTATATCAACTGTAGTGTGTTGAAAACCTTTCAAGTGATGGTTCAGAATGATTAATGGCAACATTTTCAAGGTTGGTTATTCTTGTTTTTAAGCTTTATTTTTACCTTCTGGAAATGTATTAATACAGAGTGTCATAAATGCTTAGTTTTAATTTTCCATGTTGAGAAATATTATATATATGGCCAGTGACCATTCTGCTCTTTTCTTCAAAAATAATACTTCTCCAATAAGTTCATCTAGAGTGGAGACAGGGTTGGCAATTACTTGGAATTTCCTTGGCTACTTTGAGATCCCGGCATGTTTCTTAGCTATCCCAGACATGCTTGTAAGTGAATGAAAAATAGCAATCTAGAAATGACCACAAGTGTCAGTATTGCCTGCCTTATTTTGCTTAGTAGATTATCACCATTGCTTAGCTGGTAGTGAAACCCAGCTTTTACACTTGGTGCATTTTTTAATAAATGGTCAACATTTTGCACTCTGTTGTAATAACACCCAAGCCATAAATTAGGTGATTTCATTAACTACTGAGTATTATAACTTGTGAACTTGAATGCAGCAATAGAGATCAATCTGTAGAACTAGAAAAAGTTCCCAGTTATTATGAAACATGCGTCAGGTTTTATGTAGTTGATTATTATGTTTTATTCCATAGGGAATATAAGCACATCCCCAATTTCACAAAGCTGTGGGAGGGGGAAAGTCCAATTGGTGTTTTCAAGTCAAAAGGGTATTTCTTGGGAAACATTTCAAGGAGATGTTCTGTAATTTTAAAGCTTGTATTTTTTTATTAAGTAAACTGATGTTCTAGGTGTCCAGCTAGAATTCAGTCTGTTCTCCTTTCACAGCTTCCTTAGAGGAACACAGGTTTGGAGTGCTTCAAAATTCACTCAAAAAGCCAAAGTACAAAATATAAAGTTTTGGTCTGCTTTGATTCAATTCTGGTTTTGTGTGTTACACAGATGTATATTGGTCTACTTTCCACATGTGTTTCTTTCTTCAATACTGTGTTGTTTGCTTTATCATGTATTTCTTTCTTCTGTATTCTGATTTTTCATATCTTCCCCCAGGCGTTGCATGCAATTATTGCTGATCTCAAGTGCTAAATGCACATTTTATTCTTCCAGGGGATGGACAACATAATTTTATTTGTATTGTGCAAGATTTTTGGTTGTGTGGTTCTCTGCTGATGAACTGACAAGCCAGTGCCAGCAGCAGTATTTTCTGCCTGTCACAAGTGTTGCTTTTGCATTTTGAGAAGAGCAGGGACTTTATTAAGCTTTGATTCAGCACAGCAGGGGAGAGGAGGCCAAGCAGCTGAAGTACCAAAATTCACAGACAGTTTATGGTGGGAAATGCGAAGTGTTTTCCCCCTTACCTCATGGGTTGTTTCATCCACCTGCCTGCTCTATATGATCAAGGTACCCCTAACACCCATCCTCACAACCCCAGCATGAGAATTAAAAATAAAACCTTTCTTACAGAAAGTGAGACTCTGGTGGAAGAACTGTTACTAAATATCAATTTCAAAGCATGGAAGGTGGAATGAAGGAAGATCGCATCCTCTTGGAGATAATAGGCACCAGCTTTTATGCTAAGGAAGGAAAAATGTCTTATTGCAGCTGCTGCCACCTGTCCAAGCCTTTTCCCTGCCTGATTCCTTCCTTTTCTGCCCCTTTTCCCTCAGGCTATCCTCAGGCTCTTGAGGAATCCCACACTTCTCTCCCAGTAATTTAGAGGCTTGGCTCCTCAGGTTCAGCACAAAGGATGAAGACATCCTGCCCAGCACTCTTCCATATGCTGGAAGAGCTACAGAGATTTTTTTTTCCTCTTTTGTGTGGGACCAATTAAGAGATTAGCAACTCCAACTGTTCATCCTCTCACTAAATTCTTTTCCCCATGTATATGGTTTGTACAGGAATATTGAGATACTTTGTCAGCCTCAAAATTTTTTAGTACTGAAATTGGTGATGGATTTGTTTAGTGAATGTTAAATAATGTGAAATTGAAGAACTGGACTTTCAGAGCTGTCAGAATTTCCTGTGATTTGGGGTTGAGACCTGTACTGACTCTCCATCTGTCATATTTCCTCAGTAGCTTTAGTATGTTAATTCCTACAGCATCCTGTAGGTATCCTCATTTACAGCTAATTCTGGGGGACATGAAGGGTTTACAGTAGAAATAACAAAGATTTAGCAAGTGCCTTAAATGCCTGAATCCTTTTTTTCCAGCACAGATGCTTAAACTAGGAAAACCAATAAAATCTATGGAAAAAAATCCTTTCTCCACTGACTCAAGAGGTCCTATTCGTGTAATAAATTTCAGCAATATTTGTTCATAGCCAACAGAAAACCTGGATCATAAAATGGAGAATAAATCCCCTTTTAAAAGCAATTCCCTACTGCCCTTTTTCTGACATGTTAGAGGAGCTGAAATTCCTCTAAACACTTTGCACGTCACCCAGTCTGATTGAATGGCTTCAGCCTGGCCAGCTGGGGACGTGTTCCTGGTTTTACTGAATGTTGTTCCATTTTCATGTTTCTCTCAATTTGCTGTAGTTCCCAATCAGTGGAGATTAAGCTGCAGACCTTCCACTTCTAAAATTCACATTAAACTTAAATGATACCATTCCTTGAGTGGCTTCCAAGGAAAAGGAAGCTCTGTTGTGGAAATAATAGATTTTATCTGAATAATTGTGTTCATAATTCCTTCTGTAATCTGTGTAAGACTCTAGATTAATTTCATGAGCCTGAGGATTTTTTTTCTCATAAATTACTAATGTAGAGTCAGTAACCAGGACTCCTAGTCCACAAATACGTGATTTAGAACAACTCCTCAGAGTCTAGTTTATATGATGTAAATTGACAGGGAATATTGATTGAGAACTAAGGAATTTTTATTATTTTCTCCTATCTTAAGCTATGTTTAAAACTGAAGTTCCAGGTGGTTTATTTTCTCTAATTTATTCTTCTAACAGAAGAAGAAGTCAGAGACAGCTCTTTTTCATCTTGTCCTCCTCAAGACCTAATATTAAGAATCATTAATACATTCTGTAGGGAAATATGTCTGTAACAGGAAAAAATACTGATTGTATTTAATACAATAATGCTGAATTAATAAAATTCGGCCTAAAATTCAAGATGATATTTTTGTTAGGTATATAATCTTGCAGTCCATAATCAGCATCTGTAAAGAGTTCTATTGCTGATCTGTCTTGCTAAAGTAAATTTATAGAGAGAATTTGTCATCTAAAAAAACCCACCCCACTGCTTTAAAACATACAAAAACCTGTCACCCTCTTAAAAAGCCCACAAAATCTTATTACCTTGGATGATAGGTTGCATATTGTATTCTTTGAAGTCTCCTCTTCTTGAGGATTTGTATAATCAAACATTCAGACTTGTACAAATGCTTTTTCTCTAAGTTTTGGTTAATGCATGCTTGTTTTATCAATGTGCAAGTATTATGGTTTACATTGCATATCAAAAGATTGAACTGTTGATGAGACCAAATCTGACCCACTTTTTTCTGTTTTTTTTTTTTTCCCTCACACCTTTGGATCTCCATGTTAGTGTTTGCCTTGGTGTTCCTTATTTTATAAATATAAAAAGCCCTTCTATTGCATTTCCAGGTAAACAAGCAAAGTAATAAATAGAATAAAAAATCCTTCTTAATTTAATAAGGCCTTGATACAGTACAGAAAGGGAATCCCTTTGTTTGAGAATCTAGGTCACCTCATAAGGAAAAGGCTTTTCTACTGTGAAAAATTTACATTTGCCATTTTCTTTGTTTTTTCTTTTTCTGTTTTTCCTTATGATGTGCCTGTACTCTTACGCTGTTTGCCTTATGACAAGAGAGGAAGAGGTTTTTTGTTCCATGTAATTAAATGTCACTTATCTGAGGTGCATGGGGAGAAGGGGGTGAGAAGGAGATCCATCAGTAAAGTGGTAAACTCTGAGTGCAGCAGGAAAGGTTAGAGCAGCTCTCTGGAACCTCTGTTCTCTCCCTGGCAGGTTGCTTGGGACCAGTGCCAGAGTAAAACTGGATCTGTATATGCACAGGATAATGCACACAATCTCCTGAGCCTTGTGGAATGTTGACCACGTGGGAATAGATGCATGAGCCTGCTCAGAACAGGCTGGTGCAGCCCTCGGGTCCCATGTGGCTGGAGCTCCTAAGCTCTGATGACTCTGTGCAGAATTGGCTGCTCCTTCTGGGAACAATGCTGAGGCATCCGTGAGATGCCTGCTGCAGTTATAAATAGCAGCTCCGTGCTGGGTGGCCGTGCTGTGGCTGAAGCCGGCTGGCCTGGGACAGAAGCGAGCAGTAGTTCTGAAAAGCTGGCCCGAGCTAAGGAAATGGTGACATGTGATGCATCTCCATCATCTCAAATGGGAAATAGGCTACCTGGAAACATCTGATCCCAGCTGATTGAGATCTGAGGGCGATAATAAGTTGGAGTTTTTCTTAGAACAGCTTTCACAGTGGCAGTGCTTCAGATGTGTTTCTTCAAACTAGGCACTAGTCAGTGAAGAAATGTCTGTTGGAGGAGATAAGGATTTCTGCTTTTCCTTCAGAATAGGCCCATGTTCATTCCCCCAAGAATATGCCAATGCAGAACCTGCGAAATGAGGAAGAAATATGTAGTCTGGCATTAACTCTTGCTTAGTTGTTTTTTATTACATTTTCAAAATGTCTTTTTGGAAGCACAGGAATAAATAGAAAAATGTGAGGTCTCTGGTCTGTGTACTTATTATCGGCCTGTTTGAGCTACATGTAAAATTACTCTGCTGCCCTTGCACAAAAGGTGATGCTGCTATTTTGTTTTGATGTTTTTTCTCATAAAAGTAGAGCACAACCTGACTAAGACAAGGAAGTTATTGGATGAGTCTCTATGAAATTGAATCTGTTTGTGACTGGTAAAGCCATCCTAAGCACGTACAGAAAGTTCCAGGGTGTCATAACAGAGGAATCTTGTTACACTTTGTGTTGTTTTTTTCTTTTTTTTTCTTTTCATTGAAATCTTGGCACTGAAAGCGTAACTCTATTCCAAAACATTGTCTGCTCTTAGTGGTTTACTCATTTTTATTTCCTGCCACTTAAGTGTTCAGTTTTCTGAAGGGATTTTACTTTGCAACACATTGCTGTAAAAAAAACCAAAAAGCCAACTTACTTATTTTTTTATTGCTGACATTAGACTTTTCAGAGGTGAAACAGCTATTTGGAGTACCAGGACAGATGTGAGGGCTGAAGGAGAGCTGAGGAGGTCTTGCTGCTTATGGCAGATTTCCTTCAGATAAACTGTAAAATCCCCAGGATCATCATGGATGAGTGATGGTTGCTAACATGTGAGGAGCGGAAATAATGGTTGTAGTGAACCTCACCTGTGAATGTGCTGACTGGCAGTCTGTCATCTCCACTGGTTATTCACGGTGGGAGGTTCTTAAAGATGAATCTGTGTTTGTGTGTGTACAGAGTGAGAGGGCACAGCCATTTGAAAACTTCCAGAACCTGGTTTGTGATGCACTTTTGAGTCTGCTCATTTAATCAGGGGTTATTTTTTTGCAGCGATGGATGGAGCCTGTATCAAAGTAAAAAACAGGAAGATCCTAAAATCTGTTGGTTTTGTAGAGCCCTTATCCTGTCCTCAACTTTGAATAGGATGGCCCCACACCATGTGAGACCTTGTTAAGTTGACCTTTATTTAAGAGGATGCATTTCTGCACTACCAAAAATACAGCTGAGAACAGTCATGTTATAAACCAGTTCTTCTAAAGCAATGGTAGAAGCTTGGAGATAGTCTATCTAGTGTATGGATTGTGTGTAAAATGGAAAAATTAAAGTTGAATGCTGTCATCTTAGTGCTTTGAGAAGGGCTTAATTTAATCTTCTGTACTAAAGAGAGAAGAATAATGGGGAATTTAGATATAATGCCAAAGGAAGCTGAAAGTGGAGGCAGAAGGCCAAATGGAAAAATTCCTCTTTTGTGATACAGCCAGAAGCCTTCCTGTATTTTAACTTAATGCATGATTTATTGCCACTACAGTTAGTTTTTGATATGGGTATGTAACATCATCAGCTTTTATATGCTCCAGCAGGGTAGTATGAATTATCTGTTTCTTCAGGATACCAATACCAACAGCCATTGGCACAATCTCTTTGGTGTGTGGTGTTGTAGCAATAATACACAGGTGCTGTTGAAGCCTTGCTAGCACTAAAAGCCTTGAAGGCACTTCTTTAAACATCTCTATTTCTCAAGAAGCACACAACTAGAAAGCTTTGTTGCTGTGATGCAAATACAGTATATATTCTTCTATTGTTTGTCCTCAGTATATGAATCTGTGATGTGTGACTGGAATGCTTTTCTGTCCCAGGTGACTTTGTTAGGTGATGATTAATAATGTGATTCTCATGCTTGGTCCCCCTATGTGATTGCTTTTTGAAGGAAATCAGCCATGTCCAAAGGCTGTACTACTTTTGGCAAAAAGCCAGGTTTTTAGAACAGGCTGAAATGGAGACAACTGAAACTTTAATGTCTGTTGTCTGTTTGTTCTCTGAGTATAAACCAGAAGGTTTTAATTTGTTGTTGTGTTTGGGGGATTATTTTGGAATCTATAGGATAAGTATAAAGGCTTAATTGAAGAAATATAGAATTTTGGGTTCAGGTGGCTGCCTGGCTCTTTCTGCTGACATGTACAGCAGAAAGTATGATTTGTGCTCTGTAGTAGTGATACCTGCAAAATACTTTTAATGTTTTCATCTGTTTACATCTGTACCCAGGGACAGAAACTTCAGGCCTTTTGTAGTTACCCAGCTGCACTCAGTGGAAATTTCTTGAAGAAGGGGGAATAATAAATGTTTTGGTCTAATTTGAGTGCTCCTTCTTAATTGTAAATAAAATAATATTTTAATTAAAACAGACTTCTGGTTCTGCAATGAAAAGTATGTGTTGGAATGAATCTCACAGGGAAGGCTGGAGGCAGAGAGAACTGGAGGACAGGGTGATAAATGGCATATAACAGCACCAAACCCTTTGCATTTTTATTTGGGGTGTTTGATTATGATGCTGCATATGAAACTTCAACATCCTGCAGCCAAAGAAAAGGTAGTCTAGAAGGCAGTTTTTGTCAGAGCTGCTGTGACTGGTGTGAGAGGAATGCTATTACTGCAAATTTTGGAAATGCTGACTTCAGAATATTGTACTGAGAAAAATAGGTTAATGATGTTGACTCTAGGTGGGAGCAGCCATTTGAGGACACTGAATAGCACAAGTTTTTTTTTTAATGACGTTTTATTGTGTTAAATATTTAAGCTTACCTATGGGAAGCTGCAGGTAAATAACTCCTACAAATTGAGGTACTATTCATACATTGCTTGGGAACTTTATAGGTTTGAAGTTTGTGTGTATATTCTTTTGAATCCCAAATTGCCTCCATGCCCTGTCTTAAAATGTGGGAAAATATTTCCAAGGGTGTGTTTATATTGTTGAAATCTGAGTATAAACATTTCAATCCAACAGATGTGTTTTCTTTGTGTTGACATCTTTCATTTTACTTGATACAAATGTGTAAAGTCGTGGGGCAGAAAGAAACATTGTGATCAAATGTCATGTCTGGTCATAATAGTTCTCAAAATAAAGCTTTTTCATAGGGCACCTTATAGCAAGCCTGGACATTGGAAATGTAAAATGTTATGTTCACGACAGCTGGTTTCTCTGATTTAGTATTTTTTTAGTGAAATGAGAGTTCATTTATAACATGACCAGTAACTTTGTGTTTGGGGGCAGATTTTCCAGCCTCTTGTGATAAAATCCGAGTGTAGCTCGGTTCCTGTGAACACACTAGCAGTCTGTTAACAAGGGCTGTTCTGGGGCTGCACATGAGGAAAGGAGATGGGGAGAAGTCCCACCCCCAGGTGGAGGTGGTTTTGGTGCAGAAAGCTTTGTTTGAAGCTTCTGTTGCTGTTCCCCTGCATTTTAACCTTGCATATGCTGTGTGTATGTGCAGTGCTTGACAAACATTTCACAGGGGCTGTTCCAATTGTCCAAGCTGTAAATGCAAAGCTCAAGTTCAGCATCTGAGAAAAAGGGAAATGATCAAATCCTGTTCTTGCCAAGGAGAAGTGATACCTTTTTCTGCCGCTATGATCAGGGGTGCTTAGCTGCAGTGTTATAAAACAAAAAATCTGTTCACCCATTGTCATCTCACCCTTGTCCTCCAAAAAACTCTGCTTGCATCCCAATTTGATTCACTTTGTGGTAGACAACGTATTTTCTTCCTTTCAGTCTGTGTGTGTTTGTTTGTTTGTTTGTTTTAGTTAAAGCAATAAAATCTGTAGAGTAAGAGCAGGACAGGATCTGAGAGTTCTGTGAATTGTGGTGTTCCTTTGGTTAATTTTAACTTTTTTTTTTTTTTTTATCCATATGACAACTAAAACTGAACTTGTGAACTGAGGCAGCTGGGGCAGGACAAATGTTCAGAATTCTGGTTATCTTGTAAGCAGATTAAAATATCCAGTTTTCCCCATCTGGGGAAATTGCAGGATGTGGATAACCTGCAGCATGTGCAAGTCCAGAAATCTTAACACTTTAGTGCTGGACTAAAACTCAGAAATTTTTGCAGAGTATTACTGCTCTGTTTCTAACTTGCTTGTCTCTTGCATGTTGTACAGATCTCTCTTGTGTCTCAGTATCTTGTCAATAGTTTTGTCACCAGCATCCAAGACAGTGAATCTGCTCTGTCTGAACAAGACGTTGATCCGAGGGCTTTAACCAATGTCATGCTGGGGTTTCACTACTCTGTTTGCAAATGACATTGATAATTTCTATAAAAACGCTTATTTTTTCCTTTTTTGCCTATACCTACTATTCTGTCAGTTAACTTTGCTGTAGTCATTGAAGCAGTTGGCATCCCACAAGAATATCTTGTGGTGTGCTTGTGTGAAAGTCACAAAGTGAAAAAGTAGAAGAAGAGTTGAGAAGAAAATCGGAGATAGCACAAGTTTCATGACTGGTGCTACTCAGCTGTCTGCAGATGTGTGATTTAGTATTACCAGCAGCTTATTACAGTTGCAGCAGATCTCACAGATTATCACCTTTTGGGGTTTAAATAAAAGTATCTTTGCTTTTTCAACTGAATTTGCATAGCAGATGAACTGTTGTTCATCAAGGAAATCTGGAGTACAAGGCACTCTGCAATCTGAACATTTTTTAGCCCTTTTCTGGCCTGTGGCAGTTCAAAATAGCCCTTTCCATGTCCAAGTGCTTACAGTTCCTTGAATGCTCACATCCATTGCTGTCATCACTCAAGCCCTCATCTCTTGGCTTGTTTGTTACAATTTGTTATAGCTGCAGCTAAAGCTTTTGATCCTGAAAAAGACATCTTTGAACTCAGCAGTGTTTTTTCTAGGCAACACAAACAACTTGGAGTTCATTGCTCTACTGTTCAGCTTTGCACATTGGCTCCTCAAGGAATTCAGTTTCAGGATTTTCCCCAGATATTTTAAGTCTTGCTGGGTGATTACTTGGAAAATTGCTTTCATCTCTCTGCCCATGACCACCCATGATAATTGTGTTTTCTTGCAACATAATGTAATATATAAACATAATGCTGGGATTGCTAAAGCTGGTGAGGTACAGAAGAATAATATTAAAACTACTTTTCAGTGAATAGAAAGGAGATGATCATATCAGGATGAAGTACAACTGGGAACAACTGGTGCTGGATAATTTGTTGAACAAGCAATCATGAAATAACCCAAGGTCTTTTAATAGCTGCCCATGTATTAGAATTCTAATCCAGCGTTGCTGTGTTGTAGCAATGGGAGTCAGTATAAGCAGGGGAAGGCTGGAAAGAGCCTCAGCAGTTTCTGTTGCATTGAGATGTTTGACAGCATCCCACAAAGTTGTTCAGTTACTTGTGTCTTGAGTAATTTTGGGGTTTTTTTGGGAGAAATTTTCATACAGAAGTCAAGGATCCATCTGTATTCATTTAGGCACCTGCAGAGCTTTTAAAAATATTTTTCTCACACAAAGCATTTCATGAGTCTTTCCGAAGTTGTAAAGGAACTTTTCTGAGGTCACTTACACCTCTGTTTATATATTGCTCACTGAGTGCAGGTGTAAGTGGGGATCTTCCTGCTGCTCTGTACTGAACAGCATTTTCTGTAATGTAAATGTGACTGTTCCCTTGAATCCCATTTTTGAAGCTGAATCTGGGCACAAAACCAGTAGTGCTTCTCTCTATGTTTGGAATTTGCACACCAGTTGTGCTGTTGTGCACATGGATTGCTTGAGCTTCCTATTCTGTGATATTTCTGATAAAAACCACTTCCTGTGAGTGACTAGTTCCTGTCCATTGACGCAGTATTGGAACTAGATAGTTATAAATATGTGAAGTAAGTTAGAGACTCAAAAATGAGCCAGTTGCAGTAAATTCTCATTTAGATACAAATTCCAGTTCTGTTGAACGGATATGTTCTGGGCTGATTGTGGCATGGAGAAAACCAGTAGGGTAGAAACCTTTACACCTGGCTTTTGAGAAAGATAAAAAAATCCCTTAATACTCAAACTGTGCTTTTCAAAACCCTCCCTGGCTGCCAAATAATATGTGTGAGACCAGCTTAGATAACTAACCCAAAGGGAAAGAATTCGAAGCAAAGATAATGTTTTAGTGATAATTGCCTTTGTATTTTCACTCAGTTCAAGGAAATGAGTTATTAAAATGAACATAGCTAGATATAGACAAGCCTTTATTTTTCAAACAAACAAACAAGTCCTCTGGAGTTCTCAGGATTAAGAGTTGCTTTTATGAAAACAGCTTATCCCCAGGAAAATAGAAGTGCTTACATTAATCTTTGTCACCAACATTCCTCTTCTGCTCAAAAATTACTATTTCTATAACACCTGTTTAAATTTATGTGACTGATGTAAATTCAAGACAAAATTCTTAATTTTGCAGGTATTATGTGCAAGGATAAAGGTGGGAGGAGCTCTGGCACACTTCTGAGAGGACTCTTCAGAGGGGTTGATTAGCTTAACTTTGGGGGTAATGATTTTAAAGCATCTCAGTAGTTGTGGCTTTGGTTAATTCTTTTCAAAAGCTTCTCCACTGATTTCTGTTATTGCTATTATTGCAGCTTTTTAATATGCTTTTGTCCCTAGTTACTCACTAGTCACTACAGTTTTCTTTCAGATTCAGTTGTGATTTGGTTTGTTTTCTCTGCAGAACCAGAGTATTTCCTAAGATATCAATAAGCAGTCCAGTTAATTCAGTCAGGTTTAAAGCAAATTTCTTTTAATCTGATAATGAACAAGAAATTGCAGTGAGTATTTTTCCTTCAATGACACTCATTGCTAGGTCTAACCTGCTGCTGAAAACACCCATCGGGTATGTTTATCATGTTTAGCAGTGTCAGGTTTCTGAATTTGGATAATCTTGTCAGTTTTCATTCTGTAATGGATTAATAAAGCATCAGATTTGTAAGTGAAAAATTAATTTGTATGGTGTGGTACAAGTGTCAAAGTTTGGGTAATCCCTGGGTGGCACCAGCAGAGTTTTATTTGTGCCGCCCTCCCCTGGTTCTCCTTTCCTCCTCTCCTCCATCCCTGTAGTGCTGTGCTCATTCTGATTTCCCTATTTTTGTGAAATTTGTTATATGTATTCAATATTTGGAAAACCATAACGAGGCTTCTATACCTTTGTAAGGTTGACATTGAGTTTTCTGGCATGAAACGGAATTTCAGGATTGGAAGCCTTCTGTGCTGGATAGGACATGACCTTCAGTATAATACATTTTAATAAAATGCCCTAAAGGTTGTACTCAATGAGCTTGAAGGTCTTTGCCAAATTTAATGATTCTGTGATGAGTTTTGTATTTTGAAATAAACATGTTATGTATATTTTTATCAGTCCTCTTTGTCCTGTCACATCAGTTCTTTTAGTTGTCCAAGTATGAAAAAGTGAATCTGTGCTGCTATTTTCTTTAGGTAGTTGGTATAGGAGTCCTTTGATAAATACTGGTAAACTTTTCTTCTGTTAAAATTTCTTCTGTAAAAACATCTTTAATTCTGCTTAAACTCCCACTCTCCCTTCCAGGGAATAAGCAATTTGAAACAATATAAACAGTAGAAATGACCTTTTCATTAATATTGCAAACAATGGAAGTGAAAGTGACTATAATATTAAAAGTATTTGCACAATAGTTAGATAGTTATTTTTTAACTGTATAGTTTAAAATTAGGAAGGCAGTTAAAAGCTTGCAATTTATTGTTTAAATATGTCTTGGGGGACTACATGCAGATTTGTGTGTGCATAGAAGTATGAAAATAAACTACAGCAGTTTAATGTATAAATAAAATGATGGTGTGAAACACTAGTTAAAATATTATTAACATTTTCTTGATGCAAACAGAAGTCAGAGAATTTTTGGGAGGGCTGCAGAGTTAGAGCCATTGAGTTGGATTATTTTGCATGACTCTTTGAAAGGCTTGGATTTTTTTCCAAGAATTCTACAGGCTTTAAATTTTTTGAACAAAGCTCTGTGTTTTCAGAATCCAATTTATATGAAATAGATGTTTCTATCAGACTTCAAGCAGGGCATCTGGACCAGTTTTTAGATACCTGCTTTGAAGTCAACCCTTTGTTTTGGCTGTTCGTACATTGATATATGCAATATTTAATTTATAGAAAAGTAGTATTCGTTTTAACTGTGCAGTTGTTTTAGTTTTTTTCATAGTTCTTTAGGCTGGCTTTACTAAAATTTTCAAAGGTTCAGTACTTTTAAGTCAGGAAATGATAATAGAGTTGCTGGTTAAAGTGAGTTTTTACAGTCTCGTGTACCTTAAATTCAATAGATACATGGAAGTCTGTTCTTAGAAATAATTTTACAAGCTTGCCATCCACATATACTTAGTTTCTTTCTCTTTTGAATTCAAGTTTTGTTATGTTTCTCTTCACAAACAGAGCTGTTTTTGGGTGAGTTCTGTCATGGCTAGTGAAGCTGGAGGCTGCTGTGTTTTACATGCAAGCAGTTGCTAACACTTCTTGCAGAATCAAATGTTACTTTTTGCTTCTACTGCTTCTGGGCAGGAGCATGCAAGCCACCCAATAATTTTCAGATTTTTGAGTGAAATTCTGGGACTAATTTAAATATTATTAAGGAACAAGATAGTAATTAAATTTACCTAATTAAAGCCACAAGATGGCATCAAATTGTTGACTCTGTCCTTTGCTCCTAATGTTTTTTTTTAAAGGTCAAAATACTACAAGCTCTTGCCATCTCTACATAGAAACCAGTTGGGAAAGGGAATATGCAATGAAATAGTTTTCCTTCCACCATTTGAACCTGTAAAGTTGCTATAAGATATCTTTAATAATTTGGTTTTAAACAGGAGGGTTTATTTTCTAAAGTGTATCAGGAGTTACTGTTAAGGCAGTTTTTCATTCCAGTTGGGAAAGGAAGGTAACCTAACTGTGGATGTTAATGCTCATTTTGACCTAAGAAAAGCACTATCTTTGTATCTAAACTATCTCTGTATCTAAAATACAGATTTTCTTTTTTTAATACAGGGAAATAATAGTTGGGTCCTGATGAATTTGTCAGATAAATATTGTTAATGGGTCATTTTTGTTAATTAATAGACATTATTGCTGTTTTAAAAATTTGTTATTTTAAAAAGGTCAAAAATGCTCCAAAAGGTTTTGAAAGGTGTCTAAAAGAAAACAAACAAACCAACCCCCAAGACCCACTCTTAAGAAGCTTAAATGCAACCATAGCTGTACTAACCACATTACTGAGCCTGTTTTCCACTCATGCATTGATTTGTGAACTCAGTGTTTTTTAGGTGTTTAGGTATGACAGTGCTAAATAGCAGAAGGAATACACTAAACACAAAACCACTTTTGAGCAGAGATATTTTAAATGTCTAAAATGACAGGGAACACAAGCATTAAAATGAGTCCCACAGAGAAGCAGATCCAGCATTTACAGGGAGATGATGCAGTGAGGCCCAGGCAAGTGTGGAGCTGATTACATTTTGTGTCAGGTTGTTGCTTCTGAATGGTTAAAATGTAAATCATAAGTAAACTATATATATATATAACCTTCTATGGAAAATTAGCAGAAGTAAACCAAGTAATATGTTTTTGATTAAAAAACAACGTTAAGTGGTTGTCTTAAAGAAGATTTGTATTTTTCAAATTACATGGTTTTGTTACTAAATTAGTTTCAACTTATGAATATTCATAATATACTCCTTAACAGTGTCAAACAGCTTATGCATGAGAATTAGGTATGTCATTTTCGAGCAAAATTGTCTAAGTATTCAGAAATTTTGAGGAAATGAATGTTCTTTAAATAGCTAAACAGTGATTTCTGCTGCTTGTGATGCTTAGGGTACAGCTGCATGAACAAAAGCTCCCTTAGCTGGAGTTCGAATTTGCAGCATGCTGGTTACTTGAGAGTATCTTTTAGATTAAAAATTTCACATGAGAAGATTTGAAATACCTTCCTGTGTGCTCAGTGAGAAATAACCCTGGCCTGTACAGGGAGTGAGAGCATGCAAACAAGGAGAGGCCACAAATCACCAGCAGCACCTCCTTTGTGTGGTTGGATGGAGCAGCTGCAGAGGTTGCTCTGTCAGATGAATGCTCTGTTTCGCTGGGAGAAAGCCTGGCATGGAGTTCTCTGTGGTTATACCTGCCTTAAGAACAAAGCTTGTCTTGTTCAGTGTGTTGTCATAGGAAAAGCTTATGTCTCTAGCTGAACGCTTTGGAAAAGCATTAATTTAAAATCCAAACTTAGCAGGACAAAGGAGAATACTAACAAAATTATCCTGATAGTGACTTCCTTACTGACAACAGGTTTTCCTCTCCACTTGCAGGTCTTGTTAACCATCACAGCTCTGTCCTTCTGTTCTTTTCCTCACCTTAGCAGTATACATTTCTCTGTACAGATCTTCTGAGAAATGTGGAGGTGAAACATTTATCAGAGTTTCTTTTGCTGCATGGGGTTCAGCTTTTACAGAATAGGAGGTAATGGTTAGATTACTGAAAATTGTAAAAAGAGAAGGGGTGTAAATCAGCTCCAAAGGATTGATGGTACACCTTCAATCAGGTGACAGCTGAGCTTTGAGGATACCTCAGTATCAGGAGCTGTGAGCTGAGGGAGGTTCTTTCCTGAGATTATCATAGTCTAAGGTATCAATTTATACAACTAAAAGCTGTAAACTCCATAATTTATTGGTTTGCAGAATTTGGTCTTACAAATAGCATGGTCATAGGTGTGGAAGTGGTACTTACTCCTTTAAATGAATTTATTTCCTACTATTAATCAGATATTTTTATGTGATTTTTTTTTCCTGTATTTTGTTGTTGCTTTGGGAGGATGTATTTTGTTTCTTTCAGTTGCCATGTTATCAAAGCCTTCCTTTTTTGTTTTAGGCTCCTGCACTAAGTTTCCCATAAATCACTAAAAAATTCCCATTGCACTGTAGAGCAGGCAATTCAGAGGAGTGTGTGAAGAACTCCCTAACAGATAATTTGCCATATACTTCAACTGGGCTCAAGCCACTGGTTTGGCCTTGGTTCTTATTTGGTTATGATTCTTCACAATTCTTCACATTTTGGTTATAATTCTGCAGCAGCTCCTGTTGCCTCCCTTCACTGCAGGATGTGTTTGGGACATGGGAAGTGCTGGGTGAGTGGCAGAGGAGGCAGCAAGGCTGCACTGCTGATTCCACAGGGGTGGAAGGAGGAATGAAGGTGTGGGACAGCACACAGTAATGGTTATGCATCTGAACTAGATTTAGAAACTTGAAACTTGGCATTGCAGGAGTTGATGTTTCTTTAGCTTGATAATTTTCTTTACATTTCATCAACTAGTGTGAATTTAAGAAAGTGTTATGGGGGAATTCTTGGTTTCTTCAAAATGAGTAATGAACAGCATAGAATCATTCTTTTGACACACAACATGGTATCTCTCTACAGAAAGAGGTGCAAAATGTTTTATTTTTGCCGTCTTGGAAAGTGGAAGTAAAAAGAAAGATGCTGTTTCTCAGTTGCAAGTCTTGTCTCAAAGGTAGTCAGCCTTTCCTGCTGCTCTTCCTCTAGAGTGTGGTATAATTTTCTGAGTAATTATTGTGAAAGGACATCGGCAAAAATACCTTTCCTCTGCTGCTATAAAAGTAAGTCTTAAAATAACAGGTACTGACTCAACTGCCCTACATAAATGTTGGTATTTTAATAATCAGAAAAGAGTACAGCAAAATTTGTGATAGACCCATTACTTGCAGTGCAGGGTTAAATCCTTATACTAAAGATTAATGGGAGGTTGCTGTCTGTAAGTTACAAAATCTGCTCACTGCACCAAATGTCAGCTCCAGTTTATTGTAACTCATTATGGGTGGCTTCACTAGCGCTCAAGGAAGAGAGAGTTTGAGTAAATTTGTGTTTTCTATGGGCTTATGTGGGAGCTTCTATTTGTACTTGAGAGATCATGAGATAAAGAGTTCTAACTTTCATAATGGAAACTTAAAAGCAGTTCCTCTAAGTGTTATTTAAATAATGGAGTGAGCCCTCTCACTAGCTTTCTTTTATTTTGCATTACAAAACACACTGTTACTTATGCATGGATATAGAAGTCTGATAATGTATTGGAGTCCTGTCCAACAGGTTTTTTTCTGGTGGGATCTCTGACCTTTCTCAGTTTCTCATGCTTGTAGGATACCTCACGTAGTGCTTAAGTAATTTGTAGATAAAATCCATGGTTTCATGTTAAAAAGATTTTTTTTCCTGTCAGCTCTGCAAATAGAAGTGGCTGGAATATACTGCAGCTTTTTAGCATGTTGATGCTGTGTGTTATGTTCAGTGAGGTTTCACAGCAGTGGCTGAGAGCAGAATTTATTCTTGCAGGAATTGTGTTGCTTTGGAAGCAGACATGTGACCTCACTGTTTTCTCTGATGCTGTGTTGACTCTGGGGAGTTAACAAGAATAAACAGTAGTGCAGGTCTTTTGTGTGTTACATTAAGGTAATTGGATAAGGCATGAGCAGAACTAATTATCATGAGAGTGCTGTTTCTGGGCACTAAAACTTCTCAAGTCAGGAATGGGTTGCCACTTCTTGGTCCTGGTTTTCCATCCAAAGCATAAGTGGATCTTGTTTGGAAATTTCTACAGCCAATTGCTTATATTTACATTACTAACCCTTGGTGAAAGTAATAGTAGGTAAAATGAAACAATACTATAAATAGGAAAGGTTTCTTTGAATGTATATTAAAATAAGTTTCTTATTGGTTAAAATGTAAGACTATAAAAGTTGTCTGTCTTCCCTAAACCTAAACCAAGATCTATAAAGAATTTGGAATATTTTCTCTATTTTCTTCCATTTCTTTAGTGGAAACTGCTCTCATTATCGTGATACTTTCTGTACCTCTGTGTTAATTTGAAAAACCTGTGTACCTGACATTAAGGTCAGCTGATAACGTTGCCTCTTCTGTCTTTTCAAAGGAAGGTGCATCTGCTCGAAAAACACAAACTCCAGCAGCACAGCCTGTGCCACGACCAGGTAAGATGGCCCACTGTCACATGTGCTTCTGTCCCACCTCTGCATGAGTTTCAAAGAAGTTCTATTTAAAGCTTTAGTTAGCTCACGTCATTTATTTTTGGTCTTTAACTGTGCATATATTGGAAAAAACCCATAGCCTTTTGTTTAATGTTACACCATGAGACTTAGGGTCATTCTCTTCAGTGTGTTGCCCAATTAGCCCATTGAAAGGATGCACTGTTGAAATTCAAAAGTCAAGAACTTCTTGGCTGTGGGCTTGGTATGTCACCAATTCAAATTTCACAAAATTCCCACTCAAATATGTAACAAGAGCTGGTTAATAATCCAGGGATAAACAACTTAAACAGAATAGCTAATCTCCAAAAGAGATATATTTTTACTTCTAGGATTAATATATCAGAAATAAGTAGTTCTCTGAATGTGTTATCATTACTTCTTCATAGTTCTTAAGCACACAAGATATTTGTAATGGGGCCAAAATCCTCAACTGTGTTTTTAATTCCCATTTAGTAGATTTTAGCTACCAAGTCCATTTGTCAGATTGAATCTTGAGTTTTGATGCAGTGATGGGATTATAAATGTACTTTGTTTAAATAAGAAACCCTTAGGATGAGTTTTTAGAAGCATATAAGACCAGTACATCAGAGGGACAGTGTTTGCAAAATGATGTGCAGATTTGCCCCTGGTTTACATACTTTGAGAATTTAGTGGTTTGGTGGAAGAAGGTCTCAAGTGAAAGGTGCTATTTCAGGACAAGATGATGTTATGAAGGTGCTGGGGACATTCTGAGGGGCTTGGAAACAAAGCTACCAGTTAAAATGAATATACTTTTTCTAGAAGTACTGCTGGAATACTGTATATCCTTGTTGAGACTCTAAATGCTTTCAGTGTGTGCCTTGCTAATTCCTTGAGATTTGTTTGCAGGATTTAATGCTAAGATTTAATATTGTAAAGCTGCTTCTTCATCCAAAATCCATTCTAATATTGAATGTTCTCAGCATGCCTAAATACTGTTGTGCACAGTTTCTTCTGTTTGGTTATTTTGGAACTGGAAAGGTCATGCTGCCTGTCATACTTATCTCACTAGCCCTGTTAAGCATCCTAATGCAGATGGAGTTGACAGACAGCAGTATGAAAAGGGTAGAAGTGGCAAGAAGGGAAATGTGACTGAGTTGTCACAGTCCCTGCTGCTGGCTGTGACTTCCTGGGCATTTCCTGCCAGCAGTGTGGGGTTTGTACATTATATACAAAACATTATATAGGTGATACTGATACTGCTCTGCTCTAAGGCCAGCCCCATCCATTATCTTGCATCTATACTGGAAATTCAAGAGAGAATAAAGAAGACAGGTGTAGTCAGAAGAGGTTTCTCTTTCTGCCTGTTCTAGGATATTTTTGTGTTTTGATATTTGGATATTTTAAGAATTCAGCTGTTCTATTCTTAGCAGTCAAAGCAACTAAAACCTGCTGTTTCCAGGAGGATGCTGCTTTGCACAGTAGGAAGCATTAGTTAAATTAGGCTAACTACTGTTGTACAGTAGTGATTTGAAGAAAATACTTGAGATGCACTCTTAAATTATATTTTTGGCACCATTTTGCATTACCAACTCTTCTCCTAACCTGTCTTTGTACAACTATTAAATTTCTTACAGATGCTTACTCTCCCTCCCCCTCCTTTTGTTTTTTGTCTTAAGACAGCTGGCTCTGCCCATAATTTCAAGAACATTTTTACTTTAAAGAGATGCCTAGATTAAAAAAAAAAATTAAAAATCACTGGGTAGGTAAAGTTCATGTAGTTCAATATAGTGTTGCCAGTTATATCTGTGCATTTGACAGTGTCAGGAAAAGATAATTAAGGATATGGTCTCAATATTTCAACAATGGCAAGTATGTGCTGTGAATATTTATACTATTCTAGGAAGTTTGTGAAACAGTTGGTCATAAATAAACATGAGCAAGTTCGTGCTAAGCAATTGGAAGTCAATTAATGAAATTTGTCATGCATAGTAGCAGTTGAGACTTGAGTTAGTCTGCATCAATCTCTCTATTACTCACCATTTTCTGAATTATGATAAACATGGATGATGATGATTATCAAGTGCTACACTTCTCTCCTGAAGTTAGGGCTCCTGAAAACTGAACTATAAAATGTTTATTTGGGGAAACCAGGTAGGTCAGTAATAGCACCAAAGTGAAGAAAGAAAGATGCTTTTCCACTCTTGGAATGCAATGTCTCCCTTATTGAGGTGGTTGAAACTTGGAAGTCTGAAGGGGAAACCTTTTACTGGAGAGGTGGGGGGCAGTTCTTTGGTTTCTACCAGTCCAACAGTGGTTTTGTAGGTTTCTTTGGTGGTTGAGAGTAATCTTGTTTGGGGGGTGGGTTATTTTGTTTTTCTTTTTATCTTTTTTTTTTTTTCTTTTTTTGGTTGCTTGGGTGGTTTTCCCTTGATTGTCAAACTTGAATGTTTCTGGCTCCTGAAGACCTCATGTAACTCAAGCTGCAATCCAAAATTAACCTGACTAAGCATGAAATTCAGGTTTTGATTGTTGAAAGTTCTATATATGTTCAGGATAGCTAAATCCCATGGATGTCATGTGCAGTAATAACTACTAATGAAAAGGTGCTCTATGCTAGAGATCAGTTTGTAGTGAAGGTTTTCTTGTTGGTTCATCACTACTGAAGACCTTCAAGCAGCTTTTTTCAAGATTGCTGGGAATTTCTGTCCATGGTGTCATGTCCTGGCTTTTTGTGGAGGATGGAGGGAGGATGAGTAGCTTCAGTAAAACTAGGAGAGATTGATTCAACTCTCCTAAGATCTGCTTCAGGTGGTCAAAAGCTGTTTGTTTTCTGAATACTCAAACCCAAATTATAAATCTCTTCTTCATCTTTGTATCTTACATCTGTAAAAATGAACTAATAGCTGTAGTGGGACTCTTCTCTATTCACTCCTGCAATTAAACAGATGCCTTGCAATGACATTTGGATTTATGTTCTAGTCATTCTGCTGTATTTTTTGTTTGTTTTCTTCCTCAGTTTCTCAGGCAAGACCTCCTCCAAACCAGAAAAAAGGTGAGTAAATTTTAGTTACGCGATCCTTTTCATTTTTGTGTGAATTGTGCCCACTTTTCCTTTTATTTTTTTTCCTGACAGTACAAGCAGCAATATAAGCAAGCAGTAGAATATATAGCATGTATTCTGTATAGCATAACAGCATTCTATTTTGCTAAATATGGATCCCATACATGTGGAGAGAGTCATGATATAAGGAACTTCTTTGGTGAATAAAAACCTTGACTTTAGAAAAGCTTTACTACTATTTTCCTTGACTGTTTTTTCATGACTGGGACCTCTTAAGCAAGAGTCTTCTTATATACAGTTCCTTTAATGAAAAAAGGGGAGAGGGGAGGAAACAACAACCAGAACACAACAAAAAAAACCGCTCCAGGCAAGTCTAACTTTATTATCTCTACAGGATCTCGAACTCCCATAATCATTATTCCAGCAGCCACGACCTCTTTAATAACAATGCTTAATGCAAAGGACCTTCTGCAAGATCTGAAGTAAGTAGCTGATTAGAACATACTGTATAACAGTTTGTTTTCAGGTACGAAGTTATACTAGCACCTAATTAGTAATTAAGCAAGAGGGTTCATTTACTCTCTTGAGACAAGGTAGTTTTACAGACCAGAGTATAAAAGAAATTAATTTCTCTTGACTAGTAGGAAAAAAGCAAAAACCTAATTCAGAGTTTTGGCTCAGTCATGACCTGTGGGCAGATTTAGGAAACTCTTGCAGTAGCAGTTGGAATGTGTGCAGTGTTTTTCTTTGATGTAACATCTGTGCAGCCACATGCAAGTGAACCCTTCCCGTAGAAGAAGGCTGAGAAAATCTGACCAAGGGAGCTCATGGAGCTCAGAAAAGATTTTGGGAAAGGACCACAGTTATTGTAAAGGAGAAGGTGACCAGATGAGCTGGATCGAGCTGGATCAGCCTAGCATCCCCAGCTGGTTGTGCAAATAAAGAATTTTTTCTGAAGTTCACATATTGTCATTAAGTATTGATGCAAAATGCATCCAGGGATATTTCAGTGAGTTGGTAAAACTTGTTTATTGCATCACACATCTGATTCTAAGATTAATTCAGTATGGTTGAATTAATCTTTCTGCTAGTCCAACAGGCCATGGGTTTTAGACTTGCCTATCAGTAAATATCAGGTAATTTTTTGGAAACAGAATTTTCACAGAGAAATGCACTGTTGTAGGTTGTCTGCAATGGTACGTCCAAAAAATGGAGGGGTCATCTTTTTATCACCTCCAGCACCCATCTTTTGTGATACTGTTACACTGCTTTTTGTCCAAACCAGGCTCTTGTGGTGGTACAGCTTCTGCTGGGGTTTCCCTAGAATGGTTTAAACCTGTGCTCTGAGATACCAGGTGCCTTCTGATCCGCAGCTAGTTCCAGTTCCTATCTTAATCCCACAGGCCATCAGAGATCCAGTGAGGGTACTAGACTCTTGGTGTCTCTTCTGAAATACTTGGAGAGAAGGCTGGCTTTTAACATTACAGTTTAATGTGCAAGCCACCACAGCACTGATCTAAGTGCATTGACAGAGGGTGCTTTTGTTGACGTGGCTTTTTATATTTAGGAGAAAAATTCACAAGCCCTGGCTTTTACAGCTGTGTAATTTGTGACTTCTTGCACAGGTGTACCCAGAAAGGAATGAAGCATCTGTGTAGCAGGTTGACTGCTGGCTAAACACCAGTGCACTCATGAAAATCATCTACTCATCTTCCTCTGCTGTAATTGGACCTGAGGAGGGGAAAATAACCAGTTAAACTAAGCTCATGGGGTTGAGATAAGGATTAGGAGAAAATGCTTCGGAGCAAAACAGGCTCAAAACTTTAAAGGGTGTAAAGAAAACTTTATTAACAAAATTAAAAGGAGAATGATAAGAACTAAAATAAACCTTTAGAACACATTTCCTCCCCCTAGCCTCTTTCTATTTCCCACCACTACATAAAGAGACAAAACCTGGGATTTTGAATCAGTTTACCACTTCTAAAAAGAAATCTTGTGGTTTCTCGTGGTTTTAATTTCCAGGAACAGCAGCCTGCCCAGAAATCTGCAATGGTGAAGTCCGTCCCACATTTTGGCAGTCTTCTCACAACTGCCTCCGTGGGTCACTGGCTTAAGGGGTGCAATTTTTTAAGGATGAACTGTTCTAGTATAGAAGCAAAGGTTCTCTTCTTCTGTCTCTGGAAAAAAAAGTTCTCTTCTTCTATCTCTTAAAGCAATGGTTCTCTGTGTTCAAGTCAGATCACAGCTTCTTTCAACATCTGTATTCTCCAGTTCTCTTCTGAGCTGCAGATGAATGCTGCATCCCCCATACGCTTTATGAATTACAGGGAAGTAGTCTGGTGTATTATATTTTCACCTTGGCTTGCAAAAGGTTTTCAGCTCCGAAATCGGAGCATCTCCTCTCCTTCTTTCTTCTGGGATTCGGCCCCTTCTTCATGTGCCTTCCTTCACCTTTCCTGTTCTCTGATCTGGGAGAAGATTGGCGTGCACAGATTTATTCTTCTCAAATGGAATTTTTCAGCGCTGGAAGGGTTGATCTCGCCGGGGCCCTGCCTCAGGGAATTGCCTCTCGCTGTTGGTTACACGATCCCAGCCGGGCAGCAGCCACGGGGCCGCTCCCGGTGTTGATTTTGGCTGCGTAGTTCCTCGTGGCAGCGCTGGAAGGGTCGATCCCGCCCGGGCCCTGCAGGGGCAATGGCTCGCTGTGCTTCTCGCTGCTCTCCTGTGGTGTCCCCGGGCCGGGCAGGGCTGGGCTGTGCTCTGGGCTGGCCGCTGCTCTCTGTGGCGCTGGGATGGTTTTCCAGCTGCAGGAATCCCGGCGGCTGCGCTGAGGGCTGCGGCTTCTCCTCCGCCAGCCTGGCAGCCATGCGGGGAGGGGCGAGCTGCTCTCTTCTGTAGAAAGCACGAAGAACAAGCTTTCTGTGGTTTTTTCATTCTTAAATATGATTTACAGAGGCGTGTCCAGCCTCTCTAATTGCCTTAGCAATGTATCAGTTCTCAGAGCCAGCTAGCTATTGGTTCTGTCAGCTATGAAGGAAGCTGTCGTGTTTGTCATAGGGAAAGTCACTTCTGTGGCTGACCCTTTTTCCTCCTCACCAAAAATTCAATTAAGACAAACCCAGGACAGTCGGTCTGTCATGTCTAAGTGCATCTGTGCCAGGAGTCAGAGTTTTCTGCTGTTCTCAGCTCCACTGGGACAGAGTTGCAGTCAACTTGCCAAGGCCATCTCAAGAGGATGCTCATAGTTAGAGTGCAATGAACATGATCCAGAACAAACTGAAAGGAAGTTTAGGGGTTCAAAGGCTGACACTGCATAGTTAGCCTACATGAAAGAGAAAGGGGAACAGCAAGATATGTTAATGAATCAGAAGTGCAATAACAGAATTCAGAAGAGTAAAATATTAATTTATCCGTGACAGTCTAGCACTCTTCTGGAAGATATGCCACCTGGCCTGTATTTGTTTGCATTCAGATTGATGGAAGTACTTTGTTCAGGAATGGCTTCAGGGTTTGTTTTTACTCTTAAGATATGCAGAGTGTAGAACTAGCCTTGGTGTAGAGTGTGATTGATAGATATGCGATGGTTTTCCAAGGAAAGAAGACTTAGCTAATTTCTGCCTCTAAGTCAGCACCTTCTTTAACTCATTCCCCACTTGCAGCTAAATTTGACAGAAGAACAGAGATTTCAGAGACTCCTTTCATTGCCACAAATTTTGTGATAAAGAAATATTGTCCAGGTAGAAAAGACACACCTAAATTAATCTTCCCTCCCTTACCCTTGCTGAGGAAGATGCAGGTAGATTTGCATTTCTTATATTTCTAGAGATAGTCAGCTTGCTTGTATTTGCCATCAGAGGGGATTGATGATACAGCAGAAGGAGGAGATAATTTTGGAGCTGGAAGGGTAAGAGCCATTGTAGGGGAGACTGTGAAGAAATGTAGAAGACTGGGAGGATGATGCCTCCATGGTGGTTGGGATATGGATATCCCTGAGGCAGCACAGTCTGTGAAATGTGTGATCATAAAGAACGAGAATTTGGGTTTCATAATTCAACTTTTGTGATTCTGTCCATTTAAATGTTTCTTAAAATAAGGAAAAAAATCAGCTGAAATGAAAGATCAAAAATAGAGATCAAAACTTGCAGTCATAGCTGGGAATCTGTCTTTTGGGATACTTTTTGTCTACAATCCTGGATTGAATTTTTTTTTTAAAGGAAGTGGAATGCAATGCATTGTCACTTTGGATATGAAAAAAATTATTTGTGGTATAATTGCTAGATATTTTAGGTTAGTGATGGTAAAATAAACTGGAGATTCTTCATTCAGTTCTGTGGTAGGGCTTAAATTGAATTGCCAAGCACGGAGAGAAACCTATTAATTATACCAAGATTTTTACTAAGCCTTTTCATAGCTCTGTAGTGTATTAGTTTTTCATGCCAAATTTGGCTGACATTTGTATGATGCTTAGCATCTTACTTTATCACTTATGTTAGGCTCTCTTTAAAGGTAGAGAATATGGAAAGCAGGAAAACTGTCATGTGTAGAAGGAAATACATATGACAAACCCAAAGCATGGCACTGGTTTAAGATTTTATTTTTAAGATATCTAATTTTTCTATTCAATATATTTGTTGCAACTTAGATTTTGAAGGGAGACATTTCTGTATGTGATTATAATATATACAGTTCACCTGCTAGATAATATGCAAATATTCTTGCTAAGTTTTTTTGAAAGGTTAGTTTTCTAAGGAGCCAAGTACAACATAAAGTGAAGAGTTTCTAAAATCGTAAAAAGATAACATTTAATTTAAAATCAGAACTACTATACATTCTGGTATGTTGTGATGCTTCTTTAAAATATTTTATATAATACATTTTATTCTTCTATCTGAATGCAACACTAGATATCACAATTACTATGTGAAATTGTGACTCAAGGTCAGGCTTTTCAGAGGCAAGGCTTCTGCTTTAAATGGAGCCAAAGCGAAGCAGTAATTCCATCAGGCAGATGAGAATGATTAAATGGTGATTATGTATTTTTATTATGATGATGCTCTTGCTTGTGATACATTTAACCATATTGGCCAGGCAACTCACTGAAGATTTATCCAGCTTTGATACCGAGTCTATCTATCTGGGATAGATTCAGACATTATATAATGTAAAAAAGCTTTGTTCTCTTGCAAAAATAGGTGTCTAAAGCTTTTGATACTGTAATTTAACAGAAATACTGAGAGGGTGGTAAAAATAATTCTCCAGTTCTGTACACAATCAAATGTATATTGTGATGTCTAAGTTGCTGGTAAGTTGCCTTATTCTCCTTTCATGCATTTTTCAGTGTGCCTGAGCTGGCGACCAGAAAGTGCTGGTCTGACCTCTGTGAAAGTGTTTTAGAGGCTGTGCTGCCAGTGGATGTGAGTTTAGAGCCAAGGCAGGAGTGGCTCAGGCAGTTCAGTGGATGGTGTCTTACCAGTTACCTCCCACAATCTGATGGTGCTCAATTGCTTGCCTGTTACCTTAGGGAAGGGACCTGCTGCCTTTGCAAAGTGAGAGTGCACCATTTTTCATGTGGTTAATGATTTTGGCAATTAATAGCAAGGGCTAATAATTTCCTACCCCTGCTAGGGGCATAAAAGTGCATTCTAAGTAGATATGGATTTTTAATTTTTTTTTTAATAGGGAATATTAATCTGGAGAAGCAGCAAGAAACTGTAAGCTCCTGCACACTCAGGTTTCAGAACCCATTTCTGGTGTATAAAAAGCTGTCAAGTACAAATATGTAGTTAAGCCACTGGCTATAGTATTATATAGTAATAATCTCCAAGAGAAGATGGGATTTTTGGTGTTTAATACTCAGTTTTCTTGTGCTTGTGTTTTATGTCTGGGTAGTGATGACATAGGCCATATATATTTATAATCATACAGTAATTTCTATTGATTCTCAGTTCTTAAGCACATGACTTTTACTGTGCTTACTGAGTCAATGATTCCTGGAAATGCAGGCCTATAGTCCATAAACTTTCTGTAAGCTGTCCTTTATTCTTGTACTCTGTGTGTTTATCTGTATGTAAGAACTTGCTTCAATGCTTGCTTTGTGACACTTGTCTTCTCTGCTGTGCCATTTGAATCTGCTCATTGATAGTTTTTCCTTAACAAAATATCTTTGTGTTGTGTCCTAGAGAATTGCACTCAAAAATTCAGATTTTTTCCAGGAGATAAAAATGAAGCCATTGTCAAGAAGGGACATAACTGAGGCGCAAGTGAATGGTGCCTCAATGGCTGTAACAGTTTCTGACTGAAATGGGCAGAAAGTGCCAAAAAATACTGTTGAAATGATTTCTTAAACACAGAAACATTTAAAGCCGAGAATGTGAGAGGGCTCAGGGTGGTGAAGTTGTTACTCTGTAGCACAGCAATATTGCCTGTGCTCTCATTTGGCAGGGCTGCTTTGCTTTCCTGTTTCCATTTAAAAAGTGTTTGCTTCCTCACATTTACAAATTAAATTTAAAATGTGACCTTTTAGATCCCTGTTCAGATGAATACTTGATTTCATCACTGTAATGTGTGTAGGGCTCTTTGGTTTTTATTTACATATTCTCCAAGAGTTCTTGTTTAATATAGGGGATGGAGAATAGCAAAATTCTTCTCAAGCTGCTCACCATTTCGGGTGACCCTGGCTTTTCCTATAAACACTGCCAGTTAGATAAAAGGTGTTTGAGGGCTTGTTTCTCTAATCATTTTTTTCAGCCCAGATTCCTTTAGTTCTAATGGGTGATGAGAGACTCATTAATAGTTTTCTTTAAAGCTGAAGAACCACCAAGCAAATCCTCATTTTAGGTTACAGAGTTTCCTATCAGTTATTATTAGCAAGCAAAGCCTGTGACACATTGGCAGGGCAGGCCATTAGGAGTGTTCATGATAAAGGTGCACCTCACTTTGGAGTTTTTAAATTAGCAAACTGATGAGAAATACTTAAATTCTGATGTCCCATTGGGTGGCTTTTTCCAGTTCAGAACTCAGTTGAATGCCTCTGTTACATGCAATTGTATGTGTCAGTCTGTTGTGATGGATAAAATGTATGTAAATATGAACTGTTTGCTAATTACTTCAATTATTAGGGAAATTATTATCTTAACTTTAAAAAACATATATTCTAGGTGGCCAATGTTATTTTCTCCCAGTGTCCTGTACAGCTTCACTGTATTTCCTTTAGAATGATAGTGTTTCACATGTACTAGACAGAAAGCATAATTTAATTTATAGCTCCTCATTTAACACCTGTGATGCTTTTTCTGCATTTGCAGTTCCAGTCAGATTTAATGCACCATTCATGGTTATTTGCAGGTGTTGGGCTGTTTTTAATTTCCCAGTGCAGTTGTATCAATTGAATGTATTTGGACACACGTTTCAGAAATTGCTTATGACTTTCTGTTTCTGAAACACTGTTAAATCATGAGGAGTGTGAGGGGACATCATCTGTTAATTTACATTGGGAAAGTAAAACAGTTTTGCTCGGAGGTTTATTGACAATTTTCACCTGCTGCCTTAAAACATATTTGCTTACTTGTTTGTTTTTTTTTTTTTTTCTTCCCCAAAATGCTGTTTTCTCATTGGCTATGTAGTGAAAACTATTGTTTTCAAGTTGACTGAATAATGAACTTTTCTTCATGTTCAATCTTGCATTCTTTTTTCCTGTTTATCTAGCATTAGGAAATGCAGTCTGCCTGTTAAAGCACATTCAAATTTGGTTTTTATGTTTATTTTTTGGTTTTAAAATGTAGTAAACTGCTCAAAAGCACCATGTGTACTGTAATGAAGAGAAATGTTACCAACTATGTACTGTGCTTTTAAAATGTACCACAAATCCTCCTGCTAACTACTGCAGTTAAGAGAATCAGATTTTTTTTTTTCATTTTTTTTTTCTGGAAGCTTTGGCAATGAAATGTCAGCAGCAGACAGGGTTGTAGTGCAGCTGGGTGGTTCTGAATAGAATATTAGGAGAACACAGGCCTGAACTCTATTCTTGTGCTGGCCTGGAAGGTGCTTCTGGTCACATCAACTTCCCTTTCCATGACATACTTCTAGTTCTGTGAAAGGCATGACTCTTTCCTTTCTTTTATCTATCTCAAAATCCACTGAGATTTATCAGTAAAAAGGACCATGCTACTCTCACATTTATGATGCCAATTTTGAGACCTGTTCTGGGTATTTTATTATCACCATAAAGAAGAGGGCCTTGAAATGCAATTGCATTTGTTTTTTAAGGTGAGGGGGTTGAAAGATTAAGGATCTCTAATTAATCAGAGGAAGGAAAGCTGTGTCACATCTTAGCATTTATTTTTGTCATATGGAGGTTATATATGACATGAGGGCCACATTATCTGGATTTTACAAGCAGTTATTCCATCACAGAATCTATTTAGAAAAAACCCCAAAAAACTGTACTGTCTCGCATCATAGTAACCAGATGAATAATTCATAATGTAAAAATCACCAAAAAAATAAAACCTTACTCTAAACTATTTTTGACCAAAAATCCCAGCTTTCTTGAGAGAATTCTAATTGGTAATAATTCTGATGGCTCCAAGAGCTCTTTAAATTTGCTCCAGGAAGCAATTGTTTTAATGCCCAGGTTACCCTTGGTCACTAAAAAGAATAATTGTGGTCACTTTGCAGGTTGTGGTCTGGCTTCTCATCTGCAAATATTATTGTCTAAAGCCCCAAATGTCTAAGAACAGGTCAGGCTGTATTTTTGAGGCACAGAGGACCTTTTAGTGTGACTTTTTTTATCATGAGGGCTTCTGAAATATTATTCTTACATTTTTTGGTGTTCTGAATGAGTGGTGATGGAGACTTGGGATCGTGAGATCGAGGTGGCTTCAGTGACTGCTGTCAATAATGCCAAGTTCTGATAAAGCTGTTACTTTTCCTGCTGATTCCATCAAGTAAATTGCTCTTGTCTACTGAGGGGTTTGTTATTCCCTAAGGTTTGTACCATCAGATGAGAAGAAGAAGCAGGGCTGTCAACGAGAGAATGAGACTCTAATACAGAGGAGGAAGGACCAGATGCAGCCGGGGGGAACCACAGTCAGCGTCACTGTCCCTTACCGAGTTGTAGACCAACCTCTGAAACTCATGCCACAAGACTGGTAAGAACATTCCTCCTTTACACAATTTCTTACCCAGGACAATGCAGAATTTGGAGGGGAACAATAAAATGCTCTGAAATCTACTAAAAAGTGAAGATACAGATATAAGGATGGATTTTATTAACTGTGTAGGAGTCTTCAGCTGAAAATAACATGAAACTAAATTAATCTTGAAGATCTTCAAAACTTGCAACACTTTATATTTTAGCAGTGTGAGCAGCACAGCTAATATTATTGGGTTTGCCAGAAATGTTCCAGAAATTCCAATAGAAATGTTCATATTATTGTTCTGGTTTGTGGTAGTGTAACATGCAAGTCACTGAACCATGATCTGCAGTAAAACCTCTCCTCTCCCATCTGCTTTCTGAGAGAGAGTGTGTTGGGAAGATATGTTTGCAGGCCATCAGCATCTGACATGCCAACTTTTTCAATAGTTAAAGAAAGAAAATACATCAGAGAGTGAAGACAGAACTGTGATTCCAGTATTGGAACTATTGGAATCTTTCTTTTGAAGGAAGAGCCCTAGTTGGAGAAACGGAATTGTAGATAGTTTTTACTTTTATGAAAAAGCTGGAAATAGATTATTTGGTCTGTAGAACATTTTTCAAGGCTATAAAAAATAGCTCTCCTTGAATAGAAAAACTTTGGAGAAGTGTTTTTGTTGTTGTTTGACATATTTTTGTTACTTGATAAAGTGCATTATGCAGCATTTTTACTTCCTCCTCACAAGTGAGAAGATCTGGGACATGGACAGTGACACATTTGGTGGTTTTGTAGCTTCCAAATTAGATTTTAATGGAGAGAAATACTTTGAAAAGGTTCTGTTCCTAATCAATTATTCTCTCAATTATTTAGAACTTAAACTAATCAGAAATCAGTGCATTTAAAATTCTGAATGTTAAATAGCATTTAAAATGTTTAATGATCAAACCTTTAATAACCATCTAAACTACTTTCTGAAGTACTTCTGACCAAAGACATGAAGTGGTGTGTGGTTTTTTATCTTGGTTTTACCCAAGGAAGCCATTATAAAACCTGCAAAAAAGCCCCTCAGACCGCAAAACTTCACTTTGATTATTCCTTTTCATTTTGACTTAGTGGATTTAATAATAAATTAAATTTGGGGGATTAGAGAGGTAATTATTTGTTGTGGTAGGTAGGAACCATGGTTGGATGACGTTCAAGACAAAGATAGACCATGTGTGGGGAGGTCATTTATTGTCAAAGGTGGTTTTTCAAAAATTTTACTAATGCAAAAACTTAATCACTTATTTATTTTCTTAGACCGCAGGTAATGGTTGTGTACTCTTAAAAAAGCTGAAATTTTGCTTTGCAGAAATTTAGCAGCTGTTGCTTCTCACTAATTTTCGTCTGGAAGTCAGCAATGTTGAGAATAAAGCTGAGCTTTTAAATCTGCTCATCTCAGTTTCAAGTGTCATTTCCAGACTATCTCTGAAAATGTTGGAGCACTTTTCAAAAGCAATGTAATGATGACCACAAATAAACACTGACTTCTAAAAATTATAACCTGAGAAACTGAGCTGCCTTCTACAAAGGGACAGGGCTGAAAGCCCAGAGGAATCACAGGAATGTTTTTTTTCTTTACAAGAGGAAAAGCAACTGTGCTGGAGGTGTGATTGTTAAATGTGCTGCCCTGCTGTATAAAAGAAGCAGCTATGCTAAGGCACAGTGCCTGTTGAGGACAGCAGGTCACTGACATGTTCCAGGCTGTGCCCATGTCCATCCCTCTGTGTTCCAGGGACCGCGTGGTGGCCGTGTTTGTCCAGGGGCCTGCCTGGCAGTTCAAGGGCTGGCCTTGGCTCCTGCCCGATGGATCTCCTGTTGATATCTTTGCAAAAAGTAAGGAATTCATTTTGTTCCTTGGTTTGGGGTTTCTTGTAAGGTGTTAATGCTCATAACAAAGTGCTGCCAAAGTGCTGTTGGGCACAGGTGGCTCAGCAGACTTCAGGCTTTGGTCTCCTCACAATGCCAAATATTCCCATGGCCTTTGTGGTTTGTTCTGCTCTGATCTGTGGAAGCTCATGGAAATCTTCTCAGAGCTGTCAGCTGTAAGAGTCACAAATAGCTGGTGTACAAATCTGCTTTCCAGTCTTCTAAAAAAAGGGTGAACAGACAATGCATATTCCAACAATTCATAGATAACAGGTTTACAGGCTGTCTTCACATTCCAGTGCTATTTTGAAGAGAGGATTAATCACCTAGTGTGCCTCTCAGAAAGCATTGAAAATATGATCTGGTGTCCGACAAAAACTTCAGAGTTTTAAAAAGTTTAAGTTTCAAGTGAGCTAGATGTTAACATTGTATAGATCTGAGCAGGTTTTTTGAGTCCCCACAACTGTGATGCTTTGAGGCACTTCTCTGGCACAGGTCACCCATCTGACAGAGAGGTGGGCCATAACATCTAAGGAATCTGTCAGCTTCACTTCTCTGTTGCTTCAGTTTGGAGTTGTCTTAGAAAACAGACCATTTGATGGTGTCCTATGGTTTCAGATTGTTTTAAGAAATGCCAAACCAACACATACATGTACACACACAAAAAACCCCCAAAAAACAAACTAAAGGCAGCAGACCCAAACCCACCTTAGTTCAGTTCTGTCATCTTGAAGTCAGTGTGATGAAGAAACGAGTTTGATCAGGTTTTGTGTGTGCCCCTCTTTGATATGGGACATAGAATCTGGAAGGAGAATGCTACTTTGGTGAGCAACAAGGAAAAAACTCGGGTGGGACAGAAAGCTAAGGATGGGTCTGTGAACAAGAAAATAGAATGAGTCACTTAAAGGGGGAATTGAGAATAGCAGGGAAAGAGAGAAAGAGCCTGAAAGTCATTGTGGAAGTAAAACTATGCCACAGGAGAGAGATTAACAAAAGAGACTAATGAAAGACGGAAATAGCACTTCAAAATAAAGATACTGAGAAAATGGCAATTGTGAAAAGCAAAACCAAGAAAAATGCAATGAAATATTGAAAGTCTAGCTAGCAGTTGCATGCTGCTTCCTATTATTTTTATCATTTTTATATATACATGTATGGAGGGCCATAGGAATTGTTATGACTTGCTTTAGCATACCTGGTTTCCACATGCCAAAAGATCACAGTCACAGCCTGCACAGTTCAGGCTGAAAGTGTACAAATTCTTATGTTTTTCAAGTGAAAGAGGGATACCTGGTCTTGATTCATACATTGAAATGGATCTTCAATTTAGAAATGCATTCCATTCCTTCAAAGCATGGTATTTTTAAAATATTTTCCTGATAAAAGTGTATTTCTAGGAACTTTCCCTAATGACTTTACTCATCCCTCAAATGAAAACAGGTAAATTAAGGGAGCACAGACAGTGTCAGTCAAGTTTTATGTATCTATTTTTATCTGAAGGTATTGTTTTGCCATATTTATAGTGCTCTGTAATCTTTACAAATGTGGTTACTAGGATTTGCAGCTGTTCATTGTTTCATCTGCAGTTTGCATTTCTTCTTCTGGCTCTGTCGTGGTTACCATGTATTCAAGGCTTGTCACTGTCTTGTTGAAAAACAAGCAGGTATCTTACCAGAAAGAATTCCTCAATAAAATGAGTACTGGGCCAGAGTCTGCCAAACTGGTTTTATTTGATCAATTGCTTTGTTATGGAACGTTTCATTAGCTGAGTCTCTAAATCTGTGCTCCTTAGTTTTCGTTGTGCATGGCCTCCTGACTGTTTCATATTCACATCCAAACCAGCCTAGTTTCACATTTACAAGTGAATGTTTGCGATGAAGTTTTGAATGCTGTCAGTTTTATGAACAAATATTTAATTTTGACTACCATTTTAAAGGTGTTCCTCCCAGAGCACATCAGAGAGCTTTAATAGTATTTGTTTCAGGTTCAGAAGTGGATCCTCTTGGGCTTAATAACATTTAATTTGAATTCAGAGACTCTCAGGTGTTGATGAAGTTTTTTGTAAATGCATGGCCCTGGTATAGCTTTATTTGTTTTTTCTGAAGTTACATGAATACGTGCAATAATGTATTGCAGAGATAATGTATATATATTCTTAATCACAGACCTTGGCAATTTATCTGGCAGAGATACATGTCAGATGATAATTTCTTTAGTTTGTCAACAAAAACTGCTAATTTCACATACCAGCCTTCTAGGAAGTTCCCAAATGGATCTGGAAAAGAGAACTGATTTTGTGGAAGACAAAATTAAGACTGTGGTATCTGAAGAAGATACAACTGTGGCATTAAAAATAAGTAATTTCCACAAGACTGATGGCTTGTTTTACTTCTCCAGTACTACTAAAATAATCAGATTGGGTTACCAGATAAGAATTTTACAAGGCTTAAATACGTTGGTTTTAATGCTCACTGTGTAAATGCTTAGTCTGTACCTAATTAACATGTGACAATACTTCCCAAGAGAAAAATAAGAGTTAATATTTTACCATTTTTAACTGAATACTAGATCAATGGAAATTGGTAGTTACTAAATTTCTCAGAATGCTTTTTGCAGCATTTGGAGGTTGCACTGACATTCTACAAAAGATTCTATAAATTCTATAGAAGAATCTTCTACACATTCTTTTAGGAGATAGCCAGGTTTCCTACTCAAAGGTCTCAGAAATACCTTTTTAATTATTATTTTTAATTCTTTGACAGTTCAGAGATTTTCAGAAAGAACTTCTTCGTTTCTCAAAGAGAATGTACTTGAATTGGCAGTGTGTTTCTGCTGTTCCCTTGGAATCTGTGCATCTAAAAGTAGGGTTGCCCTTTCCCTTCACCCTGGAACAGCCTGAGAGCCATTGACCTCTATATTTAACTGTGCCCTTTAGTGAGTAGTTGACTTATTTGGATTATGGGCTTGTTCATTTTACTCTCAGGCTTCATTCTGAAAAAGGAAGAGTGGGGTGGGAATTTTCTTTGACCAATAAAGAAGCACTGAAGTCTTCATCTTTGTACCAAATGCTTTCCTGTTTGCTGTAGTTAAAGCTTTTCATCTCAAATATGATGAAGTGCGCCTGGATCCCAATGTACAGAAATGGGATGTAACAGTGTTAGAGCTCAGCTACCACAAAAGACACTTGGACAGACCAGTATTCCTACGCTTCTGGGAAACTTTGGACAGGTATGTTTCCTGCTGAAGGTCCTTGATGTTCATGCTTTTATGGTTCTGGTGGGAATTAAAAGTTCTGGCAACCAAGGAATTGTTTACAACTTAGATATCTGAACAGTGTTTTAGTTTGGAAATACTGCTGGTTTTGATTTTCCCTGGTGATACAGCTGATAAAATGTAGTGGTATATGTTTACAGACTGTAAGTAATAATCTCTTAAGTACAGATTTAAAGGAAGGGTAGTTATCATTAATCACTGATTAGTCCCATGGTTCCCCACCTTCTGACTCTGATTCTCTGGGTCAGAACCCTCCTGAAGGGGAAGTTCACTGCAATACCTTGTTCATATTGTAGAGAAGAAACTTTATTATTATGAAGCAGTTGAAGAAATATTGAGGGAGGGGAGAAGCCCATGCATTTCATGAATGTTTAATTTTTTTCATGTTGATTCATAGCAAGCTGCTTGAATGATTGAGTGAAAAAGAAAAATCCTGTGGGAATTGTCAAAATAATTTCAATCATCAAACTTTCTGTGGCTTTCTATTTAAAAGTCTCAGATGAACAATATATCTGAACTCCGAGAATGAACTAGTTGTCCTTACAACAGTCTTTCAATGTTAGAGGTCATGCAGTGCCTTGGAAAACTGAGTTTTCCTTGAGGCAAGGCTGTAGCCGGCTGTTATTTAGTGGGACAAATCCTGTGCATAGCATATTGCCTCTGTTTGGCAACTTTGTAATTCCCTAAGAATTCTCTTTTAACAATTCCTGTGCGTTTTATTCCTGTGAGTGAAACTCCTATAAATGCCACAAGGATAGTAATGCTGTCTTCTGTTAATTTTTTTTCCAGGTATATGGTAAAGCACAAATCTCACTTGAGATTCTGAATCCTTCACCTGCCATTTATTTCCTGAAGTATGTATTGAAAGAAATGGAAGGGGCTCCAGTTTGGAGACCAGAGCTCGCACTATATATGTCAAGAACTTTACAAATGAGGAAGGGTCACAGTTTAAACTTTTTATAAAATCTTATTTGGATGATTCATGCTATGGCAGGTTGATACCTGTTATTCAGAAGCAAAGGGGTTTTGCTTAAAACTATTTTTTTAATGTTGTTAGCCTTCTAGTCTGCAATCCAAATTGTATATTTTGATAGCAGCAGTTTCTTCTCTGTTTTGTTAAATTAGCCACATTTTTAAATAATGTGTTTTGTTCCTGAGTAGATGATAGCTGGGTCTCCACGGCAGGTTCCCCATGTGTGTGTGGTGTGTGCGTGTGCGCACGGGTGTGTGTAAATAAATGTGTGGGTGTGTCTATAGATATAGTGTACAAAAAAGTTATAGACACACTGACACACACATAGATGTTTCCAGGCTTTCTAAACCACTTAGCTTCTGAGCTTAGTTTGGGGTTTCTTTGCTTACTGTTTCACTTACTGAAAATATTTTGTTGTGAATGATATTACATTTTAGTCAATAGGACTTGCAAACTAAGCAAAGTGGAAGTTGTTTTCGATAAATCAAAATGTCAACCTGTATATGTATATTCTGTCAGTCTTTGTTGAAAAAGGGAAGATCAAAAATCTAATAACACTTTTTTTGGATTTGTAATGTCCCAGTTTACTAAATCTTTAAACTTTATTATAGGCATACCTTCAAGTCATGATAACTTTAAATTGCCATTCTACACACACGTCTCTTTCTTTAAACTGAAAGTATGCATGTGTACATTCCCATCTAGCAAATACCTTTGCATATGAGTTTAAATGTTACCTAGATTAAATGATGAATAGAGGAGGAGAGAATTGGAATGTTTTTTTTCCTGGAACAGCCACCACAAGGAATGAGTAATTTTAACTTCTTTACATTTTTACCTCTAATACTATTTTCTCGTGACAAAAGTAGCCTGTCTACAGGAGTTGTAATTTTCTGAGCTGAGTGGCTAATAAGGCCTCCTAAGAGTCCTGCATTGGAATGGAAAATCAGCCTTCTCCAATTACCAAAGAACAGATTTGCTTCATCTGCAGTGTGAGGCCAGAGGATCCTGGTATTTGTACCAATTTACAGCATCTCTGTATCTATGGAATAACATTAAGTTGATGTTGCATACCAGTGAATGTAGGGAATGATCAAATACTGTAACACCTGCATGATTTTTTTTCTGGGATAGAAAATACATGTTTATATTCCTGTTCTTGAAATTCCATGTTTTTTTAATATACTTTACATTTAAGGTTTGACAAAAATAAAATGTTCTACCTATTCTGTTTTGGTTTTTATTTGATGTTAACTTCATTTTTAATAAAACCCAAAGTCACATATCCATAAGAGATTTTTAAAACTATGTCTTAAGTTTATGAAGACTATGACATCTGACTTTTAATTGTATGTTTCCATCCTTGCTATTACTGAGGCTGTATTTTCAAATGGTCTTAATGGAAATGTAAAAACGCAAACCACCAAAGCAACCCCCCATGAATCCCAAGGTAAGAAGCAGCTGACCCTGGATTTTGGAATGGATTCAGCATGATGACTGGGAAGAGTGGGCACTACAGAACTACTGGGATGTCTCCTGTTTGTGTGGGCAGTTGGGCAGTACCCCATTACCGTGATTTCCCTGTCCTTAAGCTTATTAGAAATGTGTCCATGTCATACGAGAGCTGGCTGAAACATTGAGTACTTGGTTTTAACCTGTACTGTACAGAGCAAAGCTGCAGTGGCTTCTTCCAACACAGCAGCTGCTACCATGAGCAAGTGGTTGAATTTACAGTTCATTTCTGCTTTAAAATGTTTTAAAGAGGCTTCTAGGCAGTCAACTTTAAAAGCAAATTTTGGAGAAAAGTGTGCTTCACATGCAGTGTGATATGCAGACCATAGAGTGGGTTTGCAATAGGCAAGGGTCAGTTACCTTTTCCCTGTCATGTACTTCACTTGCATTTTCAATGCAAGTGTAATCCCAGATCCAGTATTGTATACAGGAGATGGCTTGATTTAGATGTAGATTTATGTATTTGTTGGCAGTTAATTCCTCTGAAACTACTTAAGTTGCATGGATGTGAAATGGGCAGAAGAGCAACATCCATGAAATCTTTGTGTGACCTGTGTTGGTTTTTATGGGTTGAGGACAGATCTTTAACATCTTAGAATTTTGTACTGGCAAGCAGTTTGTGACCCAAGTTATACAATATATATTTGTGAAGGAGCTGGCACCTGATTGTGCATATTTTTGTCAGTCATAAAAGTAGTGATGTTTATAAAATGAGCCATTTTGCAATCGGATTCCTGCTGACATTATTGGAAGTTTAATTAGGTTGTCAGAATAGCATTCCTGCCGCCTTCATAAATAACTGCACATAGATTACGAAACTAGTTGGACTTAAAAATTTAGCCTTACAGCAGCATTTTGCAACACAGCTGGAATTTTAGACACTTATGCTTAATTTATCTACACGTTAATGTAGAGTAATAAAGAAAACTATGAAGTGGGGAAGCTGGAGGAGCAGACATCTGTTTTACTGAGCTGCTTTCTTATTGCTGAGCAAATTGGACGCACTACTTAGAGGTGTATAAAGTGTCTAAATTGTATTCAATTAAAATGTACAACTGTAGCTGAGCCACTTCCCTGACTGCAGTTTATTGAACAAGTGAATGACACGAGCATGAGAATCACATATCAAATTGGCTGTTCCTATTAGACACCTTCAGTGTCATAACTCTGCACTGTTTCATAAGTACAAGATGAGTGAGATGAAGCATGATAAGTTGAGAACTGCTTTGAAGTCTGTTATTGGGCTCACATACTGTCAGCAGGTGATTATTGCTTTTAGTAACAGGGTTAGTGGGGCCAGTAGTTGTGCCTGAAGTAATGATTTTATATTAAAAACTTAAATACCTGTGATTTATACTATTTGAGCTTTGAATGTTAGTCTGAACAAAGCAGGCAAAAGGGGAATTTTTTTATAAGGTAAAGTAGGGCAACTGCAGGGACTTGCATACCTGAAGAAATTGCAGATCAGCATCCTCAGCTGAGTAGGCTCAGCTATTTAGTTATTACCTGGAAATTTTTGTAGGAAGATGGTTTTACAAATAGGTACTAAAATCAGTGCTTGAACTAGACAATTTATGGAACTGTTCTGCTGTGCTGTATCTGAATTCAGAAGAAAATGTAGATAGCGAATTGTGTGCTAAGTTACCCTTCATCATAAGTTAAACTACTATGTTATATTTGACAGCAAATTTGGAACAGCAAATTTGTTTTTGGCTTTAATTTGCTGTGCAGTTGATGTATAAAATATTGCCATTTTCTAAAGGGACATACAAAAGTAAGTTTTATTAGTACAGCTTTTATTCTTTTGCTAGTGAAATATGCATTTAGTTGCTAATTCTTGCAAACACTGTACCAGGAAAAGAAAGCTGCTCAAAATTAATGTCTTAGTGGTTTTAAAATTTAATGTCATGAATGCATTTTAATTCAAACACCATAACTAATGCCAAGTACTTTATTAGAGCAATGTGTTCATGAAAAATTAAAATCCCTGCCTGAAGAAACTGCTGGCCAAGTAGGTTACAGTTCAGCTAATTTGTAAAAAAATGCACCACAAACTGGAATCTCCAAATGTCTTATCTTGAGTTGCTCATTTGTAAGTGAATGGATTTTTTTTGAGAGATGGCAGTTCTGCTTCCTTTGCTGAACAGTTGCTTGCTTCAATCACAGCTGTGTAGTTTCCTGTCTTAGCTTTGGGTTTACATTGAGACCAGGGTTCTGAGGCAGGGACAGAAAACAGATCACTGAGGATGGAGCTGCTGGAGTGGAGCTCAGGCACTTGGCAAGGATAAAGATAGTGTCTAAATGGGACTGTGGTCTAGGGGGTAACTTCTGATGATCCTTCCAGCTCAGCACATTCTGTCATCATTCAGCTGTCATTGGCTTCCCTCTGGATCATTCTTCTCAGTGGTGATGCTATCACAGAGGGCAGGCTTGAGAATGAGATTTAATCCAGCACAATCTGTTGGTGGGTAGTACACAGTGGCAGGCCATGCATCCAGACTTCTACTGTGCTAATTTTTCTTTAAACAAGAATTTTATAATTTTTATAATAAGAATGCAAATGCGAAGAACTATCTCATATAATTCAAACTTTATTGCATATACTAGTTCACATGTAAAAATGAAAGATATGAGGTGGTACAGAAAATCTGTAAGAAAAATAACTGAGTGTCTGGTTTTTATTTCCATGTGTAAATTCTTTAGGTATATTTCAAATGCAGGGAAACTGTTTACTTGCTTCACAAGGTTCCTGCATGTATCACTGGAAACGGTCAGAGGTAAATCTTCAGCTGCAGTTGCTTGAAACTTAGTAGATTTTATGATTTTATGAGTGTATGGTTATAAGTTCTGGCCTTATAGTGTCAGTAGGCTCAAATTTTAATACTGGTTTTGAAGGTTGAAATTCAAATGAAATCTCAAAAGAATCCTATGGGAACAGCTATTCAATGACAGAGAAAACAAACTTTTCATGGGACTAAACCTTTAAACTATGATATAACTTGTGTTATGACATAACTATGTGTTATGTCATAAACTTGTGTTTAATAGACTGTTAAATTTAAATTTTTGGAAATATCTTGTCACATAACCTATTATTATTATTTAAGATCTGAACTATATTAATGATGTTTTTTACAGAGTTATAGTTCAGCATTAGCTCAAATGCAACTTTTGAAAATTCCTAGGAAACAATCTTGCAGACTTTAAAAGGTGAGATGTCTTTCTAATTGCAATTTCTAATTTCTAAATGCATGAGAAACAAAGCATGTTCTTCTTGTTGCTATCAGTTAAGACCAAACCTGTAATTTTATGACACTGAATGTATTATATTGGTGAAATAGGATGTAAAAAATACCTTAAAGAAAGAGCTTCTAATTTTTCATCTGTTCCTTCCCTCTTGAAATCCTTTCCAGAGACCTTTCCAGCCACCCTTCTGCTTCCCTGTCTTGTTCTCCCTGCTTGTTTCTGCCAGGCTGGGGCTGTTCCTTAATCCACAATCTTTCTATGTAAGCACACCTTTAGAAATTATTCCTCTGCCCTATCAGAGCACAGGACAGTGGAAGCACAAGAAGTACAAACTTCTCCCTATTGTGTCTTAAAGCTGTTTACCAACTGAAAAACCCCAAACAAACAAAAACCTCAAAACTGGTAAAAATGCATGTATGACCTACTGAATATTTCATCCTGCTTCCTTGTAGTTTAGTTTTGACCTGTGGCAATGAAGCTTTGAAGTTTTGAACATAAAAATACCGAAGGCATACTGGTTGTTAGTATTTCCTTAATTACTGATATGTTGCTAATTATTCTCCAAGGACCTTTAACTGCAGAGTTCTCCCTGTTACTACAGATTAGTCTTAGGTGCAGAATGATTATCCTGAGCTCCACTGAGTCATTCTTAACCTGATCCCATGTGAAATCTAAACACTTAATTACCTGACAGCCTTTGTTCACAGCTGGCAAAGGGTATGAGGAGCACCACACTGGTTTTGTTACTGATTTTGTGAGAGAGATCAAATTAAAAAAAAACAAACTATGAGCAGTGAAAAACTAAAAATTTGATACTTGTTTTTCAGATGCTACTCAAGTCTTATAATAGAGCTATTTACAATTGAGTAAGAATTAGGAGATGACCACAGCAACTAATACTAATCCCAAGAGCATAAAGTGTGGATTTGATGGTTTTCCAGGGTTAGGAATTATCAGTAAATTTTGCAGCATGCCCTTAAAAAGTTCAAATGGTCAAAGAAAAAGAGGGTGTAGCTGAGCAGCACCTTAGCAGCTGTGTCTGTCTCTGTAGTGGGACATCTGGGCTGAACCCCTCATCAGCTGAAGTGTCCATGCTTGGATTGCAAGTTCCACTGGAGACGGGACATCTTTTTGTTCTGTAATAAAACTTGTAGGAAAGAGCCTGTGTTTTATGCACAATGGAAGCAATTAGTCTGGTTGCTGAAAAGTTGATAAAAATATAACAATGGGATTAAAGATGAAAACCAAAACAACTAAAGAAAGAAGAAAACAACACCATAACCTGCAAAAACCACCCAAAGCCAAAATCAAATTAACAAAAACACCAGCAAACCTAAACAACATAGAAATTACTAAACTGAAATGCATTTGGAACAATGCACTATAAAGTCTGTATACAGCAAATTTATTCTGTGTGGATTAATGCCCTAAATTGTGTTCCAAATAATCTTGTTTTACCTTTGTCAAGTTGAGTAATCAACAAATTCATTCACTGGTGTAAAATTCCTCTTGAATTTTATTTTTACTTCATATTGGATTTTTTTGGCTTTGGTCTGTAGCTGTTGGTGTGTTCATCTTGCCTTTTCTTTCGCCCAAATATCAAGGCAGCTGGATGATCTTGTAAGTACAGAATTAAGTAAATTAAAAAAAGCCAGATAATTTTCTGTTTCTGTGTACGTACATTACTGTGTTACTGAGAAGTGTGCATCCATCATGATGTACATTGTCATTTTTTATATAATGACTTTTGTAGTGTATCAAAATTAAAGTGTGGTGTTCTCCATGAGTTAATTCCTTTCAGAACACAGTTGACACTGGGCCATGCAGCCTGAGACAATAATCAATACTTTAAGCTACATAAGAAATCATAGGTAAGGAGAACTCTGCATTTAGTAATTTCCCTCTCAGGGGCTTTTTACACTGATACAGACTGAAGGTCATTTCCAAGAGCAATAAATAGCCTTTGAGAATTTCAGGATAATAAAATCTGCCAGAAGTCTTCGAAATGCATGGAATATGTCAGGGATTTACCCATTTGATATGAGATGTGAAGTGTCAAGCAGGTGTCTTCAAAACATTCTCATCTGTCACATGTCAAATCTGCAGAATAGTAATAAGTTCACCATCACTGGCCCAACAATTCTTTGTGCAACATATTTTTTAATGCTTCTCATCTTCTACCCTGAAATTGTGATTTGTACTGCTTTTCTGGGATTAATACCTTCAGGTGTGTTACCAGTCACATCAGGGGAGGGGGCAGGTGTAAATATTTTCTACTTTTTAGCTCCTTAAATAACCATTATCTCTTGAAACAGGAGTTATATCCAATGAAGGTAGTAGTGTGTCTGGGAAGAGTTGTTTATTTAAAAACAAGAAAATAAGTGGATTGTGGTCATTACTTGATTTAGGGGGCACAGCAAAGTGTTTAAGAATTCTTCATTCCCACACTGTTTCAACCCATAGCCAGGTTTTCTTACCTCCTGTCCAGGGCTATTTCACAGCATTTACTTCCCGTTGTTCTCAGTCTCTCCCATCTACTGTATTGCAGTACCTGCCCACTTTCTGTAAAAATAACTCAGCTGGCCAGAACTATATAGCTGTCCTTATAAACAGTCATGGGCCATCTCATATCCATGTCAAATATTTTTCTATAGTATTAAAAGATGATAAAAAGTTTATATCTGAAATACAGAGATAAATGTCTGGTTTTCTTTAATGCAGCTCTTAATGTTCCATGCCACACTTAGCAATGCAGTGGATGGCATTGTCTGCAGACTAAAAGACTCCTTAAAACCAGCAATAACCTTGATGCTTTTAGCATCCAGACAGAGAAATGGGGGTTCTGCTGTGTCATAAAATGATGATAAGGTGAGGAGGTTCAGGACTATCAAAGGAGTTGTATTTCTACAGTGCCCACAGGCAGTCATGATTTATCATAGCTTACTTTATTTTACTGTGGTTTTATGCTCTGGAGTTTAGATGAAGTCATCAGTAGATTCTCTGTAATATGTCAGAAAAAGTCTATATGTGAACTTTTAGGTTAAGATTTACAAGCTAAAAAAATGATACAATTTTTTTCATCATGCCATTGCCTTTATTAGAATGTGCAACTGAAACAATCTTAATGAGATGGTTGTCTGACTCAGCTAACTATTGCATCCTTCTCCCTGGGTAAGCTAGCTGACCCTGCAAAACATAATTTAGGTCATGAGGTAAATTGACACAGCTTTTACATTAGCTGAGTATGGAGCTAATAACTGCTAAAGACAGCAGTTTTTCTATTATTGGAAATTGATCACAATGTAAAAAAAATATTAAGTATTTTGATGTTAGGAGAAAGCTGCAGGTCCTCAGCGGTGTGAGAAAGCAGCTGCTTGCATGGGACCAGATTCATTTTGCATCAGCAATGCCATAGCCTGACTGATATAAATGACACTCTAAAGCACTCCTTTTGAGGTGTGTGACTTGGAATCTCTGCATTTTTTAGAAATTCAGTGCTTTTGCCCAATGACACTAGTGTTTGATAACTTTATTTCCCTGTGAAGGTAGCAAGACCAAGCATTGTATTCTATGTGCCTTGAAGACAGAATTTCTGCCTGCTGACTGCAGGAGAGTGTGAATGATTGCTGTTGACTTACACTTGTAAATGGCATGCCTTGTGCCCTTTTGAAAGACATTCTGTTCTATTAACTTCTACCTTCCTGTGCAACCCTTTTAATTCTAATTACTTGTAGTGATATGTGCATCTTTCAACAGAATGATAAACCTGATTTACCAAACTTGCAGGGTAAAGTGCAAAGTCTAATATAATTATCTGTGCCATGCAGAGCTAATATGATTTTCCTATAATTTTCCACAGATGTCTTTTTAACTATTATGCTTGTGAGTGAGCATGGAGAAAGAAAATTACTGATTCTAGATCAGGTCTTTCCAGTATTAAACTAAGTTTCTCTCAAATAAGATGTGGAATGTCTACATAGCATGTAACAACAGAGAGTGCAAGCAAATTAAGCAGAAAACTTCCAGGCTTTTTGCAGGAACATGTTCTTCACCCACTAATACATGTGCATCCTTTGAGGTTCACTCTAGATTCTGCATAGATGGTCAAGAAAAGTAACATATGTTTCTGGAAAAAATAAATCCACGAAACTTGCTAATTGAGTTGCTGTGGAAGGATCTGAGCCTTCAGCGTAAGTGAATGTCTTGCCGTCTTAGCCCAAAACTTGAATTTACCTAGAAGGCTTCATCTTGAGTTTTGGAGGGCCACTTTATGCCTCTAATGTAAGCCCTGCTAACTAGTGCTTTTGTAGACTTCCCTGTTGTACAAAACTATTTTAAAAATGTATATTGTATGTTTACATGTAGAATGTAGCTTGTGTATTTAGATGGTACAATGTAAACGTTATTCTGTTTTCACTTTCAGGGATAGAGAAATATTTTTTGTTAGTTTTATCTAAGAGAAAAGCCATTTGTCTGGGTTGGTTTGTTTATATAGTATGTTTCTCCTGTGTTGACACTCATTTCATCACTGGGAGAGAAATTAATGTGGGATTTTTGAAGGGTCAGGGGAGGTCTCCTGTGTTTTCCAGTACTTAAGAGGTAGCTGAGGAGAAGATAGGTTCTTTCTTCATGAGGATGCACAGTGACAGAATAAGAGTAAACAGGGACAAGATTCTTCAGGGGCAGCTCTGTCTGGAATGATGAAAAGGGGAAAAAAAACTTGATTAGAGCAGCTAACCATAGGAACTGATTGCCCACAAAACCGTGGAGACTTCTTTCCTCACTGGAAGTCCTCCAGGCTTGGCTTTATGGGCTCTGGTTCAGCTGGTGTGTCACCCTGCTTTTAACAGGAGGTTGGAACCAGGGATCTCCGAGGGCCTGGACTTTTCCATGAGCCCACAAATCCTCTGCATTGTCTCCTTACTATCTCACGTTGTTTCAAGGCAATGATTGTTCCTTGATGTGGTGGAGATGTACAGTGTGCCATTCCATATTGGCCACTTAATCTTACATCTGCCTTTAAACAGACACGTGAAAAGTCAGTCACATGCTGATATCCCTCTGTGTCAGTGGCTTCCATGTCAACAGACTGGTGCTTTCCAGGGAAAGCTCCTTGAGTGCCTGGGGAACCTCTGCGCTTCAGGAACTGCCTCAGGTACCTCAGGACCCAGCCCTGCCTCGGTTTGCCCTCCCCAGGAGCTGTGGCTCATCCCCTCACACCCCTGGCCCTGCAGATCCCATCCCCGACCTTGGAACAAGAGCCAGGGAATTTCTCCCCGTGTGGCCATGAGGGTGAGGTGTGTGCCCGCAGGGCAGGAGGCAGAGGAAAGCGGTGAGTTCCAGTTGCCTCCTCAGTTTAATCAGTTTGTAATCAGCAGACGGTGGTGGTATTTAAATGTTGTTCTGAGTAATCTTCTAATAATGGCCAGGATGATTTCGCTATGTAAATATTAACAATCAGGTTTATTTGCTGATTGTTTCCCCTGCCAATTAGCAGCATGGCTTCATTCACACCTATCTTAGCTTCTGCAGCAAAGAACAAGAGTTGCTTGCTATCTTTTCCAGATCCAGATGGAGAAAATTACTTTTTGTAATGTATCTTAAACACAAGCCCATAACTGTACCCATAACAGTGGGTTTGTTTTGTGTTTTTTTATTTGAGTTTTTGGGTTGGTTTTGTTTTTTTGTGGAAAAATTTATCACTGCCTTTCTTTAAGTGTTAGCTATGTGTTTTTTTTCCCCCTGCTATTATCAAGATAGCAAATTTGTCTCTCAGTTTTCTTCCTTGATCCTCTGACCCCTGGTGAATTAATTATGTTGGTTTAAGAAGGTTTTTTTTAATGTTTGAGACTTCTGTTTGTCTCTGGCAAATTAACAGGGTAATCTGACTTTTTTAATGAAACATGAAGACTGGCAGTCAGAAGCCACTGCCTATTATCTTCATAGTTTAATTTAGGGTATGTTCTTTCTTCCCATTCAGCTGAAGATATTGACTGAGACAGGACCAAAAGTGGCTTTGATGGCTAGGGTCAGTGAGATACAAGGCAAAATTATGTTATCCAGGCAGTTTTATGTGTCTTAGGAACTTTCAGAGAGCTTATTTTTTCCTGCTAAATCTCAGAGGTTTTTGAAGTTTCACTGATCTGGTCTCACTGTGGTTTGTCTCACAGAATCAATCTTCTTCTCAGTGTTATTGCTCCTCATCAGTAAAGGTTCTTTTCACTAACAGCAAAAAGACCTCTGAGATGCATTTACCTCACCAAGTGAAACCAGGTTTTCAGCGCTTCTCATTACTGGAAGTGAGTATTGAATGTTTTGGATTAATCAAGTTTAGCAAGCTCCAATTTCTCCCTTGTATGCGAAGCGAAATGTAGTCGTGCTCTGTTACCTATCAGTTTACCAATTCCAGGAAGCATCTGTTTTTTCATGCTGTTGTTTCACAGTTCCTGAGAAGGTTAACAGTAAAGATCCCTCTGCCAGGGCTGTCTAGGGAGGGAATTCAATGGGAAGCATCCCCATTCCTAACATGAAAGGAACCATTCAAAGTAAACTCAACACTTTCATGAGGCTTTTTGCTACTGTTAAGGCACCAAGGACTGTTTCAATGTTGGTAGAATTCTAGTTTTAATGAACTACAGTAACATGCCCTGTCTGATAATTATGAGGGTGTTAGATTCTTGCTTGCAATGATCTGCAGTATAAATTGGTATGTAATTTATTTCTTGAAGTCAAAAGAATGTTGCTTGTTAAATACTGAGGTTCTTCAAGATTTAAATGGAATGATGAGTTTTAGAAATGAGTTACATATAGGAATCACAGGATGAAATTCTCTGATTTATTCTGTGGGAAGCTGGGTGAGCATCTCAGTCTCTTCTGGCCTTAAAATGCAGTGATACTTAAAATGGTTTGCTTTACTGTACAGAAAAAAATTGAGTTTGCTTTACTGTACCAGAAAATACAATCTGCTCTAACTGTCACAAGAATGTAATTTGCTATCCAAAGTAGCTCAAAAAAGGAAAAAGAAGAGCATATGAACCATTTACATACTCAGGCAGGTTTATTTGGACAATGATAAAAGGAAAGCAGGTTCACACATGTTAAAAATAGCAATTGCTGAAAATGTCTTGCCCCTGAAAGATGTTGGTCCAGAGTTTGCTCACTTGATCATGACAGTCTTTATAGGGAAATGCAGTGTATTAAAATGAAACAAATTCCTGTGTGGGAAGGTGGCACATTGCAAATGGAAGGGCTGTTATCTGGCTTTCCAGTGCACATTATCAGCTAAAGAACACTTTATCTTGGGACACTGGGTTTGATTCTGGGCATTAGACTTTGGGCTAGAGCTGCTACCTTACTGTAATTTGCTTAGTTCTTGAAGTAGACATGCTAGAGGTGAAAAGCAGGTGTATTGTCTTTCCAAGCAGTGTTTACAGATGCCATCAATATATTTGCATTTATTAACAGTCTGATGTCTTTCTATATAATATTTAAAATTTTTCTCCCTGACCTCAGCGCAAGCCTTTACATATTTCTAATTGTTCAAAAGCAGCAGTCAAGAGAGTTTTGGGGCTCTGGAATTCTGTAGTTATCAGAATGCAGGTAAACAGCCAAGCTAATAATAAAATAACAGTCAAAATAATTATCAAATTGTAGCACAGATTAGAGGACAATCCTGCTTAGAAAATGGCCAATTCCCTCGGACTGGAGGTAAAGTGATAAGGTTCTCATATCTGATACACTTCAAAGGCAACCAGAAATTATGAATAACATTTAAACTCTTACTAATGTTGACTATTATTAGGCATAAGATTTGAGCACCAGGGTTCTTTACAGATGTATATGTTAACGTTGTAATCGCTCAGTTATTTTTGCCTTCAAATTATTAAAGGATCTGCCCATGCAATATGCTGTGTTTTATTGATGCTGTAACAACATGTGTGAAAGAGGGTTTCTTTGGATAAGTATAGAGCACAGAAGTGTAATCCTTTTTTCTCTTAAAAAAGTTTCCTCCTTTCCCAAATACCCTGTTAGAACAGAGTTTAGAAAAGGAGTTCAAGTTCTTCAAACATTGCTAAATGTGGCTTCTAAAATCTCTCAGCTCCCACAGTCCTTTTGTTAGAACCTGGAGCCAGCTTTTGGTTCTTCCCTGTGTCTCTGCATTGCATGTGACTGCTGAGCAAGGCAAAGGGGGTGGGACAGAGACATATGTGATGGACAAAGAAATATGTGATGGAGGTAGAGAACATCTGGAGAGGCCATTTCAAAGAACAAGAATGACACAGGAGTTCTTGAATACAGTCTAATTGCAAGGAGGAAATACTTCTCTGCCGACTTTTCTGGGGGAGAGGTTTGGTCATTGTTTTGTAACTAGGAAGATGTTTTCTTCTCTGGGTCTCCCCCTCCTCAGTGTGGTTTCTGTCTTATTGCTCAGATCAGGGGAGGTTTCAGCTGAATAGAGGTGAAAGAGCTTCCTTGGCAGCTAAGGCCAAAGATGGGCTGCAGCTGATCCATGAGGTAAATGAGCTTTTGTGCTGGGCAGTCCTTCCTGCTGTAGAGCAATAAGATCCAGAAGCCACTGGTTGAGCTAGCAGCAGTTGGTGCTATTGTACCTCCTTTAGGAGATCAAAAGCAGTTTTTCCTGCACAAGTTAAAGGCAGCTTTCAGACCAATTCTTTAAAGTGGGCATATGGCAATATTGATAGTTCTTTGTGCAATGCAGATCGCTTCAGATTCGTCTCTTCCTGAAATAAAAACCAGCACTTTATGGTAGCAGCATATGTTTCAAATATAATTTCTGCCAGAGACTTGTGATTTGATGTGACTCAGTTTTCTCAAGAGGTGTCAGACTTTCTATACTATCCTGATGAGAGCCCCAAATTAACTTGATAAATATTTTGCTATCCTGATAGCTGGGAACAGCTCAACTGAGATCTCAGGCTGGTCTCAAATTGAAGAAGGGGCGCGGAGAGGGGGCTGTGTCCTGCTGTGTCTGCACAGGTTTTTCCTACCTTGGGAAAGCTTCAGTGCTGATCCCTTGGGTTGTCAGTCCAGGACTGTAGTGCTTTTCCTCTGTAGTCTCACAGAAAGGGCAAAGAAGGGACATACAGCAACACCTTTTAAAATGACAGCTGCTTATTTCATGTGCATTTCTCTGTGGATTTGAAGGCTGGCAAAGCTTTGCTATCCCTGCAGTCTGACTACACTAAAAAACAAACAAAAGACCTAGGCACACAAACCCACCAAACTCAGGACTTTGAGGTTCAGGCTGTGTCCCAATTTACATCTTAGCTTTAGAGTCTTTGCAGAACTTGCAAACACCCAGAAGTGTTTCTATCTGTACCTGTGAGCTGTTTCTGTACTGTAAGGACCGTTTTCCTCATTTCTAGCTACAACAGCCCTTAAAAATCAAGTCTTCCCTTCATCTGACCACTGTCTTTCCTCAGTGTAGTCATTGTGTGCCTTGCATTAATACATACTCTTTTACATAAATAAATTCATGTTCAGGTGATGGCTTACTTCGGAAAGATTCAGCTCACTGGCAGGCTCATGGAAAAATTCTGTTTAGGAGATAGAAGAATGACCCCTTTTACAGAGCACTTATAATTTGATTATTTTAATTAGAACAAATGCTTCTACTTCACATAGATATGATGGCAAATAAAAATCACTATTTGAACAGCTCTTGTATCTCGGCTTTTCTATATTTGAAAAAATATGCAAGAATATTCCTAACTTTTAAGGGCGTTAAATGTTGGTGTGAAATGATAAAGCACAAGCAAAACATCAGGAATTAAGGAAAAGGGACAGAGAAGAAATCTATGGAGTATAAAAGAGAGAACTAAGAGAAAATACAGAAATAATTTCACACGGGGCCTGGAATTTGTACTAAATTACTGATAATGAGTAAGTAATGCTGCTTTCCATATTTGTTGACCAGTCTAATGAGATAATTCTAAAGTATTCAAGGTCTCTAATCAGACAAACTGAACTAAGAGGTACTGATTAAACATTGGTTTGGAATGTGGGGCTCCTGGGACAGCATAGGAGTATGACAAAGCAATTCCCAAGGGCAGCCCAGAATACCATTTTCATCCTGACTGCTGTGGCCAAGCAGCAGCACATGGCTGTGCACACTCAACACACTACTGATACACGTCAGATGACATTAAGATTGAAAAAATTCCACTTGATGTTTAGAGAATCTGCTTTTAATCCCTTTGCAGTGACAGGCAAAAGTCAGGAAGGAGAGGTGAGGTCCAGCACTGTCTGAATGTCTCTCCTTCCTCAGCCTGGCTCAGCAAAGTCTGCAGTGGGGCGTGTCCAGCTGGGACATCGCAGCCTGCAGGGTGAGCAGCAGCTCTGCCAGCCAAAGGTGCCTTTTGCTGCTCTGTCCATGGAAACTGAGGTCAGTTTATATTCGACATAATATGGTGTCTTGTCACGCCTTTATTGGCTACACCTGTACCTAATGCCACTAAACTTGTGTGAAAGTTAAGCAATGTTTTCTTGCTTGTCAGAGAAGCATGACTGTTTCAGAACAGTGGAAAATAGGTTATTTGAATGGTTCATTTTTGTAAGCTGAAGTTCTCAGGTAATCTCTGGAGAGAAAAAACAAAAGGAGCCTTATTTTCTCATCCAGTTTCTATTCTGCAATCCCTTCACTTGTCTTTTGCCAAGTATATTGGAGCTGTGGCTTTTCCCATATTCTTTTCCTGTGGAGTGAAAACTGAGGTCACCACTTTTCAGTCAACTATAAATATATTTTTTTCTTGTATTATGAACTCCAAGTGCCAGAAAGTGCTGAACTTTTGATCTGCATAAAACAGCATATTCAAACAATAGTAGAAATGAATGACAAACATAGTTTGAAAATAAATTTCACCTTGAGATTTAGGAAGAGAAAAATACATGTTCTTTTAATAGCTTTATTTATACTCCTTTGAGGCATAGTAAAACTCCCAGTATTAAGACAAGAGTGAACACACAAATGTTCACTAAAACATAAAAAGGCAGTACATTAAAAAAAGGCCCCAAACAAATTGAGAGGAAAGAAGGCAAAACTGTAATCTTAATAAAATCAGGCGTAGGCACAAAGCTTACTGGAGCTGGAGAGATTTTGTTGGTTATATTAGGGGTTTGGTATAAAACCTTTACTATTACATCTGTATGCCAGTGTATATACAGCCAATGCTTCTCTGCTGGACCTTTGAATGAGCTGCCATTTCCATTTTCCAGCACTAAGGAATAAAAAACAACAACCAACAAGATTTTAAATAAGCAATAAACTTAGCAGAGAAGTTTCTTTGTTTGCCTTCTCCTTCAAGGTTTTTAAATGAAGTTCTGGAACACTTTTTAATACAAGCAGAATTTAATTTTTAAGCCTCAAATCCTCAAAGCTATGGGAATAGCAGGAAAAATAATTTATACAATATTCAAAAATGTTGACTGAAACATTCATCTAAAGTAATTGAATCAACACTAGTATTGATATTTAAAATGCTTACAGTTTTTGGAAAAACTGTCCTTCTGCTGGAAAACAGTGCATCCTTGGAATTGCAACATTCCCTAGGAATGCTTTGGTTTTGTCAGAGCTTCCATCAGAAATCAGGCATTTCAGTAACTTTGAGAAACCAGCTTTTTTTGAGGCTCAGACGGAAGAATTTTGATTTGAAAGAAATGTAGTATAGTCAAAACAAACAGGAGCAGTTTTTTTGGGTTGGGTTTTTTTTGGTGGTGGTTTTTGTTGTTGTTGTTTTGGTTTTTTCCCTTGAGTTCTTCTCACTCCTTCTTCCGTGTTTAGCTTTGGCTCTTTTAAGGTTGGTTTTCCCCTACCCACTCCAAGAAAAGTGGAAAATTTTTATGATGAATCCTTATAATCCTGGATGGCAAATAAAAATCACTCTTTGAACAGCTCTTGTATCTTGTTGTTGAGCAGCTCTTGCTTCTACCTTCATCTTCTAAAATGAATTTGCCCTTTATCAATTCCCAAAATATAAAATTGCCTAAGCTTCAGCACACCTTGCTGTTTATGTTTAATAAACCAGTTACAACGTATTTCTTCCAAACTTCTCTTATTTGCTATAGACTCTTCACCCCAAGATTTAGAAAGGGGCTACAGAAAATTATTCATAAACCTTTGTTAAAAGGAAAACACTCCAAGAAATTCTCCATAAGGTATTTTTAAGGCAATGATTGTACTGTTCTGTTAAAGAATTGCAGAAAAATCTCCAAGTTAAAACATTAATTGAGGAAATGACAAAACCGCTCTGAGGGCACTGGAAGGAGCATGAGAAACTCAGAACCTTTGAAGGGATTTCAGCAGGAAATGCTCTGGTGTGAACCAAGCTACTCAATGGTCAAGGTTGTGGCCTGAGTTCTAGAGAAAAACAAATTCATGGAATCCCTTCTTGCTTTTTTCCCTATGCCTGTTCCATGTCCTACAGACTTGTGACTCCTCCAAAATTATTTCTAAGGATTTTGATATGAGCCTCTTTGTGTTTTAATAACTCTCAAATTCCCAGGGCCCATTCATGAGTATTTCTAATCATTGTAGCTGTGAGGATACTCTTGCAGATAAAACTGAAGCATAATTTGTAGGACTACACAGGCAGAAAAATCCAAACAAGTTTACTCAGTCTGTTTTCAGATAATCTTGTTCTTTGTTTAGTCTGACTCCTATTTGAGCTATGTGGAGGTGACAAACAATTTTATTCCTGAAAGTTAAAGAGCAAATGCTTGACTATTTACTCCTTTACTCAGGATTTCTGTATCAACTCTACTTCTAGAGTTTAATCTTCCATTTATAAAAGTATAAAACATTTTTGTCCTTGAATGCTGAGAGACTGCCTCAGATTTTATTAATCTGGATTTCTGGGAGTCATAGAATCATAGAATGATGTGGGTTGGAAGACACCTTGAAGATCATATAGTTCCAACCCCCTTCCATAGAGATTGGAACATAAGCCATACAAATTTAATTTGTCTCCTAATGGTTTAATAAAAAGAAAGAAAATATGGATATTAATGGGAAAAAAGATCCAATCAAGCCAGATATACAGATGCTTTTTAGAGTACGCCTGGTACATGGAGCAGAAATAACAGCTGAAATCTTACCTAAACTCATAATATTAAACTGTGAAACAATAAGAAATTGCAGATAGGAAGTTTACTGAAGAGAGCAAAGTTGTGTTATTAATGATAAAAGCACATGAGGTAGGAGATAACAGCAGTGCCAGCTTTGCCCAGCTGCCCAGAGCTGTGTAGGTCTTTTCACTATGAGGGCTGTGCTTGTATGACCTGTACAGGTGAAGCTGTAACCTAGGAAATGTGGAGCTGCTGCTCTATGTGCCTGGTCACAGCATTTTTTTAAACTATCAGTGTAGTCTTGACACCTGGCCTTGTCTTAGCCAGTCTGGAGATTTTTTTTATCCTGTTTAGATGTAACCACAATTATCGAATTCCTGCTAGATTATTATGTAGTGACAAAAGGATAATGACCTACCTCATTCTGCCTTTTGCTTAGCTTTGTAAAGATGTGTAGCATAACACTAAACATTATGATTCTTCTTTAAACTAATGCAAAGTAACCACAAGCAGTTATTCTGTGGAGAGTGAGCCATTTATTTGGCAGAAACCTCAAAAGTACAGTTCCATGAGGACACCAAAGCTAAAACTGAACTAACCTGTGGTTAGATCCTGGTCAGCAAAGGAATGCAGCCTTACGAGCTGTATAAAACCAGCCACAGGGGTTATAAAGAGAGCAGAGAGCATTCACAGACGTGAAACACAAATATGAGCTAAATTCAGTTGTAGTACAACAAACACAGAGCAAGGTGTAGAACATGTAGAACATGCATGAGACTTGCTTGTGAAAAGCAGTAGGGAAATTGGAAAAGGAACAAAAAGCCAATCTTGAGGTGACCTTGAAAATAACAAATCAGTGATCTAGGCATACTTTATACAACCATAAATGACATTGTTTAGTGATATATATTTTTCAATTAGTATTCACAAAATTAATAATTACGAGAGCCTGCTACCATATCAGCTGTGAAAAGTATTAATGTTGGATACCCCTATAAAACTAAGACTTGAACTGACCACTATGGAAGAGTTGGCTTGAGATAAATTTAGTTTTGAAGTTTATAGTGTTAAAAATTGACTTGAAAAACAGATTCTGAGCTGAGGTAAAGGTGTTCCATGGGAGGTTAGATTATTGCTCACTCATGTAATTTTTGTATCATGTGAGAGGAGTGGATTATGTAAAGGCAGGCAAAGCAGGAGCCTTTGCACTTGGAGTGTCCTTCCTGGGCTCTGTCTGGATGTCCTCTGCTCTGTGGCAATTGATCATATTCTCTGATCCCTTCTCTCTCCTACTTTTCCAGTCTATAGCTCCTTTCCATATCTCTTCGTCTCCAACTTGCCTCCCTTGCTTTCTCTATCACTTGCTTTTAGCATCAATGTCCCCTTCCCCCCCCCCCACCTGTCTTTGTTTGGCTTATTCCTACCTTACTTACCTATTTTTTTCTTCCAAAGAAACAAGAATAACTCCTTGATCAGTCTGCTTTGTTTTTATATTCTTTCCTCTATATTTTATCTGTTTTGAGTGCTCAGGCTCCATGCTCTTTGCTGTAATGGGCTAATCTCTTACAGTGTTTACAATACTGAGTCATCACTCTGGGCCAGCCCTGAAATATGAGTTTTATGATTACACTTTGTTACTATGGTTATTTTAGAAATAATTAGAGAGCAATTGCTTAAGGGTATATGTAAATACTGAGTGCTTAAGTGTCAGTTTTGATTTGAATAAATGAATATTCTTTAGAATTTGAGTTGACATAGTGAATTGATCACTAATAGTCTGTGCCTTGTAATGAATGCTGTGGTTTTGAAAAAGTAATTTTAGATGCCTAATTTGGAAGTAGGAACCTTGATTATCAGAAGTCAAATGTTCTTTGGAAAGCAGCTTTTGGGGTCTTAATGTGCCCAAAATTGAATGCGATCAAAATTATATCTCTCTGCAAAGTCCTGGCCTACAAAATCGAATCACCTTCAACTCCAGCTAACTTAAATATAATAATCACAGTAGAGTGTGATTTATTTGCCCATTTACCCCAATTCCCTCTTTAGGAATTCAAAGTTGCTTTCTTGCTCCACTGATCTATACCTCCTCCGCTGGTACTGAGTTGTTGTTTCTTTACTTGCAGTGCTGTACATATTTCAAACAAGTTGAAGGAATTTGCTCTGTGTACTTTGTCTCTTTAGGTACTCACTGCATGGATGCCAGCAATTCTTTGTGACCAGGGTGGTCCCTTCTTCATTCTGGGCTGCCTTGGACCACAGCAAACCATTTGAGAAGGAAGAGACAGTGATGCTTCCTGCTCAGGCCAAGGTCAGGCACAGCAGCACCATGCTGAAAGATTGAGCACAAGAATGACACAACAATGAGCACAAGAATGCTCATTTATGGCAGAAGTCTGGTGCTCCTGCAGAAGCTCTGCTGTTTATTTCTGCTTACTGTGAGAGCAAATCCTAATGGATCCTGTCTCTAACAGGTGGTTCTGCAGTGTAAATGAATCACAATTGTGTTTTGGTGTTGCAGGAAATTGGACAGCTGGGAACAGGATTAACTCCTGGGGTGTGATCTGAGGAGATCAGAGCAATAGGGGATGGAGGCCACAGGGGGTTTATTTGGCACCTCTTGGAATTGACTCTGCCCTGTGTACCTGTGTTAGCCCCATGCAAGTACCCCAAACATCAAAGCATAGTTATTTGTATCAATCTTAATGAATCTTTGCCAATTTCAGTTTAAATTTATGCTTAATTCACCCTTTGCTATGTAATTTATTGCACGGGGGAATCTTGTCACGATCACACAGAGCAGCTCCTGTGTGCCTTTCTGCTTTCCCAGTGAGAGATGAAGTGATTAAGGGAGCAAAGACATGAATCCTGAGTGCATGAGTTAAACTAATGGAAGCTCAGCTGTTGCACCACCAGTAAATGGGAAGAGAAACTTTTCATCTTCCTGACGCTGAAGAGTCCTGCTTCATCATCCCCTTTTCTCTGCTTGTTTTCATTGCAGAATTCTCATTATCAGAAGTAGGAACTGACATCTGCTGGAGAGAGTTCTTACAGATGCCTGTTTTCCTTTTAACAGAGGCAAAAATCTGATGGGGAAAAGAAAGGAGGGAGACTATATAAAGACACAGTTTTCCCTGTGGGGAAAGGGAAGGGGGAAAACTAACAATACAAATTATAAGGTTTCTTTTTCCTTTGCTGGAGGATAAATATATGTAAAAAGCCTGGTATTTCCAACCCTATCCACGGGAAAGTCAGATCTGCTTGCATTCCATGAATCATCTCATTTTTCTCGGAGTATCCATCTTCAGACTTGAAGACAGAATGGAAGGGTAAGTGGGATAAGCAGCTGGAAGGATAGACAGGTTTAGCAGAAAGGAAAACCAAAGATGTGGAGAGGTATGAGAAGACTGACAGCAGAAATGAGTGGAGCCAAGCAGGTGTGTGCTGCAGTGGGGTGTGGTCAGATTGCACAGATGCCTAAGGGGGAATTACATGAGAAATGCCGATAATTGCAAAGGGAGACCTTTCAGGAAAGGGAATCTCTCAAAGCCTGGACAGCCATAACAGCGCCTAGATAGCCATAACAATAACACTGAATAATTGAGATGACCTCAATAATGGGATCAGAAATACCAAGTTTGGGAATAGACAATGCCCTGAGTTTAGCTGGATTTCACAGACCGTTAATGGGGAGTTAGGTGAGAGACAGTGAAATGCACAGATGATTGGAGGGAGCATTTGGGGCAGTGAAATCTTACCATACCAACAGAACTTGGGTAACCTTGTCAACATGTGGTAGAAAGCTTAGATGACCTAGTTAATGGGATCAGGAACAACAAACGTGGGCATAGGTGTAGCAAAATTGGAACCAACAGGAAAAGTATGCAGGAGTGGGTTTTTCCTCGGGGGGAAAAAGGAAGTCAGATGCAAATGAATGGGGGAAGAATGAGCATGGGAAAAAGAGAAAGCAGGGAGATAAAAAGGGCCGGTTAAGTGCGAGCAGGCTGCTGTCAACACTGCCTGTTGTCACCACGGCTTGCCCAGTCTCTAAGCCCTGTTCCTGAATGTTTTCTGTGTGAATAGGTTGTCTTTGTGTCATGTAGGCACCCAAATGAGCCTGTGCCTGAGCATCTGTGTCCCTGACACAGCCTCGGCCCACGAGGGCACTGCAGCTGCTCCCTGTATATACATATATATACACACACATATATATATACACACACACACATACATACATATATATATACACACACACATATATATATGTATATATAAACACTCTGACTGGGTGGGAGCACACCGAGCCTGGGGGTGTGCAGCTCCCCTGCACCCCACGCCCTCCAGCTTCACCTTCACTCTGCACTGGGGAAGATGTCACACGGTGTGCAGAGAGGGCAGGATTTCATGTGAACACTCGTCCCCCAGTGAATCTCCTGTCTCCTTGGACAGTGTGCTGTATGCATCAGTAGTGATTGCCGTGGCATGTTACAGAAATAGCTCCCCTCCCTCCCTCCCTCCCCTCCAGGAACCTAAATTCTTGAAGCTGGGTGCACAGTTGTGACAAACCAGGCTCAGCTCAGCCCCCCAGGGCACGGAGCACAGCCACAGGCACACTCATCCCACTCTGCTGCTGTCTGCACCACGAGTCAGAAGGAGCTCAGGGAGCTCCTGCTAAAGCCAGATCGCCTCTGGACCTCTTCTCTCAGCACTCTGGTGTGGGTACCAGCCTGTGCTGCCCCCAGACAGGCTCTGACAGAACCATCTGGGTGTGCTGCAGGTCACAGCAGCTCCTGAATGAATTAGCCACGAGTGGGCTGGGGAGGCAGGTAAGTGTGTTCACAGGGCAGAGAGAGCAGCTCTCCTCAACAGGAGACACAGGCAGGAGTTTAGGAGAGGATGCCACACAAACCCACAAGGAACATTATGTAGATTTGGAAGGCAGGTGAACCCGCGCAGTGAAAGCTTGGCAACGTCAAAGATTTTCTCCTGTAAGTCTGTGTACCTCAAGCAACAAAATTCTCAACTTATCTTCTGTATGGTTAGGATCTTCTTCCAGGCTTTTTTCTTAAAAAATCTGAAACTTTGTCAAAATGCACATGCAAAGTACACTAAACCTCAGATCTAAGATTACTGCAGTAATTGCATTTCCTCTCCTTATTTCCTTTAATTCACCTGAAGATGTTACATGATGTGTTTGTTACTGGAATACCATTAAGAACTGGGGGGTTGCTAGGAGTGCTCCAGCATCCTCACTGGAGGAATGAGAGTCTTTGTCTTCTCGTGTAGTGTGGGGATTCAACAGATTCAACACCTGTTCTTCACTTATTTTGAGACTTAAACCAAATCCTGTGGATGTATTACTGGCTAAAGCCTTTTGACTGTGAACTACAAGATGATGTGAAACAAGGTTAATATTTGTTAGTTTTATTTGGGTTTTGGGTGAATAAGAACCATAAAGGCTTTATTACATTACATCCAATAGGATTACTCCATCCTTCCTAAAAGGTATGGGACAATCACTTTAGCTCATTCAGTGGTACAGTGCAACTTGTTTAATGCACAAGAGGTGGTGACATGCAGTCTTCCTAATCATGATGTCAGTAACATAAGAATGGCACTATAAATAAAAATGACAGTCCACTTAGATTCTTTGCATGGCTTGTCAGTTCTAATTCTCACCCATGTTCCTAAGTATTCTCAAACATGTCAGGATCACAACATGCTTTGAATAAGTAAAAGTATAATTTAAAATCTATCAGAATCCAGTGGAGATCAACACTCCAGTCTTACTGCATCTTATGCCTTAAAGATCAGCTGTGCAGAAAAACTGCTACCCATGGACCTGGATTTTTCCTCATTGATTTGTACACATGGTGTTGATATAAAAATATTTACAAGCTTATAAGTAGAGTGTCCACTCATGTTTTGCTGACTTCATAAATACTAGTGTGGCTGCAGCCCAGCTGAAAACTAGGAAATATTCTTCCCTGTCCTTGAATTTTGACCATGTTATTATCATTAGTATTAAAAAGATATTTTGGTTTTGGTTTTAAAGGCCTAGAAAGACTGTCATTGTTATCTAGGCTAATCCATGAGGCAATATAACATAATCATAGACTTCACCTTCAGCTGGTCTGGGGGATAAACTGGAATATATTTTTCAGAGAGAAGCCCAGACTTGATTTATAAATTCTGAATAATGGAGTTGCCAGTGCACACCTTGCTAAGGTGTTTCAGCAGCTGCTGTTTTCTCAGGGGTAAAGTGTGACCTTGTCATTAATTTTGCTGATTCTCCATATCTGAGCATATTGATTGTTGCAATGATGCTGAATATTGTCTGCTAGATTAAATAAGCCTTTTCAGTAGGAAAACTCAGTGTTTTGCTACTATCAATCTTTGTTTTTCAGCTCTTACAAAGCTTTCCTGCTCTTTTTCATTTGCTTCTAGTAAAGTCAGAAATGAGAATAAATTAGGTATATTTCACTTGAACCAGTGTTTTCATCTGACTTTGTAAAACCATTCAAAAATTTTCTTTATACAGAGACTTATGCTTTAAGTAAAGAAGGGCCTTTCAGTGAAAGGTGAAATAGTGAAAAGCTGCTGATGTTGTGTAAGCTTTTCCTTTTTTGTCCTCATTGCAAAATCCTATTTTGAGGTAAAATACAAAGGGAGAATAGATTTTTAAAAATGTTCATATTTAATAATCTCCTCTCTTCTAACTTTCTTTCTTCTTTAACTTCTAGAGACAGAACTTATTAAGGTTTACTGTAATTTTAATACTGAAATTTAAAATCCCACTAAAATTAACTTTGTGACATACATGAAGCATTCATAATGGCTAAAATGGTGTGTGTGATGATCCACTACAGGCTGCATGATGACTTCAGGGGAGAACTGACAACTCTGTGCTCTAAAATATAATTATGTTAATAGCATTTAGAAAGATTTGCTTTCAATCCTAAATGAAAAAAAAAGTTAAAGTATGTAAAAATCACATTTTTCTCTGTGTAGACACAATTATGAACAGACTTTTGTAACTCTCTCACCCTGTAATTACCACTTCAAGCTTTCCCTCACCCTCCTGGGGGATTTGCTCCCTTTATACCCAGACATAGACACTAACATTTATTGCTGTGTATTTTTATTTCAAAAGCACAATAGTAGCCTACAAAGGAAATTGATCTTTCATAATATTTTGTCTCAATTTGATTCAAAGAAATTGATGATGAGGCCTTTTAAGTGTGCCAGAGCAGCACTGGCTGACTGTGAAGTATCCTTCAGCTAAAACGAAAATCATTACAATGTGAATGAAAAATGATTGTTAAAAACTCAACATTGCACAATAGATTGCCACTTTTAAATGCATCTGTGTGCTTGTGATTGACAAGTAAGATCTTATACAGGTCCTGAATTAAGTTCTGAAACTGATATTGTGCCTGATATTACAAATTATTATTCAAAACCAAAGCCTTGTAAGCATAAGTTGCTTGTCTCGCTCAAGACTATGCTGAAACATTATTTACTTAAGTATTTCAAACTAAATTTAGGTTAAAAGTGTACTTATTTTAGACTAAGTTGATTCTTCATGTGTGCACGAGACTTCTGCGTGGCAAGCAAGCCTTACACCATTACTAAGCTCTTAAAAAAGAGAACTGCTCCAAGGGCTGCTGAAATCCTCTTTTTTTTCTTTCTGTGTTAATGCAGGAAGGCATTAATATTCCAAGATGTCTGTGTAGCTTGTTTAATTACCTCCATTTAATAACTTTTACAAATCAAATGCGTGTTTTCATCTGGTGTCTCAGAGAAAAAGCTCTGCATGGAGTAGCAGGTGGTAACTAAGTTCTAGAAAGGAGGTAATTCCAGGCAGTCCATATTTTTAATATATACTTTTTTTGATTATAAAAAGATGTGTCCATAATACTTAAAATTTTCACTTTCTTCTAAAAAGTGTGTTAATGTATCTCTTTGAGTAAACTGCAAGACAGAGAAGAAACAGAAAAGAACTAATTTATGTTACATATACAGCCATACATAGAGATCCAAAGTACTGTTGAAGTTTCTATCAAGTATCCTTTGCCATCCTTGTTCAGAAGGGTCACAGAGGTATTTTCCAGCAATCATGTCCCCAGTAGAAATATATGGACTGCTGAATTGCATGTTTATGCTGATGCTATCTTCTCTTTCTGTAAAGGGAGTTTAATGAATAGTCTGGACTTGAGTGTCCCACTGGTGGGGTCCCTCCTGATTGTAGTCTATATAATTTAATGTATTCAAGATATTCCCCCCCACTTATCAACTTCTGTTTTAGTTCAGAGAGGTATTGCTATGTGCAGACTACTATTGTGCTTTTCAAGCTGCTTTTTGAGCAACTAATATAGAGATAAAGAAATTGTTATAAAAAAGAGTAGAAATATTTTTCAGTTAATAGGCCTTTACAAAAATTGTCTGGAGCTGTTTGATTTCTTTTCCTCAGAAGTTTATATAATAAAGTATCGTAACTCTATGATAAATATCTATTTGGTCCATGTGTTTACTTGTAACTTCTGCTGATTTTCCCTCCGCTTTTCCTGTTTCCAGCAGGATGTCTCTCAGCTGCTGGTGGCTCATGCCCTGTGTCTGCTCCCCCCTGGATCTCTGCTCACACTGTCAGAGGATGCCCCATTTAGAAACAGCTCCGTGCCCAGTGGATTCCTCCAGACAGCCCACTGTCTTCTGGGCAGTCCCTTCTCAGTGAGCAAAGTGGGTTCACATTCTTGGGTTTCCAGTTTGGGATACACCAAGGAGGAAAAATTCTTCAGTATTTGTCCTATATTTTATTTTTTTAAATGAATATTTTCTGCAATAACTAGATATTCATCAGCCCATGGTGGGTAAGTAGTTACAGAGGAAGAACAGCAGTAACCCACAGCTGTGCAAAGCTTTGGTGGTACTGCCAGAGTTAACCTGCTGCCTTCTTACATCAGGCTGTGATCTCTCCAGATCTCAGAAATGGCAGGGGTGTCAAGCACAAGAAGTGTATCAGCAGGAAAGTCCAGGCTCTGATGGAAAGGAAGCAGACAACGTTTTTCTTTGTGGGGCCATTAAAACAAAACAGGAATCATAACATCTCTCATGACAGAAGGGTCTATGCTCCCAAAGATACCATTTTCATATATCTTTTCAAATTATGAGGCTTTGACTAGATGAAAGAGGTCAATAGCACCTGACTGCACCTCAGAGGAGTCACTTATGAACCTATTTCATTTGTTCATAGCACTTTCTCTGTTTCAACTAACAGTATTTTTAATTTCCTGACCTGAACTGGCATTTGGCATTGCAGAGTGCTGCTAACTCTCAAACTAGTCCCTCACTTATTTAATTTAATTTCTAACTTTTAATACTGTAATTATCCTGAGGATATCAGATTGACTAATTTGCAGAGACAAATAGGCTTCTCTTTTGAATGCAATCATTCAAGTCTCTCAGCATAGTGGGATGTTCAGGATACAATACAAGGAGAGTAATACATTCTGCCAGCAGTGGCATTTGATAGAAAATTGGAGGACATATTTAATAAAAATCAATCTTTTTTTTGATGTTACTCTCTAATACAGCCAACAAAGCTAATATGGTGTTAGAAATTACTTGGAAGTAATGAAGAAGAAAACAGAAAATAGTTTTCATGTTATTGTATATGTCTGTGAATGTCTGCTTACTTCACCAGCTCAAAATGTTGGAAAAATTGACATGGAGCATAGACCTGTAAAGTGCAGAAAGAACAATAAAACAGAAGAACATGTGGAATTGCTCTACTGCTGAAAGAGATTAAACATTTGCAGGATTTTTAGCTCGGGGAAAAAAAAGAATTACCAGAGGGCAAATAATGCAATGTTATGAGCTGCCTGGAGAGAGTGAATAGAGAACAATTATTTACTCTTTCTCACTGTATAATATCTAAGGAAAATGAAACAAATGCAGGAGACTGATGAAAACTGGCAAAATACAGCAGTGAAAGATGTTCCTTGAGCATCTGCTCCTGCTCTGGTCTCAGTCAGGATTCAGGCTCTGGGATAGGTGCTGTAATATTCTGCTCCCACTGTGAGGCAGAGAAGCGATACAATACTCAATTTATAGCAGCCCTTAGGAACTGAACACCCACGATCATGGGGGGAGTTTGAGACAGTGCAATCCTTTTAATCTAGTTCTTCCTAAATTCCTCTTTAGAGCCTTAGCTTATTATTTTTCTTTGTGTTTTGAAGAAGCAACACCCCTGCACAAATCCTTCATTTGAAAAGAGAAGTCCTTGTTTAAAAAAAAAAAAAAAAAATTAGGTCATTGTGACCACAGAGCTGAGCCTTTCAGCCAGGTCATTTTCAGTCATCAGTTGAGGTTATTCAAGCACTGTGTTTTCTGCAGGAGGCAGAATCAACTCCTATTCCCACTGTTTATGGCTTGGCACAAACATCTGTGAACAGGCTGCTTGTATTACTCTGGTCTTGTCTCTGGCAGCTCAGGCTTTTGGACTGCTCTGGCTGTAATTGTCTGAGTATTATGAAAAGTGGGGTTTTAATAATTAACTGCCTTTATTTACAGAGGTACCCATATGGCATAAAATCTACTGCTGAAATGTGCTGTAATCTGTAATACAGTGGCTTTGTGATGTACCACTGAATGCCTGAAACTGGGCTAGAGCTCTAAAAATGGGTTTTAAACATACAAGGGGAAAGAAAGCTCAGGGAAATTTTAGAATAAATGAAAAACTGTGTTTGTTGCCAGCTATTTAAACCAAGACATGTATTTATACTTGTATTTATATGTCTTATTTGTGTCCTAGGGGAATGAATTCTGTTTGCAGCCTCATTTTTCACCTCTGGGTTACGAGGCTTTTTTGCTGGGAGTACTCTCTGTAGTTACACCAACTCAGAGCATTGCAACGTTACCTGGCACATTTTGGGGTAGCTTTGTACTTGTTTTATTTTCATGTGACAGTGTCTATTATCTTAAAGAGGGTAAGAGAAAAATTAGAAATTGTTGTTTACTGGTATCAGCTCAGTCTCACCTAATTTAATCATGAGGGACCTCTATGTTTGTGCAGAATCTCTGCCCAGGGACTCCAGAGTCAGAGTCTCTAAGGGTGAAGAAGAGACTGTCTTCCCCCAGTGAAAATGTGTGTAAATCTTCATAGCTCCAAAAGTCAGCAAATCATTGAGAGAGGTGAATTTTGCTGACAGAGCCTGAGTCAAGTTGTATTTTAAGCACGATCAACATAAGGCATTTCCATTTGATGCTTTATTGTCCATTGGGATTTCTCTTCTTTGTACAAGAATGTGAGACAGAATGATTATACAATGATTATACAATTATTATACAATGACAGAATGATTATACTAACAACATTCAGAAAGTCTGAAAGTTTTTCTGAGCTTTCTTGTTTTTTTGGTAAAGTAGAGATGCAGAGGAGGATGGTAATCTGCATAGTTAAGAAAAAACCAATTTTGATCAGTGTAAACTTTTGGTGCCAAGTATAACTCAAAAATCTAAATTAGAAAATGCAGCTATTGCTAAGTGAATATAGCAGGAAAAGAAGGAAAAAGAGCATGGGAGATAATTAGATACATTTATGACAACAATCTGTTTTGATAATACTGATAATCGACTGTCATATATAGATATATGTACTGGTATATATATACCAGTACATATACTGATATACCGATGTATAGATCTACACACACTGATAGTTACTGATAGGTAGAGGTTATTATCAAAATAGTAGTTAGATGTGTTTGAACTTTGAGTCTGACTGGATTATACACCTCACATTCTGAGTTACCTGAAAGTATAAGCCTTTGTGGATTAGGCTAAGAAGTGTAGTTCTGTTAAATAAGAAAAACTATGCAAAAGACAAAATTGTTTAAATACTGGGGAGAGGATATGATGAGAAGTGGATATAGATCTGTGATATTCTATTGATGATGCTTCCCAAACCTGTGAGCAACTTGTTGCTTATAAAATCATGTGACACACAGACACACACAGCCCACAAATGAAGACTGAGCATCCTAAAGCTCGTTATTTCCTAAAGTTTATTATTTTCAGACTGTGGAAAAAGAAGTTTTAGAATCTGTTTTAGTAGATCTTCTTATATACAAGGTCTAATTTACAAATAGATTCCCTGGCCCAGCAAAGGACTGAAGTACATGCTTTAAATGTGTAAATATTTTCCTCCTGAAATTCAAATTCAGTAAAGACATTGGACACATTATTGAGAATTAAGATCATTGTGATTTTGTTACTTCCTCTGTTTCTTATATTGTTGCTTCATTTGCATGGCAGAGTACAACTTGATCAAAATTTGACATTAAATCTTCCTTCCTCTCCTTTACTATTTTTTCTCCCTCAAATCAAATTATTGAATAAAAAAACAAGTAGGGAAAGTGAAACAAAGTAGTAGCAAGTATTTCAAGGTTACTTTGGCATCCTAAATCACTGAACAGTTGAAGCTGGCACTAGAGTTTTCTTTGAACTCTGGCAGTTTATTCAAGGCATTATTATTTTTCTAAGAAGGAAGGAAAGGGAAAGAAAAGAAGATCTCTGGGCTATAACAACACTCTCTACTTAAATTCTGTATTTCACTTGCTCTCTCTGACCCTGGTAGAGAAATCTTCCTCTGAAGTTTCTAGACATGCTGTCTTCATTTACATTTTAAAGTCATCCTTTATCACAATAACAGCATCCATGAACTACATTAGTAAACTGAGAAAAAAATTAATTGTTGCATCCCTTGACATGGGCAATAAAAATACTGTTGTATTTTATTTTTCCCCCAGGAATTCACACCTTGAATGTCATACAGCTGAAAAGGTTGTCTCTGCTAATTATAGATTTTTGGGGGGGCTGAAGGACTTTGCCTTGTGTTTCTTAAGTGTAGCCTCATTTGAGAAAGAGTTTATAGAACAGGAAAGTTATAGAGGAGAGTAAGAAAAGGCAATATGTTATCTGAAAAGAGGAAGCTGTTCATATACAGCCCACATAAACAGCTTGCAGCAAGCTTTTGTAAGCTCCTCTTTAAGTGGAACCTGCTAGGACAACCTTTTCATAAACGTAATTGTACATGGATGCAAGATTGAATCTCAGTCACATAACAGGAACAAATGACAAAAAGAATTTGTACTTTCTTCTGAAAGTCTGAAATATCCATTATGCTGAAATATCAACACAAATGTAAATGTGTTGAAGAGGAGGGAAAAAACACTATACTTGACAATTAATTTTAGTTGCTGGAAATATCTGACCTTTGAAGCATTAAAAACTGTTTATAAATACGGCAAAAAAATATAATCAATTTCCCTTCATCCTACTGTGGAAATTAACATAGAATCTGTTGCAGTTTAAGTAAACTCAATGACATTTGTGCCATATAGAGTCTTTTATTCAAGATAATTTTCTATGGACATGATGTTCACTGCTCCAGTGAAAAGAATAAATCTGAAAAGCAACATGCAATGATGTATAGATTTCATATTTGTGTAAAAATGACTGATCTGCTTCCTTACTCTGAAGAGGTAATTTTACCCACATCTTTACCACTGTGCACAAGTGTTTGACCCTGTACTTCTCAATAGCACTATTAATCATATAATAATAAAACCTTCACTCAGGCAAGTCCACCATGTTTTTGGGGAAAGTTATTTTGGCAGATTAATTTTTGTGCATCTCTGTTTCTGTATGTGGGCTGTAAATATTGTCAGTGTCTCAAGGCTTTGCAAAAAAAAAAGAAAAAGAAAAAAAAGAAAAAAAAAAAGAAAAATTAAACTGCTTTTTCATTTTGTTTAATTTAAGAATTCTTTATGGCCCATTAAATCAGATTGCTGGTTGCTACTGTGGAATGCTGCTGCAATCTGCATTTCCATGGCTCAACTGTAGCTTGTTTATAGCTGCTGTATTTTGTGACACTGCCTTGTTCCATACATTAATCCAGGCTAGGATTTAAAGCACGTGGAGGAGGCTAATTCCTATTCACCTATCTCTAGAATTGATTATCTAAAGATTTTGGTCATAACAGAACTGCACAGTGAGATTTCAAATCTTAGGAGGACTGCTCTCCAAGAGCTATTTCTGGTTTTGTTTGTGTGGGTTGATTTGTTGTGGCTGTTTGTTTGTTTAGCTTTTGTTAGTTTGGTTTGGATTTTTATGTTTGTTTTGGGTTTTGTTTCCCCTGCTGTTTTCAAGTTATTAAGTGAGGCTTTTATGCATAATTAACAAACTAAAGGGAAAATAAACGGGCATCTGAACCTGGATCACGATCAAAGCTTTTTTGGTGGAGGCATTTTTGTTGGTCAGAACTCCTTGTTGTGTTGTTTTTCTTTTGGGGGAATTTCATTACACATCATATTAGTTCACCTAGGAGAGGGCTTTTCAGACATCTCAGCCAGGTCTTGAAAAATTTCTTAGATAATGATGCAATCTTGTGCACAGGTGACTCAAATTCAAGAACTTCCAGCCATCTGGTTATGCTAATAGTGCAAATCAGTGTGAGATCATGATAGACAAGTAAGTGTTAGTGAAAAACTGTCGTGTGTCTGAATTCTTTGTAAAGCAGGTATATAGATTGTCCTTTTAGAGGGGATGTGTGATGCCATTAAGTAAGACATGACTGAATTTACTTTTACTGTGCTTTAGATGAAGGAATAATAATGATGTTAAGAATTAAAAAATATTGTGTAGGTTTAAAGTCATCAGAAAATACCAGATGCTGGAGTAAAATTACTTTAATTGTGAAATCTCCAGTGAAACTTGTCTGAAAGGAAATGATGAAGGTGGTTCTCTGCTGAAAGGCTTTGTATCATCTCACTACTGGCTGCATCCCTGTGAGTCCCATAACACATTTTATATATTTATTACCCATGTGTTCCTTGCCTGCCTTTCCAACTGGTGTGTTTTGTGATCATTCATGCTGGGTTACACCAGTTGTACTGTGTTACCTCAGTCAATGAGATGTGAACTGGCAAAACCTGCTGTAAAAAGAGGTGGAAATGTTCGGATAAAATGATTTGCTATATATGTCTAGAGATTTGAGGAAAAAATGGTTTTCTTTTTTCTCCAGGAAATTCTGAGGTTTTTGTGTCTAAAAGAAAAATTTGGAGGTCCCCTTATTACTGAAGTATGTCCAAAGTATAGGAGCAAAAAACCCCAGGTGACATCTGTTTATATAATTAAACATACTTCTAATTGATGTTGTGTCTGAATGCAAATGAGATGAGGATGTAACAGGATGTGGAGAGAGTTGTTACAAATTCTGTGCAGAAACATCAGAAGAAGAGGTGAAATGGAACTTTCTCTTCATTCTTACCTTGCTTCCCTGCTAATTTTTACTCTTTGTTTACTCTAAACTCCATGTCCTATTCTGGTAGGAAGTTTCAGACTCGCCCCTGGGAGGAAATATGAGCTCTGAGAAGGATTTAGATTAGATGCCCATATTGGATTTTATTTCAGAAACTGTATGTATTTAAACTCTGATGTTATTGGAGTACAGGTAAATCCAAAAATTCTGTTGCGTTTATAACAGTGATCTCCTGAGTCTGTGTAAATCTACACCACAGTTTTATTCCTTTTAGGGATACATAATAGGAATAAAAAGATCCCCTGTTCTCTATTAAAAACAAGTTTGATAGCAAAGAGAAGAAGAGGTTTCTGTTTCATTATTGATAGTCAAGCAGGAAGTGCTGCTTTAGAAACACCAAGAGATGTGGAAAGTGCTTACAGATATTCCCTGGGCTTGGAAAGAGAGTAAACCTCTACCCACATCTCTTCCCTTCCCTTCTCATATACAGCATGACAGTCTCATCATAATGTGGTCGGGAAATTTTGTCATAATCAGAGAAACTCATCTCATGCTTTGAACCTTTCATGAATATATATTTACTTTCCAGTGGAAATTTCTGTTTCTTGTCAAAAGGAGTTAAACATATTAAAGATCCTTTTCTGACACCTTGGTACCTCTGTTCCCTTCCTATTGTAAAATGTATTTTGTTAGCATACTAATGTTATCCTGAGCTAACCTTGTAAGACCAGGATCTTGAAATTTCTCAGTCTAAGACTGACCTTCATGCAGGGATGAGAATAAAAGAAATTTGCCTCTAGCCAATGTTAGCTTATTTTAGTAAAATTAGATTTTAAGGTCAATCTTTTTTCCAGAGCAGTCTTTTTTCCTGTGAAAGATTAGGAACTGGTTTCTGTATTGGCCATGTTGATTTAGTACTTCACTTGAATTTAACATAAAAAAAACCTCAAAAACTTGCACTTGCATCTTAATTTTTGTTTTGCACTAGAAAAATTATGAAAGAGAATTACTCAGCCTTTGCTCATTGGACTGCAGTTCCCTTGAGGTTCCTGGCACTTGGCTGAGATCCTGACTTAGAGAACTAAGTGAAAAAATTCAGTTGAATCCAAAATTTTATCTGATTTTAGGAATAGTTTCAGAAAAAAAAGAGAAGGCATACACCTTTATGGGACATTGCAACATTCTAAACCTAATTATTTTTCTAATTCAGAACAAAATCTGAAAATTCTGTAATTTGTTTGGTAACACAAATACCAAAAGTAAGAAACTAAAACTATTAAAAAGTTTAATTTTTAATAGCATCAAATGTTACATTAAAACCTTTTTCTAGATAAAACTTTTTTTGTTTTGTTAAAGTAAATGACTTTCATGGGGAAAACATTTAAAGATGAATTGGTTTGCTCTAACACATTTATATTTAAAACATGTTAGCAGAGTTTGAATATTTCCATAACATTACATTTTTGTAAGCTGAGATACTCCTTTTCTGGTTATTGCATAGGAAGAATAATGTAGAAAGAAGTGTGTATTGGCTCATTGATTTATTTTGGAAATTACTAGACACAGCTACATAGTAATTCTGTCTTCCTAATATTTTCTTCGCGTTTCTTGCACTGTGCCATTCTATCAATATTAATTTCTCACTCATAGCTTTTTGTCCATTCTGTTTCATTCTTGTTAATCAGCTATTGCCTGCACCTCTATTATGTGATAAATAGTTTTCAGCCTATTAGCTTTCATTTTCAGAGTGTAATCATGACTTAAAATAGGAACAATGCTCATTATCTTATCTTGCTTACACTTTTAAACAAAATATATTGAAGTTATATTGAAATAATTTCATTATCACTAAGTAAATTTACCATTGTTTAAAAACCTTATTACAAAGCCCTACTCGTGTTTTCTTTTCTTACCAAGTTAATTTCTATAGCAATTTTATGTAGCTCAATTTTATTTTATGTAGAGGTGGTTCACATGGTAAATGTAACCTTATTCAACAGAAGTGCTGTGCACTGCCCAGGAGGGAATGTTATGAAAAGCAAATTCCATCATGATCAGTAGAGGTCAATGGAGCTTTGTGAAGTCAGCCTTACATTTTACTTAGAACTCGCCAGAGTTCTAGAACTCAAGAAAAACTTGTAAATTAATATTTATTAATGTCAAACTTTCATATTTTATTCATGTTTTAGTCTACAAATGTAGGAATGTGATTGATATTCTGGAAGAAAATTTGAATCAGCCAACAACATAGCAAAAGCTGTCATAAAGTTTGCCAAATACAACTTTTTATGTTAGTACAATTTCCATATAACCTTTTCAGAATTATCAGTACTGTTATATTAGAAAATTATATAAAATCTATTTCTGTGACAACTGAAAGGAAAAAAACCAAAGAACAACCCAAGCTTGGAAATGAACTTTTTAAAAAAAGAAATTATTTTTTTCCTAAAATATCAGGAAAGAATCAGAGTTGACATTCTTTCCTGTGTAGTCAGTTCTGTTACTTCTCAAGTTTGCTGATCACTTGGATTCAAATGAGCTGACATTGGGGAAAACAATTCTTACTACCACAAATTACTGTTTAAAAATACCTTGTTTTTCAGAAAGTATATATAAAAAATGTTGTTCATAAAGATAAGTAAATTTGACCAATGACAAGTTAAAAACAACCCGAACACAACCTCCCTCCCCAGTAATCATAAGGTTTGCCTATTCCATTATGAATTTATTGTGTGCTGTTACACATTATATAGAATTTTATTAATATAAATAGCTATTAATAGGTGAAGTGCTACTACAGAGCAATCAGCTGGAAGAAACATAGAATAAAAATAGCATGAAAAATAAAAATTATAATGATGCTATGTTAAAAAAACCCAAAACCTTGTATTGTGCTTTAAGGTATTAATTTGCCCTTTCCAAGTGAACTGCAGGTTGCCTGTCTTCCTGTACACAGGTATGTGCCCTTTGGAATAGATAACACAGATCCTGATTGCTCCAAGGTCTGTACTGCACTTCAATTAAGTTGTTTCAAAGTTCCAAGAGACCTTCATTTTCATGATCTATACAAATAACTGTGGCTTGAAGTATTTACATTGAGATGAGGCAGGTTATGAGATGAGTAGTTCCTTATTGTCTTTTATTTAAGAAAGCTCAAATTTTGGCTACTGAGTAAACACAAGCCTTACATGCAGACTGTTGATGCCCAACATGAAATTCAAGACTATGCTCAGAGGAGAATTAAAACGAAGGAAATTTGTATCAGAGTCCCTTTAATCCTTGAAGCATTCTCTTAAACTAGGAATTTATGCTTCTTAGCCATTAGTGTGGCTGGTATTTGCTGTGTGTACCAATTCATAGCAGTGTGCTTAATGGTAATTCTTCCACTCGTGGTTTGAGCTTGAAAGAACAAGTATGCTTAAGAAAAAGGGGCTGCTGTTTTCTCTGAATCTGTTAAATTTGGTAGAATTAAGTTTATTTAAAGAAGAAAAATTAATTGGCTTCTGAAATAAAGAGGAGGAGATACCCACTTAATTTAATATTCCATGAGAATACAATCTGTTAGGAAGCCTTTGGCAATTCTGATCTAGGGCTTCCTGTCAGAAGAGGGCACATAGCAGAACTTTTCCACTGTATGCTCTCATGATTTCTTAGTAAGTTATTTACCTGGCAAGATCAGCTCTCAGAAGCTGTCTGTCTTTGAACATTTTCCAGAAATCCAGGCTGCCTCTGCCATCTTGATCTGCCTCTTGGAACAATAGACTCCTTCAAGTAACTCCAATGCCATGATTTAGACAATAACTTATTCCTTTCAGTGTATCACCTGTGTCCAAATATCCATGGGTCAAATATTGTTTTTCATTTGCTACCCCTTTTCCCAGTAAGCCTGCCAAGTTTTTTGACTGATCATTCTCTGTACCACCTTCTCAAAATCTGGCATAGCATTTGCTGTGACTGAGAAGCAGTTTTAATGAAAAGGTTATTGTCAGTTCAGAGATTTAATCTTTCGGTTCCTTTAGGTGTCTTAGATGAATATCATATGGTTCAAACAACTTATTGTTTTTTTTTTTGAAAGCTTGTCACAGAAGAAAAGAAATATTGGATTAAAATGTGTTTTTCATTATCATGAATCCAGATACTGCATTACTGAAGAGAATGGGAATTTTGCCAGTAAATCTGGGAGGACAATGTAGAAGTGTTTAAAGAGGAAAATCTTACTCAATAAATTTAAAGAAATTTGAGGTATAATGCCAGTATTGAGGTCTGTGACAAGGAGGAATAGAGCCAAATTGCATAATGGGCACTGTAGTACAACAGGATTTTTTTTATTTCAAAGGGGCAGTTTGTTCTGTCCTTGAAGGTATTTAAGAACAGAGTAGGCTGAGGATATCACAGGTACACCTGATCTTTCTTGAAGAAGAGGAAATAGTTTCTGTCACTGTTACTGAAATTGCTGTGAATGGATGTAAAACCTTAAAGAGTGATCAGTGCAACTGCATAAAGGAGTGGAATGTGCACACAGAGGGGTGCAGTGGCTGGAGGCCAGTGGCACCACAGAGCAGGAATGAAGCTCCTGGCTGTTGCCAATACCTGGCTGCTGTGTCATGACAGTTACAACAAATTCTATGCAATTATAAAAGCAGTAAAATTGCATGGGCTGATATGCAAAGTACTGATTTGTCTTCATCTCACTTTCTCAGCCTCCAGAAAACACGAGATATGTACAGTATGACTGTAGCTCTTCCCCCCAAAAAATAAAATTATGTGATCCATCAAACCAGTTACAAAGCTTGAGTGTAGATTATTTTTGGGGTGCTCACTATTTTCTGTAATTCTGTTACACAGAACTAGGCAATTAACCTGGTCACCAGTTTTTTATACATTTTCATATATTTCTGACAACAATATGCAAAATTTCCCTAAGTATTATTTTCCATTGTGAAGAAGCTGCTGTTTCGACACCTTTTGTTCATGTGTCCACTTTTTCTTCTTTATCAATAGTTTTTGAATTATGACTTGAACAGGACTCATGTTTATAATTAAGTTCTGATTATGAGGTAGGTGGAATATCATTCCTTCCTGCTGGATGAATGCTTGGGTCACCCACACAGTCTAGGGAATCTAAATGCATAATTTTCATTTTGTTGAGCTTAAGATCTGCATCCAACAGTTCAAATCCAGTAATAGTCAGATTCTCACAGCAGTATTTTGAGCACATTAGTGGGTAACTACTACTCTGTGTACATTTATAGGTATTATATGTTAGTGGTGATAATTGTCTTACTCTGAAATGGAGTAATTTCTTCTGGGAACCTTACAGGAAGCTTATAAATAAAATAATTTTAAACACTGAGAAAGAAATGTTCCTTTTTTTTTTTCTTTACAACCCAAGGCAAGAAAAAACCCTCAGCCAGCTTAAGCCCTAGATCCCTTTTTAACATGGGGAATATTGTCACGAGACATAGAAAGAGATGCATTTTTAATGCCTAGATGGGACTGTAGTCACTCTCTGGAAACCCTCAACAAAGCACCTTGTTATTGTCCTTTTTGGCTCCATTAAAATCCACGTTTCTCTTTTTCAAGCAGATCAGTCCAGACAATGACACTGTCCTGAATTTAGGCTGCCTCCCAGTTTACAGGGGCATCTTCCCATGGCTGTTACACTAGGGATAATTGGAGCCTCTTTGCTTTTCTATAATTGCAAGAGAGAATTTACTTGGACAAGTGCAGGGTTAGAGGAGTATGACACAGTTGATGCTTCCAGAGGCAGCCTGACAAACAAAAAAAGGATGGTGCACTAAAACAACATTCCTAGGTGCCATAATGATTTCAAAGTTAGCAAAAGAGTGAAATGGTGATGGGATGTTTATGTGCTGAAGACAGGGAAATGTCATCCTCTGTGGTCAGACAGTCACTCTCTCTGTAAAGAGCAATTGCCAGGTACAACTAGGCCTTCAGAATATAACTAATATCAAATTTAGTGTCTTTCTTTAGAAATACTATTTCAGTTGTAATGCATTACATTCTCCAGCTAATTGCTTTCCTGTGTTCCCCAGAAATTATTCCACAGTATGAAATAAAAAATCCTATAGACAACCATCCATGATTTTTTGAGCTATATTTGAGAGATGTAACTTTCTGATATAGTAAGATATTTCTGCATAAATGCACTATTTCAATAAAGATTTTACAGGAGACATTTCTTAAATTCAGGAAGAGAGGAATGACAACACAATGACAGACTAATTCCCTGTGAAAGGGATCTGTAGTAGGATCTGGTTCTAACTCATTTAGAATAGAGACTTCAATGTCAATCTCTGACTGCCTTTTCCTCAGGGAGTTAAGGTGAACTTTCAAGAGGTGGTTGATGGTCCATGACTGAGGATAGAGCTGGGCTTCTTTTCTCTCCTGCTTCTGTGAACCTAATCTGTTATGTGAGCTCTGGTGCTCAGCTGATTCCTTGGAGAGTCTGCTGGTCTTCCTAAGCTAGAAGGAAGAGACACACAAAAAAAAAAATTAGCTGAAACGGATCACTGAGAAGACAGATGAGTCCAGAAATGCTGGAAAGGAAAAGGAGGCAATTCAGGCCTGGAAGGACTGGGACAGTGGATTTACATCAGCAAACCATTGGACCAAATGTGAGACATCAGAAAATCTGATCTCTTTCACTCAGTATCTCCTCTCAGCATGACCCTATTTTATATAAATAAACAAGTATTACTCTGAAAAAGTTTTGGTAAGAGAAGCTGATTGATAGACTTCATTTTTATTGTATTTTAAAATTATCCTGTCTCTGTTCCAATAAAAGAAACAACGATGTGTGTTTCAGATGTATTCTTCCTCATCCTCCCAATAGCAGGGCCAGCTCAGTGCAGGAAAACACTGTTTCCTGAGGTACTTGAGTGATTTTGTGCTATAAACAGGTTCTGAATATCTGTGAAATGCCATAATACTGGTACATAAAATGGCATCAATTTCTCTCATTCCTTCTCTCAAAATTTACAACATTCTACCTTGCTGAAGTTTCACATCATTCTGTCTTATTGCAAAACAATGCATTTCTGTCATATTCCTTCTTTTCAACATATAATTTCCAAATACATTATTGCATCTGCATTTTTGTCTTTTGTTCCGAAGTACCCTGAGAATCTTTATGATCTCATCTAGAATGTCACTTGTTTATATGAGACTGCTTGCTGACTTAGCTTTTTCTAATTCTTCTTAGATGTTGAGTAAGAAAATGGATTTTTCCTTTCATTTATACCATACTTTTCAGTGTTGTCAAAGGGTGGGCATAGAAGCAGAACCACACCATTGAAGGTTTAGAACAAGAGAGGAGATTATTGAGGAGGAATAAGCTGTTGAAATAAAAATGCTATCCTGAGTGTAACTGGAGATCCTTCTAGTCTGCCTGTTTAGATGGTGATTGTTGTAGTTGAGACGGACAAGACAACTTTCCTTTGCAGCAACAGCCAATCTTTATTGTTCACAGCTCATATTTATATGGTTTTCTGAAAGCATCGTGTTTAATTTTCATTGGTTAGTAGTTGCTAGTGTACGTGCTCACCAAAAACTTTCTCCCCTAAAGATGCTGACATTCTTTTCTCATGGATGCAGGCTGATTCTCACCCAAGAGCTTTCGCTGCTGTGCCTGAGCCATGACTGTACAAGGCCTTTCTTTTGTAAGGTGTTACCTATCTGCAACAGGTGAGGTGTGAATGACTCTGTGCCCCCAGCCCATGACTGCAGACAGTTCATCAAGACATTGCAGCCTTGATGAAATGCTGAGGTCAGGACAACAGTGAATGCAGAGGGAGTGTGGAAGGATGGGCTCTTTCAGCCCTGTCCCCTCAGTTTGTACTGATCCTGCTCTGCTGCCTGAGCTAGAGACCAAAGAGTTTCTATTTTACTAATATGTTTATGTTTTGTTTTTATGAATCCTATTCTGCTATGAAAAGCATGACCACCTCATTCACTAAAACACATACAGATATAGCCAGGTGTGATCTAAAGTGTTTCAGCTCAGAACCAGCAATCTCAGACAGGGCTGTTTTGCTGGGCAATGTCTGCTTCATTTACTGATTTGGTGATGCTTTGACATAGAGATCATAGTGGTATGAGCGACCTGAGAAACATGAGACAGTTGGAGGATGAGACTCCAAGAAATTTGTTGGAACAAGGGCTGAATGATTTGGGCTGCTTCCTTTCAAATATTAATCACTACATTTGAAAAAAAACACCCAAAACAGAGCACACAAAAAAACCAAAGGCCATTTTTCCATACTGTGTGTGTCAGGTTAAAATGTAACAGAAAACATGTAACAGAAACAGTGAAATAGTGCAGCCTTTGGATTGATAGGAAATCAATAGTCAGCTGCTGAAGAGAGAACCACTTTTCAGCAGCCACAGAACCAATATAGTTAAAAACACATTATGGCTGTTGTACACTAGTTAACACTGGTTATAAAAGAGCTACTCTTCTTAAAACCTAATGTTACTATATTTAATGTTTTTTTAAAATGTGGTCTGCCTTCTGGTCAGGTAATTAAAATAAATAATAAACCAGTAGTTAATTGCCCATATTGGCCACTAATGGAGGGATTTCCACTTTAATTATTAATGGCATGCTCTTTGCTCATCATCCTGACTATATTTTTCTTCCTGCTTTTCCTTCATCTCACTTGCTACCTTCATTTTCCTGCATTTTTAAGAGAAAGGACACGTTTTCTTAGTGTCTTTGTTTATCATTATCTCCATATAATGGTGCTCTTGTCCGTCTCTTCCAGCAGAACAATTTCTCTTGCTGACTTGTCTTTGTATTCACTGATAGTAGTTGCAACATTTTCTGGCAGGTTATTACTACAGATGTCATGGATAACTCTTCCTTTTTTCAGCATTATGTGTTTCAAAAACTTCTGCATTATAAAATACTTTATTTGTGGATTTCACTGGCTCCCATGACAGACCTCCAGGACTCTAATTCACAGCTTGTGTGCTGGAAATTTTCACTGGACTTCTCTTGGCCTTCTCTGTGAAGCCAGAGCATTGAGACAAGGGAATAAAAATGATAGCAAAATGGAAAGGTTCTTTTTACTATTTTAATCCAGAAGAGTTCAGTGCTGGGTTCGCAAGTGCAGACTATTGCACCTTACTGTGGAAGTGACTGCACTTGGCAGGGTGAAGGAGAACAAAAATCTTCCCCACTTTTTATATTTCCATAAATAGCAAAACAGATAACTGATTCTGTACTTTGTGTTTGTGACTTTCCCCCAGATTTTTATGCCTGTGTAGGAAGCCGTGTGCATGCTGACTGTGGAAGACAAAACTTGTGTCTCCTCTGTGGTGTACCAAGCGGCCATTGGAGGTTGTCCTGAATGTTTTAGTTTGTTTCTTGAGGTTTTCTTTGTAATAGGGTGCTCATGGTTCACATCCTTGAAGCTTTTAGGGGAATAAGGAGAAACTTGTGCTTTCTTGAGGCTGTGGTGTGAAGCAAGTGATTCTGCTTTTGCAAGGTTACCCAGTGGCCTTGCTGGTGGCCTGGAACACCAAGCCTATAAGGGGGTCCTAAATGGCAACCATTTCTCCAGGCTGTGCCATTTTGTGAGCATATGTTTTTAGAGGAGAGCCAGCTTAAGCTGAATTTATATCTGCATGCATGGTTTGACCTTCTGAGCTGTACCAATATAATTGTCTGTGCAGCTGGACTTGAAAAGAGATAAGGGAAAAATTTGGGGTTGATATTAAAGAAGCCAGAGAAAAATGTTCTCCCAGATCTGCTCTATATCTGTATTCATTGCACAACCACAGAAATTTTTGTTTGAATAAGAAGTAGGGAAGAATATACTTTGTGGGGTGGGGATTGAAATGTTGTTTACAGGTGCTGCAGCTAAAACAAAAGCTGGTAAAATTGCAATTTTTAGACATGACTAAAGGGTGATGCAGTATTTACTCTGATAATTGCACCTGCCTCTTTGGGCTCCTTTGGTAGAGTGGTGGTCCACTGTCCACAACCAAGAGGTTTTGAACAGCTGTTGTGAAAAAGCCACAGGTTAGAGTTATTATCTTTTACATATTGAACAGTCTCTGCCTGTGTTCTTGGTGCTACTGGTCACTTATACAACAGTATCTTTGTGCCAGCCCCCTTCATTTACACCAGAGTAAAAAACCCCAAATATTTATAAATTCACTGTGTTACTGCTTGAAATACTTGAGAGCAGGCAGAAAGAGAAAGCAAGCTTTCACCTACAGGATTTTAGACTATTAAACATAAGGTCTTGTGTCATCCTTTTATTTAATAAAACCCCCAGTTTTTCACAAATTACTCTTGTAATTTGACTTTGCTTCTGTGATTTGAAACATGATCTTCTCTAAGGAGATGTAGCTGTGTTATCAATTGACAGGTTCAAACATGAAAACTAAGATAATGACATTGCAAAAAGTAAATGAAGCATACATAATACACCCCAAATTATATATAATTTTGTTAAATTAATACACCATATCTTAAAGGTAGAAGAAATACTGTGAAATGTCTTGATGAAATGGAAAAAGAAAATGTTTCATATTAATGCCATTCTAATGGAAACCACTTAGAGCAAATAACTGTAATTTGCATTCTGATCCCTGTTCTGTGAAGTGGCTTATCAAAAAGAAATACTCCATTACTTCTCTAAAAAAGTTCTAATTTTGAATTAAAAAATACTTTCCAGGTGGATCATTAGAACAAATTCCATCCTTTGAAAGCCTGTCTCCCATATCCGAGTGCAACTTGCAAAAAATGCATTTTAAACAATTTAATTCTATACATGACAGGACAATTTTTATGTTCAGGAGTGATTATTTTAACTTCTAAGATTCCTCTCCAATTTTTGCACATAGAGAAACTATAATTACTTAAGGAGAAACCTCTCTGTTCAAAGAAGATTTTTGCAAGATATATTTTCTTTAAAAATTTGTCCAAACGAATATATTCTTAAAAAAAAACCAAAACAAAACCAAAAAAAGTGTGCAGAGACATATTAGTGGAGACAATACTACAGTTTATTAGAATGTAATAATTAATTATTCTTCAGTTATGAGCACTACAGAAATGTATGCAGTTTGGGTTTTTTTCAGATAGACTTTGCTTAAGTTGTGGAGTTCCCACTCATTCTGGTCCTGAGAAAGGACTCTGTACAAATTGTGTCTCCATCTTGCTTTCCTTTTTCTTCCAAAGACAAATAATTTTGGAAAAGAGACTCAATTTCTCAATGGCCATGCCGTGGTTTGACAGTGGCCAAATGCCAGGCACTCATGAAAGTTTTTTGCTCAGCCTCTCTTGCTCTCAGCTGAGCAGAGGAGAGGGGGGAAAAGAAAATTAATGAAGGGCTTATGAGTTGAGATAAGGATTGGGAGAAAACATTCTAAGGGCAAAACAGGTTCCCTGGAAAACACCTGTGTGTGTGTTGTTTTGGTGTTCTTCTTAAATATGTCATTACAGAGGGGTTAGCAGCCTCTCTAATGGGGCCAGCAGCATGTCCATCTCCAGAGCCATCAGAGATTGGCTCTGTTGGACATGGTGGAAGCTTCCAGAAGCCTCTCATAGAAGCTGTGGCCCCCACATTACCAAAAACCAGTCTGTGCAATCCAACACAGGTCAGAAAGTGATGATTTAGGTGGGTCTGACTTGGAGAAGGGAAATAATTAGCAAGTTATGTTGACCTTAGGAAAACTGCAGGTTAACACCCAAAAATGATCAGAGGAACTGTGCATCTGAATTTAATGAAGCAGCATAATTCACTCCGGACTGTCTATGACATGGAACATTTTAAGATTTATGTGCCATACTACATGAACAACCACACGTATTTATTGCAGCTGTCTTTATTTTTGAGAAGCTGAAAACCTGCTGTGCTCATCTGAGGGTAGGGACTTGTTATTCCCATCTCTTGCCCTGACAGACATCATGGATTAAACAAGTTTTTTACATTTGGAACTAATGAAATGCTGGATAATCAGTAAAAATGAAAGTGAGAAAATCAACCTAAGTTAATTTCACTAAGTATTGGTAGACAGCAGTGGAATGTTTCAATCGATATTTGCTTTGATCTTACAGAATAGATTAATGTTTTTGATTTGTTTACTTTAATGTCAGGCCTATTTGTGATGAAACAAATCTTACCTGCTCTTTCTAAACTAAAATATGGTTCAGTCAATGCATAAAACATTTTAAATGCTTGGCTTCTGTTGATGGCACTGTAATGAGGTTGGAAATGTAGCTATCTGTAGGCATCGTACAAAGGCTAAGTATAGCTGTCAGGGTAGCAGCAATTGCCTTGGAAAACAGATCTCTGAAACATTTTAGGCTCTGCTGAGTGCTGAATCATTTCTGCATTCCCTGTGAAAGATTGCTGGAGACTGCACTAGAGCAGACAAGTGGCCTGGTTTATAACAGGAGGGACCTGTGCCTCAGCAAAGGATGAACTCCCCTGTACCAAATTAATGGCTTGTGCACTGCATGCTCAGCTGGGAGAAGCTGTGGAATGTGGGCAAAGCAAATGCAGGAAACAAAACATGTTCTGAACTAATAACTGTGTTCTAAATTAACAACCCTGCAGCAGTTCCAGACTTAGGGAGGAGAAAAAATAGAGGGTGAATGATATAGACATTCTTTGGTACAACAGTTTGAAATAGTTCCACAGACAAGCCAAATTTAGATGCACCTCATGTAGTTTTCTCAACTCAGGGTCACAAAATTTACCAGAGCTTTTGTCATCAGCCAGGAAAAACCAGCCACATGGCCTGAAAGACAATTTACACAGCAATGATAGCTTCTTGCAGAAATGACTGACAGTCCTTAAAATACAGTCAGGAATGTGTGTCACCAGGGCTAAAATGTGTGTGCCTCCCTGAACCCTGCTGTTTCTTTAATATACGAGTATTTACGTAAAGGGATCTGCTGGAATCTTTGTAAGTGATTTAAGAAGTGCCGAGTTTTGGTAAATTCTACTTTTACTTTTTCTGTAATACATTAAAGACACTACAGTTACCTATGTGGAATTTTTTTTTATAGTAGCCACCACCAGTTTTTATCTCAATCAGTGAAGGTGCAATTAATCAAAGGCTTGACCTTGCATAATGTTAACTATCACAATAAATAAATAAATAAAATGTTACTTAAGTGATTTGAAATAAATTAATGGAATATTAGTTGAAAATGGTAACATTTTGTTTGAAGGAACAATCCTTTCTCTTGAGAATGGCTATACAGAAGTTAGTAAATCCAGAAATTTAAGTAAATACATTGACACAGTTATTTAGAGAATTAGCTGAATTGCCTCTTTACAAATAGAATTAACTTTTTCTTCTGTTGACTATTACTCACCTTTGGGAGACTTTTAGAGAAGTTATTTATTTCTGTCTTCTGAGGATGAGTTTTAAAATTCTACTTTTTGTATTTACTTTTTGCACTTTGTATAGTCGAGTGTATAGAATTTGGAAAATTTAAGCTGGTCTGAGCCTTCTCCACGAAGCAGCAGCCCACTGCTGACATTTCAGTAATAGAGGATGCTTCTCTGAGCTGCTGCTTACAACCCAGGCTGTGAAGAGCATCCTTCTCTTCCTTTTGCCCTGGGAGCATCTTGCAATTGCAGCCTCTGCTTTCAGATGTCTTAGATCATTATTCCCACTTAGATTCCAGACCTTTTTAATTGGCTGAATTCATTAGAGTATCATGTCAGGCTTGCTGGCCAAATACAATGACAGCATTTTCAACAGTGTAGGGCTGGCTTGTGTGAGGCATGTAAAAGAGAAGGATTGTCTTTGATTTCCCCTTTCTGTCTACTTTTGAAAGTACTTTATTATTTTTTCTGTCAAAACCAGTATTTCACATGCCTTTTTACTTTGGCCTAGAAGTCATTCAGCAGAAAGGACTAAGGTGACTGGATCCTGAGCAGTGTGCTTTGAATTGTTCCTGACTGGAGTTGCCAGCTTTTAGTAAAACTCTGTCATACAACGTATGTCAATACTGCTGCTTTCAAGACGACTTTTGCTCAGAGTTATACAGTGGAGTAGTATGAATTATTGACAGGGTAAAGCCTTGTCTGGCACATTCTACCTGCTCCAGGTGCCTGTACCTGCAGATGTAGTAGACTGGATCGATTCCTCTTTTTGCTCCCTCTGTCTTTCTTCATCTCCTAATGCAATTGATCACTGCCCAGGCACTGTCTTCACAGTGTGTCCCTCCAGCAGCCACCTTGTGCACTGTTTGTCACCTTCAGCTGACACTATTGATTGCCATTTTTCTCAGCCTCACTTTTAGAAGTCTGAACACTAAACAAACCCACAGAGAGCTTAGATAAGTCAAACGGAAGAACCCCTTTCTTTCATTCTCCACCCTCAAAAAGCACTTAAATGTGTGTGTGTGTGTTCTTGCTTCAGACAGATGTTATTTCTCCCTGGCTTACCTCATTTCCTGGGGAAAAAAACCCAACAGCATCTCAGATATTAACACTGGCAGCTTACAGTCTTGTGTTTCTTCTCCGAGCCTCTGGGCATGCCTTAGGGAGTTTGTGTTCCCTTCCAAGCAGCCTTAGTGTGGTGCTTATTCCCTAGAGCCAGAATCACTGTTTAGTTAACAACCTCACTGCAGCTGGAAAGAGGGAAAATGTCTTGGATTGAGAGAGACAGGCTGCGGATTTTTTGAGCTTGTTGTTTTCTTGAATCTCACCCACTGTTCTGAAAGTAACAAAGATGATTAGAAAATCTGGAAGGAAAGGTGATGTCTTGGATTCTGTCATACCCAGTCATCAATGCCCTGTTCTCTTTTATGCTATCTGGAGGCTGACATCAAAATGGCAACTAATTAAAAGTAAAAATTTAGCATCTTTTGAGTGATTGCTCAGAGACGAGGGAGGTAGCTGTCCTCAGTGTTTTCATAGCTGGTTACTTTTAACTCTTAAGCCTGCTTGAAGTCTGTTTGTGTACTAAGTTATATCAGATTTACCCTGAAATAGAGTGCATCCACTAATTAACTACTTGCTGTTTTAGCTAAAATGCCTTTTTTTTTCCCTTTCCAAAATCTATAATTTTTTTCCTTTCCTCTAGAAGTTATGGCTAATTCACCTCACAATAACAGTAAAAAAAAAGGAGAAAAACCGAAAACCACCAAACCGGAATCTGATTCTTAGCTGGTTTGGATTCTGCAAGGAATTAACAGAGATTTGGGTTTTTATTTATTTACTTATTATTAATATCTTTGTAGTATTTTGATATGGGATACCTAATTGCTGCTATTTTTACTCATAAGAAGAAAATATGATTAACACAAGAAGTCGCCTTTAGCAGAGGCTGATCCAGAAGTTGGGATATTAATTTTTTTGCTTCTTTAGGATGCTTTTCATTCATTGGAATTTTGAACAGATCATTTATTTCCCCTAAGAGATATCCCTGTCATTGGAAGGGTGATTGCTTTTTACTACTCCCCAGTGTATGCATGGCTCTGTTCCTACTGCCCTCACCACACTCATCATCATCATCATCATCATCATCATCATCATCATCATCGTCATCATCATTCCCTTCTTTCTAGCTAATTTCTACCCATAAGAGCTTCAGTCCTTACAGGAGGTAGAGGTGATGCAGTCTCACACAACTTACTAGCACAGGCTGTTTTCCAGTGTACATTTTCATAGCATTTATCCAGGGTATCCTTGATTAAAATGATCAATTAAGTGTAGTGGGGAACTTTTAGAAGAAAATTCATGTTTGAATATTTAATGATATTCACCACAACTGTGTTCTCCTTTATTCCTCATAATTTCTCATTACTCTTCTTTCCAGGTGTTTTAAAACCTGAGTAAACAATCTACTTCCCCTCTCACTTCCCAGTTCTCTTCATAAGTGTGTTGCCATGCTGTACCTGTCTGTATATTGCTTCTTTTAATTATCCTTTATAATTAAGTCTGATTTGCATATCTATAAATTGTGTTGCTGTTCTCTGGCTTCTGTGATTTACCAACTCCTTTGCACAAGCGAGATATGCAGAATATAATTAAGTTCAGAGTTCATTTGTTCACACTGGGAAAATGTAGAGAAAAATAGTACTTTTATGTTCCTTATTGTGTACTCTACTTTTACAGTATAGAATTGCCTCTCATGTTTTTGGTACTTTATTTTTCTGTTTATCTTGTAATTTTGCATGTGTCTTTGCCAGTATATCTCATCTTGTTGATCCAGACATGTTTTGAATTTAGGTTCTGTCATTTCAGCATTGATCTTTTATCTTCTTGAACCTTAAACCTCCTGGGTGCATCATGGCGAACCCAAGCACTCAAGCATCATGAAATAAAAGAAACCAGAAGTATTATCCTTTAATCTGCTCTTATATTGGGTTGTCATCTGAGCTACAGATTCAGATTTTTAGCCCACAACCGTTACAGTAAGAAACTTTGTATTAGTTTTAGATAAAAGCTGGCTTGGCCTAGAATCAAATTCCACAGCCAGTGGCTTAGTTATTGAACCCCTGTTGATGCCTAGAAAGGCTGATCTGGAACAGAGACTAGACAGAGTCAAATGAACAAAATAGGTATTGATTAAAAGGCTTTAAAAGGATACACCTTGGGCAGTGCAAGGTACACCGGCTGGGCCTACACCCAAGTCAAATCCAAGATGGATCCTGGTCACGAGTTTTTACACTTTTACAAGTTTTGGTTCATCTGCATATTTGGGTCAGTTGTCCAACCACAGCCCCAGGCCATGAAGTCTCAGCCCCCTGGCTTGCCCCCTTCCCTTAGCCATTGTTTGTGCTTTTTGGGTACGGGTTGTCCTTGATTCTCCAGCTGGAAGGGATTGTTTTGTCTAACCACCCTGTGAAGAGAACTTACTAACACCTAATATGAAGTTTCAGAGTTACACACCAGGCAGAGCATCTGAAAAATATAGAAGCTAAAACTTAAGGCATCACTGTGATGGACACACAGATAGGTGTAATGTAGCAATGTAGCAATTTCCAGGCAAAAGTCTTTAGAGCATATTTTCCTTGTAGTGGTTAACTGGAAATGGATTGAAATCCTGCCATTGGAAAGTACAGCGCTATTTACCCTGCTTACAATTTCAATAATGAAAAGATTGCCTAGTGTAAACTCTAGCAATTATCCTGTATACATATATTTTAAAATAATCCTATTTAGTGTATGTTGACTCTGAGCAGCATGTAGTCAAGCCTGGATGGTTCAAATTATAGAGTGAAAAGTATAAATCCCTACTCAGCTCCCATGGCTTAGAAACAATTTATCTATACTGGAAAGAAAGGGCAGCAAATGAAAATGCTTTTATGAGAAAACAATGTTTAAGAAATATATTGATCCTCGTACTCTACTAGACTTTGTTTGTTTTAAGGTTTTTGGTAAACACAATGACTTTTTAATGAAAAGGAAAACAAATAAGCTTTTTGGGTGTCTGATTAAACAAGAGGTTATTATTCTAAGGAAAAAAACAATATAGCTGATGGTTTTTAATGCAGACCTGGAGTGTCTGAGATTTACAAACAGGACCATGGGAGAGAAATCCTTCTTAAAGGAGAGAGTGGATTATTTAATTCTATTGCAATTATACAGATTGAGATTCCCTGGTATATTGAGGGTTTGGGGGTTTTTCGCTTTTTCTCTTATTTTTGGATCCTTCTTAATACCTCTCCTCACACCTGCCTTGCTCAATTTCTTCCAGGCTCTATCTCTGTAGTGATGGTTGGGACACTCCACATCATGCTGAGGGACAGCTGAGAGCTGGAGTAGAATTTAGTTATGTTCTCTGACTGAGAGATTACAGTATTATATCTAAAATAAAATGGTTGTGCTATATATGGAGATATTGTCTATATCTGGAAAATTTCTTCCAGTGCAGGATCCAGGGAAAGTCAATGTCTCCCATGTTCACCTGAGAGGTGGGTACCAGCTGCAGGTATCCCACTGGGAGATCATAAGATCCTTTACAAATCTGTATTTCTGTCATCAGGGAGCTTTGGGTATTTGTCCTCATTTTCTCAGGAAGGAAAGGTAGAAGAAAGACCTCAAGCACATGATTGAACAGAGAATCTGCAAAGAGGAAAATCATGGGAAATCAAGATTCAGAAATTCTGCTGCTGAAGAAACTTAGGTTCTTTCTTTCTTTTGTAGTCAGTTGGCTGGAACACAGTGAACTTACAGACCATTTTTCAGCCCCTACCTGAACATGCTGAACACCTAATTAGAAATTAGTGGCTATGAGAATATGGGATGCAGCGATGTCTCTACAAGCAAGGAGCAGAATGACAAGAACAGAGGAACAGATTTTCCAGGAACTGAGGAGAAAGTAACAGGTGAAGTTCTGGTTTTGTGAAGAACTGCAGATCATTTTAATCTGCACTCTATTATTACTTTATCTGATGAAGAAGAAAGGGCATTTATTTTAGGACTTGCCTCTAATCTCAGTTCTTTGGTCACCACAATTCTCATTTTTAAAAGGAAGTGGCGTTTATGAATTTGTAGGTCTTGCTCTTTAAAGGCTTTAGCTCGTATGTTTCATTTTTCATGATGGAGTAAATGTTGAATGATAAGACTATTATCTTTAATAGAGCAACAAATAATTTAAAACTATTTTATTATTTGTTTTGAACTGTGCAGTAACTTAGCACTTGTGGATTTAAGTCAAGTACATGTGTAGCTTTCGGGGCTTGGGGTTGGGCCCCTAACTGCTGTGACCCGGATAGGAATTCCTGCAAGGAACAGCCTTTCCTGGTGTCTCAGGCAGATTTCAGCCAGGATGCAAGCAATGCCTGGAGTTCAGGCTTTCAGCTCCTTCAGCCTGGCTTGCAAAGTACCTTTGGCCAGCAGAGGAAGGAGACCGAGAAAGCCGCAAGGAGATTCCGCAGACACTTTATTTCTTCCACGAAGGGGTGCCAGGCAGCAACCAATGGACAGGGTACTAATAGGGGCTTTTGTAGGGTCAGGGTGTCTTGAAAACAGACCAGTTATTTAGGGGATTGTAAAATGGACCAACTACTTAGGGATTTTAGGGAAAAGGGACCAATTGCTTAGGGGATTGAAAAGTGGACTGATTATTCACAGGGAAGAAAAGTGGGGGTTTGCAAAGGGGGGAAATATTTCTAGTATTAGTCATTCTAAATAAGCAATTTCTTATCTAAGGGATAGCTTTCCAAGTAGGCCCAAGTAGGTTAGAGTTTCTGCTCCTTCCACATATATGGACTTATGAGCATGTATGAATATTAAGATGTATCCTTCTGTCATTTCTTCTTAGTTTTCTGGAATGAAACTGGTCTGCATCCTCTTCATGCTGCTGGTGTTGTGACTTCTCTGTCTTTTATTAGGTTTTTGCCCATTTATTGTTGAAGTGCAGATAAATAAAGTATTCAAAGAGATGTTTATGATACTGCTCCTACAGTACTTCTGTTTTCTTCTTGGTGCTGATGTATGATGAATATATGGATGTTTTCAAAGTCATGTCTTGAGTCACTTTTAGATATGTCAATCAGAGTAAACAAGAAATTTACCAGACATGAATTATATTATGCCTTTTTCTTCAGTCTAGTTCAACATAATTTTCTCTAGAATATTTTGCAGCTTATTTAGGCTAGTTTTGATAAATTCAAAGATTTTTTAAAATCTGAATATTAAGTTGATCTCTAATCCCTATTCCAGATTATAATTTAAAATATTTTAATCTCAGACAAAAAGAACTTTAAATCAGATTTTAGGCCCCAGTTACAGCTTTTGCCTATATTAAAACTGAAATTTATCTTTGTATTTGCTTATTATAATAATTTGTGATAAAATACGTATTTTTACTAGGGACAGAGATGAATGATTTTCCACATATTTGAGATTTAAAATTTTTTGCTGATCTGTATGAGGGTGAACCTGACTATGTTTCAAATTTTCAATAAACTCCTGCCCACCCCAAGATGGGGACAGGAGGTTGCTCATTCTGGGAGGGTGGTAAAATTGATCCTGCCAGAGCCCTTTCATAGCTGACTGGATATTGTGGCACAGAGTATTTCTCTCTCTAATCATGTCAACTCCTTTGCTATAAGAAATCGCAGTTGAAGTCTTGAGGTGAAACAGGACTGAACATGGGCCCGACTTTACAGCTGTTCCATGTGTTAAGGTTCCCTTTAAAATCCATCTACTTCCTGTTTTGCATTTAGCATTTCTCCTTATTTGACCAGAAATTCCATTCTGGATCCGAGGAACAATTTTCAGTAAAAATGTCACCAAAACTTCATTTATTAAGTGAATTCATCTATTAAGTATTTTTAAAAATGAAAAATAGCTGACCTTCACTATTGTCCTTGGAGATTAGTTTTGGCACGTGATAAATGTCACTTGGTATTAAGCATACAGTGTAAATTTCCCCTGTCTAATTATCTAAAAAATAAAAATAAAAAAATTCTCTCTTTTTCCTTTCTTTTCAGAATTCTGTGATTTGGTGATTCTTCCACACCACTGGCCATATGGAATATTCAGGTACAATGACTCTGTATGCACTGAGGTGCAGATCATCTCACCCTGGCGTTTAAGCTTCAGCCTTGCAATCTGCCTGGTGGGGAGATGTGACAGCAGGTAATTACATTTACTCAGGTGCAAACCACAGAGCAAGTTATGGCTCAGTCAGGACTGTTTTCCTGTTCCTTTTTATGTGGGAAGTAGAAAAAGGAAGGATGCTATTCCATATCAAATGGTTTGTCTCTTCTAGTCTCCTAGCTATCTGAGCCCAGAGTTTCTCCTACTTTTTCCCCCAGTCCAATCTATTAAGTCATGCTTGTTAATTCTAGTAATGAAAAGTCAAAAAACAAAGAGTACAGCTCCTATTTCTTGACCTACTATGACCTGTGACATTCCTATTCTGATTCATTTACTGCTAAGAAATGCAAAGAAATAAAAAAGAAAAAACAAACCACCCCAACCTTTCTCTGTTAAGAAGAATAAACAGAAGGGTGAAGTATCACGTGGACAAGATGACTGAATTCACTGTAGGTGTTTGTCTATGTAAAATGTAGCTAAATTACACAGTATAGAAGTTTTAAATGAACTTGGTGTAATGCAAAGAGTTCATAAGGTGCAGAAATATAGCGAATGTGCACAGAGTGTATGTACTTAATCTCAGCTGCTCCTACCTTCTTTAAACTAAGAGTGGCAGCATTAAAACAATTGCCTTGATTGACAGCTAGAGGACGTTTCTATTTTTATATTTTCCCTGGAAAGAGCACAAACCTGCAGTTTGATAAGCACTCCTTGATGAAATACTTGCTGCCTGGCTGTCTGCTGTAACATGGTGCTAGACTGAGCAGAAAGACACACTCCATTATCAAATGGGTTCTTATGTTTGCAATGATTTAATTTGATTCAAACATGGGAATCAACCTGGCTGAACCTGTCAGTGTTAAGTGTATTTGTAAGGACTTGTTTTGGAATAGTAAGCAGGTTTGGTTGACCCCTTTGTCAGTCTCCAAGAGGCAATCTGCCAGGAATGTGCTTCTACAACACAAGCACAAACTCTGAGGATGTCCTGCAGGTGTGCTGGGGTGTTAATGCTACACTTGCACTCATTACAGCTCTGTACACACTCATTGAATTTACTGGGGCCAGCCCCTCTCTGTAAGTGGAGCAGTCAAAGGCTCTGAATGAAAATCTCTTTTGTGTGATGTCACAGCCACAGGGGGTCTGGAGCTGCACAGATAAATTTGGCCATTCTGTTCCTGACACAAAGCAAAGGCTTGGCTCCTCCCCCTGGATGGAGATCTCCCGATGGGATGATGTAATGTTATCAGTCATGCAGTGGGACCCAATGGGATGATGTAATTTTATCAGTAGTACAGGGGGACCCAATGGCCCATTAACAGAAGATATCTCCTGGAGGAAGGATGGGTTGTGGAAAAGATAAAGATGAATGCCCCACCTGCTTTTAACAGATGGCCCATTAACAGAGAATATCTCCCACAGAGATAAGGATCACTGCCCCAGCTGGTTTCAACAGATGGTGATAGTTTATATGCTTTTGGTCACACTTGTATTGCAACCTAAGACATCCCTATAAAAGCTCAAGAAACTCTGTGTTGTACGATTCTTGGTGTGATCTGTCGTGTGCCTGTCTCCAAAACTGTCACCCTCTGTTGTAATAGTGCAATATTATTTAAACTGTTTCTCCTGCAATAGACTTAAACAATGTCAGCAGTGTTATAGCTAATTTAATTATTGGTGCTAGGAATGTGCAAAAGGGAGCTGTGTTACTGTTTCAGAATTCTCATTTAGCCTGGCTCTACAGAGGTGAAAGAAGATTAAAATTATTGCATTGTTGTAAAAACACCCACAGAAAGCCATACGTAAAAAAAAAGGGCAAAAATAAACATCACAAATATGTCAATTTTGAAGGGAACTCTTTTTTTATTACTCCAAAAATTTAGTCCATATTCTGAATAACTTGTCCAGACTGCTGAGTATGAATTGATTTCAGTAATTCCACTATCTTAAATATATACTGCATCCTAAAATGAGGTTATCTAAATGGTAGCTGATGGAAAGTCTTCAGCTTCCTAGATGCTTGAGTCTGGACACTTGAGGAAGTAGGGGAAGAGGGAAGGAAGTCTGCACTGCTTGTCTATGGAATAAAATATTCTGCTGGGTCTGAGCTGTGGGTGGAAAAAAGATGGGAACCTAAATTAGTGAGAGTAAGGTAACATCCTAATAATATGTACTTTTCACATAAGTTGTTTCTCTGAACTGTAAAGGACATTTGACTGCAGCTGAATTTTTCTGGAAAAAACATTTGACTGCCTGCCCCTATGCTTTACTACTTGCAAGTGGGCTTCAGTTGAATTTGCCAAGGTTTCTTCCTGTTTAGACAATTTTAATATTACATCCTGCTTGTGTGACCAGAAATTAGGCTGAAAATACAACACGCTTGAGTAATGGAGACAAGATCTTTTCTGATGATGCCTATTTTTCATGATGTATTTGTGTACTGTATCTGACTAGATACATTTTGCATGGAAATTTTTCACTAAGTAATTTGGAGTAGTCCTGCACCTGAGATGAGACTAGCAAGTGCAATCTGTATGTGTAGACATATGTAGGACCTCAAAGCTTCTCCAAGATCCTTGGGAACACTGCTGCCTTTTTGTCTGCTCTGACAAACTGGCTGAGGTTCTATTGCTGCTGAAAGAGAACCTTTCCTTCTCTAATGTCAGCTCTCACAGCACTGGGTCAAAACGAGACTGTGGCAAAGGCAGCTGGAGACTGATGATAAAATGGAGTTTTGTTCATTTTTAGCATTTTTCTTTTTCTGTGGTAGCATCTTTAAAATAATCTCGCCCTCAAGATGTCTTTTTACACTCTTGATTTTATCTAACCTAAGAGCTACCTATGAGAAAAATCCATCCACTTTCTCTGCTGCCTTATTGCATATAAATATTTTTGCTGTCAAACTATCAGATTACATAATTCTATACTTTCAAGTCCACTTTGTTGATAAACACATTCCCATAATCCTGGAGATCTAAGTGTGTTCTTTGAATTGCCTACAGTTAATTACAAATGTTAATAATTTTAAAAAACCAATGACCCAGGAGCAATTACAACATAATAGGACAATAAACTTGCAATAACACAGTCAATAACTGCTTTCACATAGTAATGTAATGCATTATGTGAATTAAGGATGTTTTTCAGTTAGTAAGAATTGATCTTTTACCCATCTATTGTAGATGACCAGCTAAATCTCAGAGTAAAACCTACTAGTGGCTAAAAAAGGAGTATTAAATAAGAAAATTGTTTTTAACTTCAATTTGGTTAAGTCTTTACTTAAAGGAATATTTAATTGCTGTTGGAATAAAACTTTTCTAAAAGGACAACAACCTCCTTTCATTTTGCCATAATAGAAATATTTAAGACTCACTTTTTTATTTATGTCTAGATAAGTAATTCAGTAAAGTATTAAGTTGAAAGACACGATCAGATGATATTAAAATACCATTTGTATTTTCATGAAATGATCTTGCCAAAGAACAAAAGAACCTTTGTATGAGACTAAAAAAATTCAATTTTTATAACCATATATTTAAAATGGCTAAACCCAGATATCTCTGAGGATGCTAAAGCCTCCTGTTTCTAATTCTCTGAGTATGCTAATCTGGGTATTTCTTTAATATTTTCCAGAGCATTTTGCTGAAGTTAGAAAACTGGACAATTAATTTAAATAATTTTAACCAAGTTAACCCAGGTTTTCCTATTCATTATTGTTTATGTACAGTATACAACCACCCTAATGTTAAGCTGTACTTTCCCCTCAGATATATCCCCACAGAAGTGGACCAGAAAGGGCAATTGCAAAGCTAGTAGCAATTATTTTTGTCTATGAAACCAGATTCTGCAACCCTCTGTGTACATCCTGCAGGTGCTGTGGGTCTCAGAGTTCTCCACACTTGTTAGAATATTCCTCCTGTGGCAAAGGTGATTTGCAAACTTTGTAGGTTTTCTTTTTTTAACCCCCAAAGCCCCCAGAGGAAAAGGCTACTCACAGTCACTCATGGAGTATAGAATGATCAAATTTATGTGCAATTAAATGTGAATATTCTATTTAATTCTGTAATAGCAAGCTAGCTTTGGAGATCAGATATTTTAGACTACATTTAGTCCAGCAGACTGTCAGATGGGAACATTGCATGACAATGGAGGCAATCACCATAAGTCTGCTGACTTAATATGACTTAAGTCAAATTGAGTTCCATAAAGCCTCACTTTGTAAAATGTTTTGAGGTTTCATTTAATTACATTTTTAAAAATCAGGTTTACAAGCAGGATAACTGGTATTCAGTTCCTCTTGGATTACAGTATTTTTTCAATAAAAATTTATTTGATAGAGGTATTTAGAGCAGGCTTGACTTTGCAACTCTAATAAAAAACCCAATATTCTCATCACAACTTTTTAAAGAATTTTGTGCTGGGTACATGATTGTTTCTTAACTGCTGATAGACCTGGGGGCCTGACTGGTTGCAGCTGCATTAAAATAAACCCATAATTATCTCAGTGAAGGCAAAAAGGCAGCCTGAGATGTTGCTTTCCTTTGTTGATGACACTTTCTTGTGTCTCAGGTGTGACCAGTTTGCTCTGAAACACTTGTGTGTTTAATCCCCAGAGAGAGTAAGTACTGCATGACCCTGGGTGAGGAGATGGTGGTTTTCCCCAATATCCCTCTGAGTTACCTCCATGTACAGGTGTGCTCTGAGAACACACACAAAGGATCCTTGCAGGAAGTCACCAGGGGAAAAGAGGAACAGAAGTTTACTGCTGTGAGGAGAGCAGCTGAAAGGCAGCACTAGGGCTGGCCTCATCCTTGCTGCACTGCCACGTTTCCCATCAGCTGTCTATGTGCAAAGAGGCTACAACTGCAGGTACTGATCCTGAAACCTATCAGGGTTTGATAAACCATGGTCAGTAGTTTCTATGATCTGGTAATTTGTTTCAGTAAATTGAATGACCTTAGCTTTATGCTTTTTTTATAACTGATTTTGCAGTTTTTGGCATGTGACAGAAGAAACAATAAGACAGGAGTGCCTTTATTTTCTTGCAGTGCACCTTGATGTGCATATTTTGTTTTGTGTGGAAACTCTGAGAAATTAGTGGCAAAGCCCAGGGTTCATAGGGTTCTGCAATGTTTCAGTAATGTTCCAAATTATACTGATGGTAGATGTATTCCATAAAAACTTCTAATGCAAATTCCTTGTGAAAAAACAACTACTGGCAGATTTTCTGTGGAATAGGTTAGTTCATACCAGGTTAGAGGTGTATATTATCAAACAAGAGAAGAAGATGTCAAGATAATTTAAATTTGTGTTTATTTTGCTGGAGTTTTTTGTTGTCTTTGTTTTCATTTTAGAAAAGGTATGAGAGGAATTTTCTACTGCAGCACAGCAATTTTTACCTATATTGTATCATGGTTGTTCTTATTTAAGTTAAAGCTGGACATATTCCTTGTCTGTCATCCTGCCTCAGATAGGTCAGCTGTGATATTTTTTCTTCCAAAAGCAGATTATTGTTTATTTTACTTGGTACTTACAGTTTTCAACAGCAAAAATATTTGCTCATGTAGTTAATACCAGTCTATTATACCATTAAACTCATTGGCATTTTCCTTTTGACATTTCACCATCAAATAAGTTAACTATTGTTGATTATTTGGTAATGACTTTGGAAATTGGGACCCAATTTACAATGTGTTGAAAGCCTCCCCTTTGATTTCCAGTAAGGAAACTATAAAACAAACAAATCACCAGATTGAAAAATTTCACTTACTAAATTTGTCTATATAGCACTTTCACCAGAACTCTTGTGCCAGGGAGTCTAGTGAGGGAAATCAGAGTTGCTGGGGAATCAAAGTGTATTTTTGTACAGCCACTCCAGGCAGCCAAGTCCAGTTTGGTTTTGTTACAGGGCAGGACAGGGCCACGAGTGTTCATTTAGAGAGTGATGAATGTTAGCTCGCAGTTGTGTCTGAAATGCCTTGTAATTACAGCGCAGTGAGAGTTCCCTTTTAGGGAAAGACTGCCAGAAACTCCTGGTTTGCTTAGGCATTTATCAATTAATCTCTTTACTTTTGTGTTCAGAAGTAAAAATGAAGGTGATGATATGATGGGTCTCCCTTCACTGTGCTGCTTTCTTGTGTTATAAATCTCTAGCTGTTTTCTAGTGTGTGTTTGCATTTAGCACAACACAGTTCCATTTCAAGTGAGCAATGTTCTGAGGCAAAAAATAATTACCCTTAAGTTTAATTATCTTTTAACTACTGTCATTCTATCTGATAAAAAATAATCATTAATAGTTGTCTATATTTTAACTTTGCCCAGCTAATATCAGGTAAGCATTCTCCAGAGGTCTATCTGCTGCTGAGAATCAAGTTCCTGACTATAAGCCCATGCAGGAAGAATGTGTTTATCACTCATGCTAATATATGCTTTAATTGTAATTAACCCTCTAAAACAGGGTGATTTTATTTGCATAGTGGGGGATGTGACCCAATGGCTCTTTCTAGGATGGTGGAAAGAAAGATGGGTAGAAAATGTCAGCTCCAAGGGGACTAATGACAGCTCTGAAGAATATGCAAAATCTTTTTATTAGACACATGGCTGAATTGTGTTGGTATTTTCTAGCACAAAGATACATTATAAGAAAGCATTTCATATTATATTGCATATCTAGTCTGGCTACAAAACTAGAGTATCAGCAAATATAGGAAATTTTATGATGATAACATGGTTATTCAGCATTACATGTCCTGTTTATGTTGTGATGGGGTGGAGCAAGCCCTTTGCCATGGGATATAAAATCACTAAGAAAGAAACCTACTTACTTAAAGAGCTTAGGTACCCATAGTTTCTCTTTTAGTGAATTGCATTTCTGATGTTTCCACAGTAGTTCCCCATGTGAAAATCAAAAATGAATGGCTGAAAGCATGAATGTTGCCATATTCCATTGAAAAGAAACAGTCACTGGAAAAAACACCACCTTTATTTCTTCAATGTCCTAAGCAGACTTCAAAAGCAATTTCTCCCTTAAACTAGAGTTTCTAATTCTATTGGAAGAAGCTGCTTTCCATTTAGGGACTATTCCTCAGTCAAAGGGTTATTAACATATTGTCTAAACCTTGTACTGCACATGAAGATGAAGACTGCCAGATAAGGCCCAGGTGATAAGCTATTGTCAAAGACAAATTTTGTCAGAGCTGCTGTCTTTGATACCTATAAACTCCTAATTAATTCTGTATAAAAGGCATTTAATGCATCCTGGACTTGGTATCCCTTCCTTGCTTACCTGGGTGCAGGACACTGCTCTCTTCGGAGCTGGTCCATGTCCTGGTACCCAGATATAATCCAAGGACAGCAGCAGATTTACAGGAGGGATCATTAGTGGGGAGCTGAGAGTGAAAAGGGAGCTGCCAAGGGAGAAGAGTGAGAAATCAGTGCAACAAGAATGAATGTCAGGTAGTAGATAGAGCTTTTTGTCAGGCATAATTTGATAGGGAGAAAAATGGCAAAAAGGGAGGTGAATATATGTAAAAGATATGCAGCATCATTCACAACTCAAGGGCTGAAACAAATGATTAAGTCACATTTCTTGTTTTACCTAAGTGACTTATTTATCACTGCCTTGTTTGTGCTTGCTTAAGAAAATACCAGTATATCATCAGCCACAATAAATGAAGTACCATAACTATGCTTTTGAATATCCTAAATACAAAATTATTGAACCAAACTTGGGGAGTTAATCTTAGGGACATGTTTATATCAGCTGAAGCTGCCAAAATAAATATGGCAAAAAAAAAAAGTGTATTTTTGTGATTTATGTTGCTCTGAGGCTGTATCAAGTGTTTTGATATTTATTCAGTAGCATTTGGTTGTATGATTTCCAGCTTTTCTATGAGTCTTATCTTCAAAATTCCATTTATTCAAGGGTTCTGTTTGTTGTTATCAGGCTGTTCTGTGAGAGTTTATCCTATTTCTCCCTAAAGATCAAATTTAAGCATGAAAAGAATTGCTTGCTGTTTCTGCAGGGTTAAGGTTTTATACAAAATTCTTGTAATTTGTTTGCTTTCCTGTGCTTAAGTACGTGACAATCTAGCAGAAGCTAACAGATGTGCTGAGAATGAAGCTGATATAAAAGTAGGAAAATATTTGCTAGGGCTATGGGAGATTGATCAAATGAAACTTATTTGTCCCCTTTTCTTACTGCCCTAAGTTCTTACTGATCACTCATAAGCCACCAGACTCAGTGCTTTGAAATTCCCTTTCACTTCAGTATAGCAGGGTCCTCCAGTTGAGTGTCAATCTCTCTTGTAAAACAAGACAGGTACAATTTACTGTAGTCTCTCAAAATATATTACAGTCATTAGAAAAATATACAAAATATGTATTTGGCAAACTAAACGTAATTTTGCAGTTTTTTCAGTTATCAGCCAGGAAAATGAATGTAATGTACAGGAACTCTGAATGTTTTTAGAGTCTTTCACACTTTGAAAACAATGATATCACCCACAGAAGCAAGATGTGGACTAAATATGTGTAGGCCTTAGGATTAATAATGTCAAGGCTCTGCTACCCTCATCTCCATCAGTACCCCATAGAGGAGCTCTGGAGGCACCAGAGCACACTCACCTTGCCTCCAGCATCTCTCCTGGCTTCCCTTGCCTTGTTATTGCCCACACCTGCAGAGCTCAGAGAGAGCAGTGTCTAGTTCAGTGTCACCTGGGGATGCCTCCTAAGCCATGGGCATGTAGTGTATGCATTCAAAGAGGAAGGGCTCAAGTACTTACAGACACCTTCCAATCACTGCCTTACTTGATGCCTTTCAGGTGCACTCCCAAGGTGCAGTGGAGCATCCTGTGTGTCTCCAGCACACCTGTAGGCCAGTAGGCACTGCTACACAAAACAGCAGCCATGAGTATTTCTGTTCAGTGCACTGCATCTCTTGCTGAGGCTCAGTAGCAGTTCTGTGTGTCTGCTTCCCTGGCCTCTGCCTCATCTGGCTCTGGCTTGGGCTGCAGCACACACAGACCTTTCCTATCTGTCCTGCACAGTAATTGTGTTATTGGCTGATGAAGCCATCCATCAGGAAAAACACAAGCTTTCTTATTTCTGTGTAGGGAACAAGCTACTGTCCACAAAACATGATACAGCTGCATTTCATAGTTTTCAATACAGTGTTGTATGAGACCTGTAGTGTAAGAACTTGAACTTCCAAAGACAGGCAATCTTCTGCACAGTTTCTAAATCATGTTCCAAAATGGCCAGTGATTTTGCAGACTGTTAACATTAACACTTAATGATAGGTCAATGTTAATCTCATCAGTATATTTGCTGAATTTCACTTCAGTGTGCTTTAGAGAGCAATTTACTAGTAATTCCAAGTAAATTTTAGCTAGAAAATAATTTGCCCGTATTTGTGTTACAAAAATAAAAAAGCAAACTACATCACTCTAGTGTTATATTGCAAATATTACTGCTTCAGAGAGCCTTCTGCTTTTCTTAGTTCCCTTCCTGCTTTTTCTGCTAGTTACCTTTCAGCTCCAGTAATAAAAGATGATGAATTAATTAGTGCAAATGTATGATAATTATTGTCAGATGAAATAAACATAAAATACAAATGAGTTATAACTAATCAATAATTATGTACTGTGCTCAATCTTCAATATGCAGGGCATGTCTAAATAGCGTCATTATAATGAAAATCAAATTATTGCACAGCTGTGTTGATTATGGAGCACCATTATAACTTTCATCCTCTTCATTTGGTTCCTGCTTAAGTCATGCTTCTGTGCCCACTTCTTAATACTAGAAAATGTCTCTCTCTTCTGTGCATGGATTTATAGTTAATATTGAGGCATAAAATTTCCTATTATTGTGGCTTTCTCAAGGTCTTTCACAGGTATTATACAGACAGGCTCCAAGTTCTTTCAGTGCAATAATATGAAAGCAATATGGAATATTAAAGACAAACTTAAATGATATATATCCCTGTGTTTGGATTTAATCCATGCCTGAAGATATTTTGACCTAAATTACCAAATATATTGAAGTTTCATAGTAGTCAGGTGCAGCCAGGTCTTTCTGAGCTACTCAGATTTAACTTCATGGAATATGGAACAGTGAAATTATTTATGACCCATTCAGTCCCCTGTTCTTATTTCGGATTGAATCACAGAATGAATCACAGAATGAACTAGATTGGAAAAGACCTTTGAGATCATCAAGTCCAACCTCTGACCTAACCTAACACCTCTCATCAACTAAACCATGGCACTGAGTGCTGTGTCCAGTCTTTTTCTAACACGTTCAGGGACCGTGACTCTTCCACCTCCCTGGGCAGACAAATCCACTGCCCAATCACTCTTTCAGTGGAGGATTTTTTCTGATGTCTAACCTGAACTTCCTCTGGCATAGCTCAGACTGTGTCCTCTCATTCTGTCAGTGGTTACCTGAGAAGAGACTGACCCCCACCTGACTACAGCCACCTTTCAGGGAGTTGTAGAGTGATAAGGTCACCCCTGAGTCTCCTTTTCTCCGGGTTAAACACCCCAGCTCCCTCAGCCATTCCTCACAGGGTTTGTGTTCCAAGCCCCTCCCCAGCCCCGTTGCCTCCTCTGGACACGCTCAAGTGTCTCAATGTCCTCCCAAAACTGAGGGGACAGAACTGGACACAGCACTCAAGGGGNCACTGGTGGCTGATCCCCAGCTGGATGCAGCACTGTTCACCACCATTCCCTGGGCCCCATCCAGCCAGTTCCTAACCCAGCACAGAGTGTTCCTGTCCAAGCCATGGGCTGCAGCTTTTCCAGGGAATGCTGTGGCAGACAGTGTCAAAGGCCTTGCTGAAGTCCAGGTACACAACATCCATCCACAGCCTTTCCTGCATCCACCAGGCAGGTCACTTGGTCACAGAGGGAGATCAGGCTGGTCAAACATGACCTACCCGTCCTAAAGCCATCCTGGCTAGGTGTGAAACTCTGACTGTGCGGTAGTTGCTGTGTAATGGCACTCAAAGTGATCTGTTCCATAGCAGATGATGGCCCTGGTACAGTGGAAGCCATGGGAGAGATAAACTCAAGGCAAGAACAGAAGAGTAGATATCGTGTCTGATGATGCTGACCACTCTCTGAGGAGAGAGAATGTAACAATGATTTGATAACCAAAAAGATTGTGTTGCTAAGGGAACAAGGGCAAAGAGGTCTGAGTGGAAGGAGTGTTCTATAAATATTGGTGAATTTGTGTAATAAACTAGCTTTGTTTTGCTGGCATAACAGAGTCTGTGTCTCTCAACCCCCACAGTTGATTAATATTTGACAAACATTCAAAACTAAAATACTGTAGGAGTGAAATATTTGTGATATGTTATTTTTGGCATATGTTTAAGTTTGTATACAAAGTTTACAACATTCTCTGATGAAAACTACCAAAATCTTATGCAATTTAAAATCCAAGCCTAATTCTTAACCTGCAGCTTGTTTGCAAAGGGTCTCTATAATTAAGAGTCTACACAGTAGCACCATAGCAATAATAGAACTCTTAAGACCAGGAGAAATGTCAGTGTTCAAACACCTTTACTATTTGACATGTCAACACAAGAAATAACATTACTCTTCTAGGCATTTCTTTTAAATTCCCATGAATGAAAATTCTGGTCTTGTTGCCTCTGAGGTATAAAAAAATATTTATACTATAGAATCCCAAATGATCTTATTTATTCCCAAGAGATCACCTTTGAAAAAGATGGTTAATACTATCTGTGGAATGACATTAAATGTTGAGAGATGAGTAAAATCACCAGTTTGGCTTCCATTCTACTCGGCACGTTTGCCTTGGACATGGTAATCCTAGCTTCCCTTAAAAATTGTGGCTAAGGTGGTGGTTGTTTACCTAATAGGTGATTTTCCATAAGACTTAATGAATGAGGACATTTTCCCCTCTGTATCTGCTCACAGACTGCACTGTCTCTGACCAGAATTGAGGGGCAACAATATTAGGAAACAGCAGGTTAGTGAAGAGCTTTCCACAAGATTTAGAATTGCTATTGACAAACATTGCTAACAATTTGCAGATACAAAAGTGATTCTTTTACTCTTTTCAAGTGTAAGAAAAAGCAAAACAAAAAGTCAAAATCCTGATTTTTGCTTTGGGTTAAATGTTTGTAGAGAACTTCCCTGCTTTGCTAATATTGTAACATAAATTCTGCCTCTTCCCCTTAGCTTTATCCTGCTGCTTTGTAGTGAATAAAACTGTTGAGGTTGATGTTATTGATCTGGCTCCTCTACAGTCAAAATACCTCAGGAGTGTGATTGAGGAAAACCCTCTGCTGTAAAAGTTGAACATTGAATTTTCTTCCAGGGTAAATTTTTGTTTTATTTTTGAAAGGTATCTAGTGGGAGCAAGTAAGGTGACTGGGAACTGATTAATCTATGGAGAACTCCAACAACCAAGACTGCCCATTTTCGCTGTATTATATCCACCGACTTTTGCCTGGAATTCTCTTGTCCTCTTCTGGCATTTCCATCTAGATTTTGATTGAGACTTTCTGACTTTGTCTTTTCCTTATTTAATGTTGTGCTCTTGTGGTTGTCTGGAGGCAACTTTCAGTGCAAGTCTGGAGTGAGGCTCAAGCCTCAGTTGTGGGTGCTTGGTCAGATGTCTTCAAGAGCCCATGAGAAGTGAGTGGTCTGTAGGTTTTGACCCGAATCCAACACACAGCTGCTGTGAGTGACTGCACTGCAGAGTCCTGAGATATTCCTGGTATCTCCATCTCATTCTGTATGTCTCAGGGTCTCCTTCATTGCTCCTACATTTCCATCTTGAGTCTCTTATCTTGTACTCATTCTCTCCTCTGAGGAATCAAACATATATCAAATATTTTCCCACCAGTCAGAACCTTAGAAAAATTCTGGCAGGGATGTGCCTGACTTGATTCAACACTTCTCTGCTGTTTTGAAAATGAAGGAAGTATTCTACCTCAGGAATTAATTGTGTAAATAATTCATTTTACCATAAACTATTTATATTAATATTTTGTTGTGCTCCACTACATCCAAGATTGAGAGAAATGTTTTGGTGATGTTTTTCTGAAAATATGGATTAAAGAAACATTAGTTGAAAATCTGGGATGACTGGCAGGCAAAGCTGGCACTGTTAGGAAGAACTCTTTGGTCCTGAATGGACCAGATGCCAGGAAGTGTCTCTGTGTAAGCATGACTGTGTGCCATAAGCTTTTTATCCCAAATGAGGGTTCTGAGTATCTTTTCCAATCACATTTACCAAATCACTGAAGAATTCCCTTTAAGCATTCTTTCAGAATTTGGGCCTTAAATTGCAGTAAGATGCTAGAATTGTTTTAAGTCCTTGCATCTTCACTGAAGTATTTGCTTTTGCCTTGTTGCATTAGAGATGTTACATTGGTCATTGACAAAGACCAAACAAGCCTCTGATTAAGGATAAAGCAAGTTATGATCGTTTTGGACAGAAGAATCAGAAGAGCTTAAAGATCAACATTTGTAAATATTTTATTAGACTAAATTCCTGTACTTAATTTGAAGAAATAATTGTATTTGTAATCAATTAGACATGTATATACATTATTCTGAATTTATTAATTTTAAATATTTGACTAATTTATTCCAAGTAAACTCAAACATACTTAAAGAGAAGTAATGAATTTCACATTAAATTCAATTTATATTAATTAGTAATAGTTTTACTTAAGAGTGCACAGCAAACCTGTATAGGTTACTAGACAGACAAATATCCAACCAGGGATTCTATGCTTATAGAGATTGTGGGTGAGGCATCAGTGGGGTTAGAGATGAGGCTTCATGTCTCTATTTCAGACACTTCTTTGTATCTTGTAAATGTCTTTTTATGCTTAGTATTTGTGTACAATGGAATTCAAAACTATTAGAGGAATTTAATGTGCAGCTGAACTACGATACAGATACTCAAGAATGACCAGTGTTTCTTCAAAAAAATTATTTTTACCTGAAATTGCAACATTTTTTCTGTTTTCTATAGTCCTGACTGTATTGCATTGCCAGTCAAACATCCATTGGAAACCAGTCTGTTCTCTACCAGAACAGGCTGCCCCGGGAAATGGCTGTGTCACCAGCCCTGGAGATATTTAAAATATGTGGAGATGTGGCACTTGGAGCCATTGGTTAGTGGTGAAGTTGGCAGCATTGGATTAATGATTGGACTTGATGATCTTAAAGATCTTTTCCAGACTAAATTACTTCTACCACACTGACTTGGCAAGCTGCTGAGTTTTCTGGAGCTGCAGTACTGAAACTGCACTGCAATTTGGGCTGCAAGGGTTTCGGGCTATGGTGCATTTTTCCAGCCTCATCATGCAGGAATGAAAGTGCCCAGTCATCAAGGGCTACACATCTGGGTTGATTTTGGAACTAGAGAATTGACACAGTTACATATTTTTTGCAGATGAATCTTTTAAAGTTCCTTCCCTTTCTTTCCAGGATTCAACTAATCTAGTAAGGTGTATGTTGAACCACAAAAAGAAAAATATGGGATTTTGATTAGCTCCAACTCTCCTGGAATGTTCAGAGTTCCCATCATTATGCTGTTTGTAAAGACATGGGTTTGACTGTGATAATGTGAGTAGTGAAGTGAATTAAATGGACCAAGTGACAGCCTAGACTTCTTGAACCTATGAAATAGAGCTTGTAGGACTTATTTTGTTTGACTTTCAGCTCTTAGCCTTTCTTCTAAGTCCTATACAATAGAAATCAGTTTTGGATCATCAATTGCTTCCTTGAAATGTACAACTATCAAACAGTATAATATCTTATACTATTACAGGCCCCTTATTATATACTCCTTTTTAGAAATGTAAACAATTTCATTTTAAAGCAGGCAAGGTTTTCTTTCCGATACCCCAAGGGGAAGACAGTTCTGGGATTTTTCTTCTCACTTCATCAAAAACCCAATTTCAAGTCTAAATGTAATGGCCAGTGTACAGTAATTATTTTCATGGCCCAGCATTGCCTCTTAGTTATAGCACATTATATTTAAAGATGCCTGCACCTTGATACATTTGTAGACTTCATCATGTCTTAGCCTCCTTTTTAGCTAAAGCATCCAAGTTTCATGGGACTGGTGCCAAACTGACCCCATACGTGGAACAGTTAAGCCAGTTGTACCAAATGTGCATGAAATAAACTGAGAAAATGGATATATTTTTTTTCTTCCACGATTCTTTGCCTGAAAATGTTTTTAGACAATCTCAGGCTTTAAGAATAATATTAGATAGAAATATTTTGAGTGTGGATTTTTTTCCCTGATTGACAACTCTGCTTTTAAGGTGTGTTTAAGTAGGCCCAGCATATACTTTCCAAAATTTCCCAACATCTTAGCTATCCATGGGGCTGTATCTCTTACCCTTTTATGTTCGCAGTGCTGTTTTGACATATAATCAATTTTCCTTTTTATGTCTTATTCTTCTTGAGAAATAAGGTCTCTGAAAATGTTCTTTCACCCCTGTGTTTCTCACACTTCAGTCTCTCCAGGGAGGAGTCCTGGAGGAGCTGGTTTTGTAGCACGTTCCAAGTGGGATCATTTCTGATGGAGAGATCTGTTCAGAACTCAGCACTTTTCAGTCATTCAGCTATGAATTCATGCTTGTAAAAGCAATGGTTTTCCTGCTGGCTTGCACTCTGAAATGTTCATATCCTCTCCAGTGCAAACCTAAGGGATGTCATTAAAGCTTTGTGTGAATGATAAGTTATCCAGCTGCAGAGCTCAAGGCTTGCAGACCACATCCTCAGCCAGGATACAGTGGCATAGCTGTATTAGAAAGTCAATGGAGCTGTGACATTTCACATCAGTTGGAAATCTCTTCTGTGAGTTTCAGCTGTTGTGTGCCTCTTCCTGCCTTGTTAGTATATCTCATGGAGTGTGAAGCAGATCCTTTGGAAGTGGTCATTTTATACTCAGAGCAAGATATTGCCCAGTGTGAGTTGGAGTGTTTTGTTAAAGGAAGGGAGGAAGATAAATATGGCCCAAAGTGCTTCTGCTCCCTTAGGAATTCATCCAGGGTACAGATGTGCTGCAATAAGGCTGTGTTGGTCAGGCATGTCACTCACAGAATGAACTAGGTTGGAAAAGACCTTTGAAGTCATCAAGTCCAACGTATGACCTAACACCACCTCATCAACTAAACCATGGCACTGAGTGCCACATCCAGTCTTTTTTTAAACACATCCAGGGACCATGACTCCACCACCTCCCTGGGCAGATGATTCTAGCATGCAACCACTCTTTTAGTGAAGACTTTATTTCTAATATCTAACCTAAACTTCCCTTGGTGCAGGAGTAATGCTGCACAAAACATTGCTAATGGGTGATAAAGATAAGCATAGGAAAATACAGAAAATTATACACTTAAAAATGGTGATATAATTATTTTTTTCTAGTGTGATTTTTACTTTTGTGTGTGTATGTAGGAAACATATGGTAAAGAAAAAGTGAGACCATTATAACTTTTATTTTGATATATCTTGACACACACAAAAAAAATCTGTGTTAGTTATTCAGGGTGCATATAACACTCAGAATAGGTGACAATAAACCAAGCAACATATTTTGAAACTGTACAGTAGTTGGGACTCATTCTACCAAAAGGCTTTCTGGACTGTATAATGCTCTTTTGCATATATAAATAAGATTAGAGTCATGAGTGTCTGATTTGGCTATCAGGAGTGGGTGTGTGTGTGAAATGTAAGTTATTCCTTATCACAAACTGTCAGTTTTGATTTTTAAGGTATACCTAAAGCCATCCAACTTTGATTAAATATTTAATATATTTTTTAAAATATTTAAACGCTGCAAGAACAGCATAGCCTAATGTTGGAATCATCAGGGCAGTAAAGAGACTTTCCCTGTCTCCAAGCCCTCCACCCATTATGACTTTTTGTGGTATCAACAGTGATGAAAGTGAGCAACTTGACTGTCCAAGAACCAAAATTATGCTATTTTGGCTAGTTCAAGTATTCTTGAAAGCTGCATCAACACTAGTAGTCCGCTAATTATATGATCAAAGAGGCTGTGATTAGAAGAGATTAAGTGAGATTAAGGAGGCATGAATAAGAAAGCATCATCAGCACACAGGGGCCATGTGGCTATGTGATTAAGTCATTGATACACAGGCAGATTTAATAAGTGTAAGAATATATCAAGTGCCAGAGGAGAATCAAGAATTTCTGAGCTTTTCTCTACGTGGAACAAATATCTTCTGAGACAAGAAAGAGCAGGTGCTTTAGTATGTCCCCTGAGTACATTTTTTTTGCCTGTGGTATTGACTGTAAAATTTGTGAAGATATATTTTTATTTCTACCATGACCTCGTAAGGATTAATTTCTAAATAGTATTTCTGATTCTAGAACAGTAGAAATGTTCAGGACCTTGCAGGTAGACTGAATTTGTCATCAGAAAACATACACATCAAAAGAGGTTTAAAAGTGGAGAATACCTGTGAGTAGAGCCTTAGTAGGAGGCCAGTACTTTTATTTGGGAAAAGAGTTGCTCTGCTCAGAATGAACCTCTATGAACAGAATGGACAAGTCCAGTAAGTTGTGTTTTGAGGAGAACCTTCTTGGCTCAGTTTCCTTTGTTCCCTGTGCTCTTTACACTGTCATGAGTAACCAACTCCGTACCATGTTGCTTTCTCACATTCCAGTTATGCATCACTTTCCTCCCACACAGGGCACCTTTCCTGCACTGTGTCATTTATTCTCACATCTTTCTCTTGGATGATTCTTTGTCTTTTTTCCTCTGCTGCATAAGATGGCACCCTCTCAAATCTCACACGGGTGTTCTCAGACAGTTTCCTCTCTGTGAAATGTTTGTTGCTCTCTGTAAGAACTTTGTTTCTCTGGCTGAAGCCATTTGCTTAGATGGCTCTGAGAAATGCTGTAGGCCAGAAAAGTGTCTGCAGGAGAGGATGTGCTTTCTCTTGGAGACAATAAAAGAGAGGGATCTGGCTGTGTGGAGCTGCCATCTTGTGCTGTGCTGAGTGGGTAGGGAAGGTAAGAGGAAATTGGCAGCCACAGCGGAGCTTTTCTTGCAGCAGAAGAGGCTTGCTCACAAAGGGCTGTGCATAATTGGGCTTACGTGTACAGAGAGATTAGAAACGCAGCAGTGATGTTCTTCCAAAGGAAATCTGCCAAAAGCTTCTTAGTCAGAAGGACTGTGCGTCATAACCCCAAGAAATGATCCAAGAGCCATTTCCTTTTAGCACCTGCAAAGCTAAGGCTTTGAGAATTGTTCAGCTCTTTGTGTCGACATATGACCCCAGGTTTGGAGCTTGTGTTCTGTATTGTGCCTTGCTCAGTACATTTTCCCCCACTAAAACCTGTTTGTGTTTAGCCTGGCTCCGTGGCAGGAGATGTGCTTCACTGCTAACAGATATTTTTGACTGGATTGACACTGGAAGTGAGAAAACTGATTTCTATAATTGATTAACTAGATGGTAATTGTGAGTTCATTTGATACTGGCAATTATAAATTTGAACATCTTCAGAATAGATCCTAATACTGTTTGTGAAGTGCTGCTTTGACAGTAAAATTTCTGCTGGCATCTGTTATGTGTTTTGTCTCCTCAGCTCTTTAATGTCAAAGCCTGTGAATGGTGCTGCCTATGTGCACTTGTGAACAGCAGCTGAACAGAACAGAGCTCGTAGTGACCACCTGCTGCTTTGTTTCAATCCTTACTGCTATTTTCAGCTCTTGTCATTCACAGGGCTTTTAATTGTTATTTATAGTAGAATAATAATAGTAATAATAAAGTTCTCATTGGTTCATAGTCATTAATTCATTTTTGTGGATGCAAGCAGAACCTCTCCTAAGAAGGAGAAGTCTTTCTACTTTTAAAGGCTAGTAAGAGAAGGTCAGAAGATCACCCTGCAACAATAAGAAAAGCTTATGTTTATAATGGAACAAATAATTTAAGGAAATTAACCATCTGTGTGTTTAAATCTTGAACAATTTTGTTCCATTTTTGCATAGAAAGATGTACAGAGTCAGGCCTTGTGCCCAAATCTTTAATCCTGTTTCTCAGTGAACATAAAATCAGATGATGGCACACTTGTTAACAGTGCATTAGTGCTGGTCCTGGGAGGGCACATGGACATATAGGCAAGATCAATCACAATTTAAAAGTTTTCAATTTGCATATGTCAATGTATCCATTTAAACTTCCACTCTGGTAACTGATTGATTTGTTTTTAAATTTTTTTTCCCATTTCTGTTCATTTTGCAAAGACAGTGAGGAAGGGAGGGAGTCCCAGCAGGAGGTGTATCCATAGTTCAGCTGACTGTAGCTGGAATAACCAGTGCCCCAGCTTCCCTGCATAGGATAAATTTGCCTATTTCCATTAGCAGAAGTTTCACAGTGCTCATCATTCAATAATGATGAAAACAGTGTTTTTGTTGTTGAGATTTTTGTAAGTCTTACTAAAAACACCACTAAAAGGTGAATGTGTAAAATGCTGCTTTCTCACCTGCTCACATTCTGTGTAACAAGATGAAAGGCATTTACATATGGATATGAATTTCAAGACAGCAAGTTAATTCTGATATGAAGAGTCCTGTTCCATTACTTACATCCTTACCACTGGTTGTGTTCTATTCAGTTAATTTACAGTGTTACCCATGCTGGGAATGTGGTTTGTAGGTTATTTTTAGCATAACCAAGAGGCAAATTTATTTTGAGTTTGAGAAAGAGATACTGGAGTGGAAGTCAGTCACAGAAACTCATAATTTGAGTCTACAAGAGATTTTTAATGGATAACAGGAATTTTATTTGTAAGCTTGTTCTTATTCAGCTTTGAAAATTAGAGATGCTCGTCCTTTGACCACTATATATAATATTTTTTTGTAAATAACCCGGTTCAAAGGGAGATTATTACAAGCATTTGCACTTATTTGTGATTTTGTTGTGCCTTACATTCCCCAGTCAAAGCAATGTTTATATGTTGAGGAAACTAAAGCAGAGTAAGGGTAGGAGTTGCTTAAGGCCATATAATACAGTCCTGATAAAAGTGGGAACAGACACTGGATGTCTGAATTGGCTCTTGTACTTTAATCCATTCTCACACTCTGCACTGAAAACATGGCCTAACCCAAAGTTCATCCATGGTGGAAGGAATGGGCTCATTGACTCTGACAGGGATTAATTTAGCTTCATGGTGTGTAGCCTTGGATGCACAACACCCTAGAGATGTTTTACATCACATTAAGAGCAGGATGTATCCTCAAACAGTGCTTTATTTTCATAACTCAACCTCTGCCTCTCTGGATGCCTTATAATATTAATTTCTTAAAGAAGAGATAAATCCTTTGGAAGAGCACTTATAAGCCCATTACTGCTGCATAAAAGCAAGTGTTTAAACAAAAGTGGTTTTTTTTTTCTTGTGTTGCTAAATACTTGCTTGTTTGTTTTCCTGTTTCTGATTAATACAGGCCTGTCTCAGACAGAAAGGCAACAACAATTGTGTATAACACAGCATGAAACACTGATCCCACTCTGAAGGTTGCCCTTTCAGTTCTGCAGCTTCATTGACTTCTAGATAGTATCCATTTCTATTTCCAGGCATCTTGGACATTAGTGAAGCCCAAACTTTTAGACTGAAGGTGTACAAGATTGTGTGACAACTTCAGCATTAATTTAGCACTCATTTGAGAGAAATTCTTTGGATACCTTGTATTTCAGTCTTTTATAGGCTCTGCACCCAGGAAAAGCAATGCATAAAGTGTCTAAGGGGAACTCTTAAATAATTTTATTTCATTTTTAATAACTACAAGTGAAGGACTTACAGAAGGAGTCCTGAATTAGACATCTTGAATTCAGCTTCTTTCTCTGACACAGACTAGCTATATAAATAAACCTTGTTTAACTTTCGTGGGTTCTGGCTTGCACTTGCTAAAATGCAGGTAATAGATCAAAATCAGATCTAGAAAATGGATGACTTTCAGCCTGGGAATGCAAATATTTAGGCATTTTCCTATAAAAGGCATGGCATTGCTGATAGCTGATCTTAGAGAGTTACAAAGCTAAGGCGAGATTTTATAGAGAGTTCTGCTCTCTTCAAGTTACAGAATCAGGCAGTTGAATTTCTGAGAAGCATTATTATTATTAGCTATGGAAATTATTCTAGTATAATTCTGAAATGCTTTTTATCTCCTTAAAAGCAAAGATTTCTTATGTTGCACAGAGATAATATTTTTAAAATTTATTAGTGGCTGCTCGATATCTTCAGCAACTCAGCAATATACTTCTGCTGATATTTTAAGAAATCAGAATAATGTAATTTGCATGTTTATATATTTGAGCTTAAAAAAATTAAAGCCTACAGAATAGATCAGAAGGCTTAAAAAGCCCTCTTCATGTAATTGTGCCTACAGGGGTTAACAAATCTCTCTTTATGTTTGCTTTCTAATACATTAAAAGGCACAAAACACTATTGTCTGTATTGCACTAATCATGTCTAGGATTGAATAACTATTGATTTAGTCACTGTTTGGGAATAAAAAACATCCTTGACATGGCTAAGTGAAAGGGCAGCAACAGTTACTCAAATGGAAAAGCCATGTATCTCATTACAAAAGCTTTTTCAAGGGCATAAAAACTTTGTTCCTGAATGGTAGCTTTTTATTAGGATGCAAAACTTCTCAAGTTGTCTGCAGATTTTTGAATTTTAGCCTAAGCTTCCTTTAAAAAAATAAAAATCTTGTATCCCTGCAGGGTTCCTTAGCTAATTTTTAGCTTTAATTTTCAGTGGTCCAATTCTTTTCTGAGGAAACAATAAGGTACGGACAGAATCCAAGCAATGAGGTTTTAATACTTTGAGTGATTCAGCCTTATACCTTGAGCTGCCCTTACAGGGCTGAAAAGAATTGTTCAAAAAGCAGTGAAAAATCCTTTTACAAGTGTCATTCACTAACATGTTCTGGAAATTTAATAAGACCTTTCCTTTTTCTAAACAATTTCTCACCTTTTTTCCAAGATAATTTTCCTTTTTTAGTTTAGATTTGGCAGGACCATTTTCAGTTGGTTTGATTTCGTACTCACCTGCTGGGAAAAGTAATAAGGGAAATAATCCTTGTCCCAGGAGTGTCAGGACCTCTTCTGTGTTACTTCATGTGGATGTATACTGTCAGTCAGTGTAATGCTAGGTCATGGTAGGAACCTCTCTTTGGTTCAGCAAATTCAATTGGTCCTGTAAAACTGGAAAGAGGTGTTTGGATACCCTCAGGTTCATTATAACAAGAAGCTAAATTGATTAGAACTGGAATAGTCATCAGGAAATGTAATGGATGCATATTTTCAGGTCTTTCCAAGAATGTCATTGCAGTGAATGAAGCTGTGGGCATGAGAGTTGCACAGGGAGAGAGGATCTCACTCTGTCTAAACACTCCTTAAATGGCTGGAAAGCAGCACAGAGATGGAAAGCCCAGGGCAGAAAGTCTCATTCTTTGTTCTGCTCAAAGAGCTTTATATTGTGCAGCAATCTGCCTATAAATACAGCAGAAAGTTTCTTTTTTTTTTGATAAAGAGGTATTAGAGGTATAATGTGGAACAATATGCACTGCAAGGTGTTTATAAAAAAAGGAAAAAGAATTCCCATCAGGGGAAATCAGTGGCAGTTGTGCTCAATGCTATTAAGTTGTAGCACTGCCCTAACATCAGATTGCTGTGTTTCATTTGGGAGTGTATGAGCTCTGTAAATTCTTCCTCTTGCATTAATATAAACAGTAGTTTTGAAATAAAGAAGAGGATGATAAATGCAATGAAGCTTTACAATATCAAGTTCCTGGGTCAAGGCAGAGTCCTTGCTGAAAGCCATTGGTATTATCCTTTCTAGTCAGAGGCACTATCTTCAAGCTCAATTGCCTGGAGAGAGTTCCCATTTCACTCTTTCTCCAGGATATTCATACTGCTCAGAATACAAGCTGCTTTCTACTGCCTTTATTCCATTCTACTCAATTTCTTCTAGAAGTGTACCAAGTGGGACAGCTGCCCTTCACATATTTATACCACTGGATGTTGGGAGGAGTAGGTAGTTTTATAGGGAAGAAGGATTTTATATAGCACTGATGGAAGAGCAACAATATTTCAGTATCATGAAATAAAAAAACCCATAATTTTCAGCTTTAAGGTGAGATACAATAAACTTTGAAGTGCTAGACCTAAGATGTATGTGTTAAAGGTTTTTTTTATTAGTAAGGAACAATACAGGACCATAATTATTCCAGAGAAAGTTGGGCATATATTGTTCTGGGAACTGGGATTTATAGTGATTATCTAAGTACTGATTACTTGGAGATTGAAATACTAAGTTTTTTAAAAAAAAGTTTATTTTCTCTAAAGTAATTTTATGGTAGACCATCAATATGGTCAGACTTAGGTACATAAATTCATTGGCTTTGAATTAGAAAAAAACATGTTAAAGTATACTTTGGAGTCTGAAATAGTATTTTATGTGTACTATGCAAAAGGTCTTCACGTTGCAAATGCTTTATCCTTGTCTTTCTCCAATATTCCCACTACTCTTAGACATAAATCTGTAGCCTGTAGTAATCTTACCGAGTCACGCATGCAATTATGAACAGATGTGTTGTTTGAATTGGAGCATAAAATACCAAGTGATGAAGTTGTTTGTGTGATGAATACACTTAAGGCTTGATTTTTCTGTCATGAACTTCTCAATTTCCTCATGTCACAGTTTTAAAATTCAGTGAAGAATAAGAAACAATAACGGCAATAAATTAGAAGTTTAGAAAGAACGTGTATTAAGTCTCAGAAACATTGCTGTAGTGGAAATACCTTATCTACACCAGGGATCTGCTTTATCTCCCAGCTCCTAAGCAGCTCTCTCAGCTGGCAGAGAATTTCCTTTCCTGGAGAGGACTCCAGGTTCAGTGATAAGTCACTGTCCATATCTGCATGTATGAACACGGGTGACATCCTTCCTGTGCAGTGTGTGAAATAAGATGTGTTTTTTGGGATTCATAGGGGTGAAAACTGGGACATGAACTTGGTGAAATTACATTGAGCAGTGAATGCCTTACAGGGAGGCAGTGCTAGAGATATAATCCAAGTAAACACACATATGCTGGAGTCCAGTTCTGATTAGCAAAATTCTTTGGATATAAACTCAAATCCTCATTTTCTTCAGTGAGACCTCATGCTTTACCAAGTAAATTGAAGCCCACAGTAATTGAGACACAAAGTTCTTCCTGAGCTGCTGGAAGAGGGAAGTCATTAAAGATGGGCAGTTTTGCCTCTTTAGTGGACAGGGTGAGGTGAGGCAGAGCAGGGTCGATCCTGGTCACTCACCATTGCAAATCCATTATACAGTAATGACTCAAAGCAATGGGCCTTGCAAAGAGAGGGGCCCTGGCGGAGTTATTAGCAGTGAACACTGGTACTTTACCACTGCCATGAGAACAATGTCATTATTTTTGGGCATCAGCTGGTAAATTCTATGAGATTCTGCCTCTTTCATATGTTTATTCTTTTTATTTGCTGTTTAGTTACAGGCAGGGACTAGCAAGGAATGATGCTCTGTTATTTACAATGCTCATTAATTTCCTTTCATAGGGGTTCATCCTAATCTAAAGGAAGGGAGTTGCTCCCAATACTAAGGAAGTTTGGCAGGGTCATGTAGAAAGAGTCAGGTAAAATGAGTTCAGCATTTCCACTTTAAACTGCAACTAATAGGTTGCAATGGTCCTTTTAAATATGAGTCATGGCCCATTAAAAAACTAACTGAAATTACAGCACATTTCATTAGGAAAGATAATTGCCAATTTATTAATCTCTAAAAAATTAAGTTTAGATTAGAACATGTTTAAAACCTACCTTGATAATTGGAAAGTAAATATGGCTCGTGTGCTATTGACAAAAAGGAAAAAATCCAAAACACCCCAACCCCAAAACCAAACAAAATAATAACAAAAAATAGAATGTATATTATCTTTTTCCAAATTTCACTATTGGAATGGAAGGCTGGTGTCAAGGACAGAAAATCAAATATATAAGAATTTATTTTCCATTATCATGATAGAATATGCAAAAACCCTTAAGTTTAAAAATAATGAAGATTGAGAGAAGTCACCAGTGTTACCTACATGATGTGACTTCACTGTCTTCAGAAGGTCCATGTAGATTTACAATAACTAATGACTAACTAATTGCTTGGATTTTTTGCTTGCAGTGTTAAAGTAGTCTGAAAAATTAAATCCTAGAAATAGAAAAGAGTAGCACATTTTTTTTAAGACACAAGGCATACAGCTGAAATTATAGGCATTCCTACTTAAGTTTAAATGTGATAGGAGTGTAAACTCTTCTTTGTGGAAAACAACTCAATATTTATTTGAATTATCACACTGTCATTTCCATCATCCCAAGTAAGGAAACAACCTTGAATTGTTAAATTTGGAATATTTGACACCATCAGCTTTTGCCAGGCCAGCGGTTCTTCTGCTGCCTTGGGTGCAGCTGCTTTCATCATCTAACATCACATTTCCCTGGATTATGTTCAGCTGTGAAACCCTGAATTTAGCCTTTTAAAGTAGTTTCAGTAATGGACACAGACATGGAGAGGGCAAATTTGCTGCTAAGCCAGTTCCAGAGAAATCAAGGGAATTGAGCCTGGCCTGTGGCAAGAGAGAAATTTGCAGCCACAAGCTGCAGAGGGCTTAGAAACCTTAGCAGGAGTTAAAAGGCTGAGAATAATTCTGCCAAGGTTTATGGGAATACACTTGAATAACAAAGTTGTTTCTTCCTCCAAACAATTAGGAAAGTAATTGTCCTGGGCACTTCTTACCTCCTAAATTATTGAGATCTATGTGATAACAGTGACAAACAAGGGAGGAAATCTCAATACTGGAAGTTACAACAAATGTACCTTGAAGCTGGTGACTGGGAAATAGCAAGGGATAAAAGTGATTTGCTAGTGGAAGGATAGAAAGAGATTTTTTTTTTTTCTTATCCCCTGGCATTTGACAGGTGACATAAGTAATTGGTAAAGGATTAGATGAAAATGTAATCAATTAATTCCCCCTATATACATTTACCAAACTCTGAGGAAAGGACTTGAGGTTTGAAAAGGTACTTACTTTTCAAAAGGAAAGGTGATATTCTGTGCTAAAAACTGGGCAAAAGAGAATTTAATGCCTATTTTTCTTCTTATCACTGACCCCCTACAGTGAATATAGAAATATTTTTTTCCACTTTAAACAAGATTGTATTGCTGTAAACAAGTTGGGGCATTAAAATGAAGTAAGGTGGAAAATGTGAATTAAGTATGACTTTGTAATTTTCTTGCAGCTTCAATAAAACTTCTGAAATCAGTCAACACTGAAGAGTTTGAATTGAAATCTTTTGTGAGCTGGATGAATTCTTTAATTACAGCAAAGATTTTTTTCAGGTAGGCTGTGAAATACATGCAAGACTGTAGATGTGAAATTCCTCCAGCAACTGCTTTCTCTCTTATTTAGCTGAAGATAGATGCATAAGGGAAGGTGTTAATGTTTGGAGAAGTCAGTGCACTGAAGGACTGATTTATATTTTAAAGTTACTCTGACATATTAAACATAAAAAGTCATTTGCAATTTGGTACCTTGTGAGCACAATGGGAACTGGCAAATTCTATGTTTCTGTGACATGATTCAACATTCTGTGGAATCTCAGTTGCAAAGGTGTTTCTGCAGCTACAGCCTTTGTTGTCTCTGACCCTGCATCCCATCCCCATCCCACCTTCTGGCTGTTAAATTAGGCTTAAAGTTAGGATTCCAGCAAATCTGCCACGCACTCACAGAAAAGCTGGAGACCAGATAACTTTCTTTTAGCCACAGGGCATTTGAGAAAGAACTGGTAGTAGCAATGTATTACCTTTTCATCAAAACTCTATAAATAAAATATTTCTGTCAATACGAAAATATTTTACAGACCTTTTTCATCTAAATTTAATTTTCCTAATTTTCCAACCTTTTGCTAATTTTCTTGGAAGCAGCAGGACAAAATATTTCCAGAAGATCATTCACTATTCGTGAGTGTTTACATGCATATTAGTAGGTATAACAACAACCATCATTATTTTCCCATTTCCAGCCTTTGGACTGGATTAGGTTTTATTGAAGCCAACTCTAGAACTTCATTTCCTCTTCCTTTCTGTGTCATACCCCACTTTTGTCACTTGCATATATGGTCAGAGACAGAGAAAGCCTTGAACTGCAGAAACATTTTTGCAAATGAGATTCTACACATATAAAGTAATACATTTTTCAAGGATGTCACTTTTCAGCAGCATGGCTGAACCAGTGCTAAATCTGGTTAAATACTCAAAATCAGAAGCAGGATACACATTCTCTGTCTTCTTGGTACCTCTTCAAAGTTTCAAGTAAAAGAGGAGAGAAAGGGTGAAGAGATTTAAATTTTATTTGCAGGAGTCCTTGCACCTGTCTTGAAAAACTGGTTGGTCTAGAGGCCTGGTACCCATGTAGGAGTTGAGAGACTTGAATTTCAGTTTTGTTCCTGGCCTCTGCTGTGATCCAGAGCTCATTTTATGCCTCTATACAATGTGTTCGTGCACCAGTTTTTTAATATACATGTACAAGTATATCTCTGAGACTACCCCAACCTGCTGTTTGGAAAGATTCTGGCTCTCTTGTAAAGAATAGCTAAAATTTCTTCTGGTAGAAACTGGTGTTTTCAAGAAAAGAAATGAAACTTGTTCACTTTTTACAGAAGGTTTTGTCACTAAGCGTATTTAAAATCTGCAAGAGATGTACCAACACAAGAAGGATCATTGATTTTAGGCAAATCTCCTGGTATTAAACAAGCTTTAAATATTATGTAATTATTGGTGTATTTAGCAGCTTTTCCTAACCAGTATCCAAAATACTTGTAATGTGAGTAAGAAAATGAATTTGCAGTCAATTAAACTATTCAGCAGAAAAATTAATACAACAGTAGTTGTCAGATAATCTGAACATTGAGTTTATAGGAGTAATTTTAATTTACGTCAAACAGTGTAGGCAATTTTTACACATCAGTTTGCATTTCACTGATTATACTCAGCTGAGGCAAAATGGTGCCTTTTAGAAGAAGTTTAATGCAACATTGCAAGGCCTGGGGACACAAAATTCTCTTTCTGATGCATCTTAAAAACTAAAGGTGTCAATAAAAAGTTTAACAACACTTCATTATTTTCAACTGGGAATAAAATGAAGTATGTTTGCATCCCATAATCTATGCACAGTCGTGATGTTTGTTTTTTGCATTTTTAAACTGCTGTTCACTTCATCAATTGAAAACTGAAATGAAAAGATTAATCTAAGATACAACAAAAAGAATCAGTGGTGTTTGACCTCACATTTAAAATTCAACGGTTTAGTACCAAATACATTAATATTTAAAGACTATGAATGGAAACAAAGAAACCAAAATTATCAATAGCTCATTTGGAAAAAAACCCTCAGAAAAATTACTTTTCTGTTATTGCACAACACTCTAAGGTAGAGAATCACATGCTGAGTCAGTGCTGAGTTGTTTACTTTCACTTAAGTTAGAGTTACTGATGAGGATCCCAGTATACTGTTATTACAAAAAACCTAAAAATTGTGTCTCCACATTGCAAGCACAGATGCCAATATGGGAATTAGACATACCCAAAAACTTGTGAAGGTTTTACTGAAATTTTCGAGGTGATGATACTGGAAAAGTTGCAAGTGATGCATATCCAATGAATTATCTGAATATATACATTTGGCCTTTTAATTTAAAATAAGTTGCTGGTGGTTATTACAACAGGTACTAATGGGTATCTTGCAAATGAGACTGTGCTATAGCATATTTGCTTTATTCTTTGAAGCCCAAACAGCCACAGTACTTGAGGTGATTTCATGTGGTGGATTTGGCTCAGCCTTTAGCTCCTCAAACCAGTCTGGGTGTCCTGTCAGTCTGTCCTGTGGAGCTGGAGTGGAGTGAAGGCAGAGGAGGTTGTCACACATCATTACAGAAACCTCTTATTTTTAACTGCCTCTTATTTTTAACTCTCTTCACAAATTCATCCCATGACGATCCATGCTTTGTAAAGGAACTGTTTGCTATGCTCTGTGTTACAGGGTATCCAGCTAAGCAGAATAAAAACCCCTGACTCCTCTCTATATAATACTATTTTTCCCTCCAGTTTTCTCTCTTGGCATAAGGAGATAAAAGAAGTCCAGCAATAAAACCAGTCCAAAAGTGCCTGGGTACCTAAATACTGATACTGTGTTGTTTGTCATTCTCTCTTTGTTTATAGTTCCTTAGTCAGTTTTCAGTCTGTGCTCAAGAAAAAATCAGTTTGAATGATTTCTTTTAAGGCAGGCTATTTGACACATTCTTTGATTTACCAGTCTTCTGGACTATATGTAATTCTAAACTACTCTGCACCTTTCATCCCACTAACTGATAGAATCATTCTGGGAATGCATGATGCAGTTTTCATGGCAATGTTTGCTTTCCTGGAAATCCATGCTCTGGTAATAAATACTTCTGATACTGGTGGTGCATACATAATTCTGGGGTAGACTGGGTTTTTAAACCCAGTGTTCAACCTGGAAGAAACTGCTGGGGCTGTGAAATTCTGTGATTTTGAATTTTGTATTGAATTTATGTGTGTGGAAAGCTCTCCCACTTCTACCCCGATGCTTCCAGATCTCTCCAGACTGTAGTGGTGCATTCCCCCCACCTCTCCCATCCTGGGCCTCCTTTACAATCTCAGGGACTTCTGTAAGCCTTGACCAAGCCAGCTGGGAGGAATTTTTGGCTCCTAGGAGCACAAGTTGATGAAGAAACAGGTATTGGTATTTCACATCTTGGTCCTGTGATCATAGGCCTGTTTTGGTTAAGAAGTACCCGGGTACACAAAAATGGAAGCAAAATTAATAAAAATTTTATTCACTTAGCTTTACAAGACTAATTACCATTACAATTTCATGGGTGAGATGTTTAATGAGATTGCATGTTTTATTCTTTATCTGTAGTCAGAGTGATTTTCATATGATGGTAGGAACAGCATATAAAATAGCAGTGTGTCAGAAAGCCAGCTCCTGAAGTGTATAATGTTGTGCAAACTGACACTGTTCAATACAATAATCTATTTGCATTCACCAAAATATGTAGTATGTATGGGTTTGGGGCACTCTGCTGATACAGCCTTGCATTTGTGTCTTTATTTGTTTATCTGTGGGTCTATTTAGGTTAATTTTCTAGTAACTTTAAAATGATAAATAATAATGTTTTCAAAGAAACACCTGAGGTAAGGCTCTAGGGATTTTTTTTCTTGTGGAACTGCACTGCTCTGCATATTTAGGATTAAATTTACCATTAAATTAACACAGTTGGAGACATTAGAATCTCTATTTAATATGATGATTAGAAAAGCTTCACTAGAAAAAGGAAGACCAACAATCTTGTCTGCAACTTTAACAGTAACTAAGCCAAATACTCTCAGTAATTCAGGCAAAATCCCTGCTTTAGCTATTTCTTCAAAATTGAGTTATATGCAGGACCTGCAAAATCAGCAGCTACTCTCCACATACCCTCAAAATAGAAATTAATTACTCTAAGTTAGTTCTCACCAGAAAAACATTTCTAGCACATGTTAAAATGTATATCTGCCTACTGTTATTCTTGAGACCTTTGCAGCATCTTTCTTTTGCAAATAAATGTCCTTTAACGCTAAATTAATTGAGAAATTAGTGAATAGGAATTGGACCTAAACAAAGACGACAAATGAATTCTTGTTGTGGTTCCTGACTTGCAGTGTTACTGGGCACGGGGAGGAGGTTTTAGCTCCTCAGGACCAGCTCCAGGAGCAGCAGCACCATGGGCAGCTCCGTGTGCTGGGTCTGCTAGGGGCTGGGACCCAGAGGAAACACAGTTATGTGCTCAACACCCACACTTCTCTTTATTCTGAAAGGTGCTTTTTGCTCACTTATGCAAGGATTTTTAACAATCAAACCTAACTAACAAATCACACTTATTACCTCTCAGATATTTACTGAAGCATTAGGAAATTTGGGACAAATAGTGATTTTTTTTACTAGCCTGATTTCTGTCTTCGCTTGACTTAGCCTTAGACGAATAGGATGAGTGTTGGTGTGTTAAAATTGCTGCTCTGTGGTGCACAAGCCTTTGGGCAGATCTGTCCTATCTCTGTGAAAGGACACTTATCTGAACTTCATCTGCACTCTGTGACAATTCAGTTCTGTGGAGCAGAGTATGGAGCTGGGTGGGAATTTGAGATTTATATACACCAACACACCTCACTTGTGCCACATTACTGCTGTTAGAGCTTCTCTTTGGGGGTGTGTAATCCTTGGGAGCTCAAGCCAGACTAAATACCAGCAGTGCCCATAGTGCCTTCTGGTGGGTGTGTGCAGCATGCAGTGTTTACATTGGAAAAGCTATTCTGCAGTTTTAAGGAGGGGCATAAAGGAGAAGCAGCACTATATTTTAAACATTTCATATGCCAGTATTCCCTCATGTGGCTGGCAGTTCTTCCTGAACCTGAGAAGAAGTTGAAATTTAGCCACATGGATGAGTACTAACTGTGCTTCGCTTTGGCTCTGTGGTTTCCACAGAAGTCTGTTTCAGCTTTTCTAAGCATGTCTTCCCTAAAGATCAGTTTAAAATCTGTCAGTTAAAGCCAGTTGCAACCATAAAGAAAACATTTTGCAAGTTGTTTCATCAGCAGTTTCTCATCCGTGTGATGGACAAGATGTACTGGCATTTTTAAAGCTTTTTATCATGTCCTTGCTCTTCTAAAAAGAAAGGACTAGGCCTTTGCCCATCTGCCTCTAAGCAGTGATATTTCTCTTTGATATCCTTTAAAAATGTTGGTTTATATCCCATGCACTTGTAGAAATTTTGTAAACCCTTTGGGAATTATACTTTCAGGACAAGCATACACAAGTTGACTGGTATTAAATTCCAGATTTTCTGTACCTGAATAGAGAGTTGCAAGTTAGTTGCCTCAAAATTATTTCTGAGTAGTACCTATCTGCCTGCTAGCTCAGTGCAGAAGCTGGATGTACGTAGCATGGATGCCTTTCAGTGAAATTAAAGAAATGAGCCATGTAAGGTTTAATTCTCATCCCTTCATTGATCATTTTGTTGTATTTTTGATTGATTGTTTTGAATGCAAGCAACAACACTGCACCAGGCAAAATTACTGGACACATATTTAAGTAGGATATAAATAGGTGTGTGAGTCAAGGTGCAGCTTAAAACATGAGCTCAGGGCTTTAGAACAATGGTTCTTTTTCTGTACTTAGGGCTTTCATTACTGCAAGTGGAGCTTTCCTTTTCTGTAAATGGGCTTTGAGAGAGTGGTGGAGGCATTGCCCAATTTAGCTGCTCTTTTTCTCCCCTATGCCTCTTTCCTCCCCTTAAGGCTAATGCTGCTCTTACAGATTTAACATGAAGTTTGAAAGCTTAGTGTAAGTAGGGCCTTCACTTATAGAAGAACTTCTCTAAGTCAAATTCTTCTGTTTTTTTTTTTTTTTTTTT